>OZ037999.1:21641007-21738507 GCA_964035705.1 Porites rus
AGGGGTTATCCTTGCTAACTTTACTTTATCAGGAAAATTACTACTACTAAAAAAATCATTGACTAAAAATGGAACACAGATAATGGAACACGGATAATGCGCGCCAGCACCGGTTAACAATAAAGAACGCTGACAAGAGTAGCAACCGGAAGTTTGATGTCTCGCTTGATTGAACGCTTCTGTCTCACTAAAGAAATCTTAATGCCTGTATTTTAGCTCCCGCCGTACGAATTTGTCGAGTGTACAGTACACTGTACTGCAACTGATCCCCGACCGTAAATGATTCCCAGACCGAAAATGATCCTCAAAATGGACCGCAAATGATCTTCGACCGCAACTGATCCCCATTGTCGACCACAAATGATCAGGAGAGGAAACTCAGAATGGCCTGGACTTAAGTTACCGGATCATGGTGTCACGTTCTAGTTTATAATCGCAACAAAAAGCGCTAATTAAACTGAATAAATTTAATACATAAATGCCAAGACTGAAAAAGAAAAACTGTAAATAAAACACAAATAAATGCAAACAAGAAAAAAAAATTACCTGTTTGTCGAGAACGCAATGAAATATGAAGATCATCAAGCCTTGAAGAGAGTTGAATATGGTGAATATATACTTAAAGATGATGGTATCCGAATTGAAACTCAACAGTCCAAATAGCCACGTGATTCCAAGCAGTGGAAGAATGACCCCAGAGGCTTTGACTCCAGTTATCACTTTTTCCACCTGTGTCTTGTTCTTCATGTATTTTGTTCCCATCATTTGGCGAATAACCAAAAAAAATACTACGATATTTACCTGTAAAAGTTACAGAAATTTACTTGGCAAATGACCTCGAACCATGTTACTTTTTTAGCTTCAAGTCGGTATGGTGTCAAGAGATATTGTTTCAGGTCAATTCTTTGCTTTGTTTCAGGTCAATTCTTACTTAATATCATTACCATAATACACATAATGTAGAGTTATGAAGAAGGTATCAAACAAATTTAATCCGATCAGGGATCACTAACAATAATAATTTTTGGAGATTTTTTTTTAACTTTTTCAAGTTTCATTGCCATCCCAACATGAGAAAACAGTCGACATTTCGCGACGCCACCACTGGTTTCCTCGCGAAATGACGTCTAAGGAACGAGCTCAGAAATTCCGTACTGATGACGCGTCACTGTCCAGACCTGGTAAGTGCATATGATTGGCCGAAGTAAATTTTTCAACCGGCACGACCAATCAGAAGCACTACTCAGATCTGGGTAGTGACGGGTCATCAGTATAGAATTTATGCGCTCGTTTCTACGTCATTTCACACGGAAACCAGTGGTGGTGCCGCAAATTTCGTCTGTTTTCACAGGCTATTGCCATCCTGACGTAGTAACAGATGACCAGAAACTGTTTCAGTCAGCATAAATGCAGTTTTCAATAACAAAACTTTTTCATTATGTGTGTAATTCAAATTCATAGGAAGACACGTTTAACCAAAACAAGTTATTCTCATTGACTTTTCGACTAGTCGATGACAAGTTTTAAACCTTAGAAATAAAGTCCATGATTTCTCCAGTTTTACAATGTCTATTCCCATACATCTCACTGAATTTTCAGTAGATGTTGAATCCATGATGGTGGTCTATTCTTGGATTGTAAGCCTTTAGAATGACCCGGCTCAGTTGGGTTTGGTAGGCCCAAAATATTTATTATCTTGAAGAGCCTATGATAGACTAGCTTTATAATCTAGACTTTTCTGCAACATTTAAAAGGAGAGTTGGGAGGAAAGTTAGGTGTACTTTCATTAGTTGACTGCCTCCAATTTAAACAACGGCACGGTTGGCGTATTGATAGTAATCTACGTTGAGAAGGAAGACTGCAAAACACACTTTGCGCAGATAACATATTTTCATCTTCAAAAAACTGTCGGTTCAAATAGCCGAAAAGGCTTAATCTATACCATAAGGCCAGAAGCGCGAATCCATACAGGCTTCCACTGTGTTACAGAAATCGGTCAGATTTTTCGAATTAGATACATTTTTATCATGAAAACACTTTCCAGGTTGAAATCTGGCCAATATCCCGTCTGAATGACTCGTAAACCCAGAAAAGGGGACTTTAAGGAGTCGAACGAAAACCGAAAAAATTCCTGGGGGAGCCTGCCCCCCTGATTCCCCTTGAAGCTAGCCTCCCACGCAGGTGTTTTTAGGGGAGCTCGTTTTTCATCCCTCCCCACAAACGCGTGCTCAACCGAAAATAACATTCCTTTCCCATTGTTTTTTATTTGAGTAGTAAGTGACCAATCAACAGTTGTGCAATAAAGCGTTGACAGGCTAAACGCGACTAGAACGCGACCCTAGAGTTACCGTTTTCCTTCTTTTCTTTCTCTCGCTAAGGTTATGCAGTGCATGGAGTATTCTAAAATTTGACCAAATCTTATTTTTGCCGCTCTGAATCTAACATTTATTAGAGGTCAGACAGCTTTTCCCAGTGTTTCTTCCAGATCGAGTAATTATCAGATTACCCTGCGGTCAAGGTCAGCTTTCCAGAATTTGGAAAGTATAATGTGATTGGCTAAGCATGGGAAAGGAATGTTGTCTTCGGTTGAGCAGGCGTTTGTTTGGAGGGATGAAAAAAGAACTCGCCTAAAAACGCCTGCATGGGAGGTTACCTTGAAGCTTGCGCCTTTGGCGCTAGGTTGGGAAATCGGTCAGCATTTATCCCGGACCCGCGGCTGGGTTGGGCATGATAAGACTGGACACGTTAAATGTATTTTTTACTGACCAGAATAACACCTAGAGCTGGGACAATAAAGGCCCAAATCAATGCCTTATCAGCATTCAACCAGCAAGCTTCTTTGTGACCATATCCTTTCAGTCGGGTGACAGAGAGCGCAATTATAACCATTATGGCTGGAAAACCTAGAAGTGTTAAGATATAATATTAGACCCCAATATGACGTACATAATAACATCATAACGGCAACATGCCGCTCTTACTCTGTTTTTTTTTTTTTTTTTTTTTTTTTCCTTGGGTTTGTTTTCTTCGTTCTCTTTGTACCTTTCTTTTACTTTTTTTCGTGGAGTGATATTTTCTCCGTTAGCACGACGGGCCTAAAAGCTCCTCTCCTGGTAGGCCAGGTATCTTTTTTATCTTTTATCTTTATTAATTCGATTTATTAATTTAATTAAAAAATTGATTTATTTATTTAACAGTCATATCTATTTCAAAGCAATGCGAACATGTCTTGCTAGTCCTGTTTTACGGGGATAATAACAGCCTTACAGTGTAATCCATTTTTTCCAACAGGAAAATCTGAGATAGTGTACCTACCCCATCCAAACAAGTAAAAGAACTTTACTTTATCCTCAGCGTCCCCATGAACTCTTACGATAACAATGTAATGCAGTATACCCTCACACAGCATCCATGAAAATAAGGAGAGCAAAAAATAGTGCAGTAGGGCAGCCACCACAGTGCACTTGGTCTACAAGTGAAGATAATACAGAAGATTGAATCATTTTAACTTATTTAATAGACTAGTAATGATAACCAAACGTTACGGAGTGTGTGCGACAACTATCGAAGGTCAAAACGCTTTTGTTCCATCGCTGTGCTACGCGTAAGTTCACGTGACAGATGGTCAAAACGCACGTGATCAGATTACGAGGGGTTATAGAAGGTCAAAACGCGAGTGATAAAATTACGTTCTGTGCATTCCATTCATTCTAAGTGGAAGGCTAATTCGTAATAGCAACCTTTACACACCTCTTCATTTCTTGCCGAGCCTTCCAGTATAGCAAGTATGCAGCTACAGGCAATGGCAGCGCATAAGTTTAGTAGAACTTTTACTCTCGGACCTTTCAGGTTCCTCCAGAAGAACAAAGTAACAGCCATGGTCATGAGAACAGAAAACATCGAGATGGAACAGCCAATAGTCGATATGATCTCCAAGGCTTTCTTGTGAGGTAATGGTGCCTTTAAAAAGACAAGAAAGTTGGTTAGAATCGACCACCGTATACTGTCTTGGCCCGAAAACTCTATTTCCGATAATTACATTGTTGATAGTCGAAGAATTTAAGATCCTTTAAAAGACGTAGGCTTCAGAGTATGTTGCAGAAAGAATAACGTAGTGAATGATACGGAGTTTTTCTCATCGAATACAAATCATTCCTCGGCATTTGGAGGAGGACACAGCACAAGCTAACAATGGGGAGTATTTAACCTAAAACATCGGCCCAAGGATGTCAAATTGCCGCACCAGTCTTCCTCTATCCTACTGGCCACGGAGAGCCAAAGACATGTACTTTATAATATATCTTGAGGTTAAGCAGTATCCAATAATTAATTTTAAAAACTAAACTATTATTTCATGATTGTTTTTGATTTCAACATTTTTTTTGGAATAAAGCCAAGAAATCTTGGCATAGCTCCTTTAAAAGACATGGACGAACGTAAACAGCGTCAGCGTGGATCTACGCGATCCAACTAAAAGGTGAATATAATAATTAAAAAGAATCAGGAAACTTCCGCATCCAAATAAAGCAAGCAGAGAAAATCCAAATTGACTGAGTGTCCCTTCTATCACAAATATCCACCTACATTTGAATTGTATGGATCCATAAGACCTGCAAAGACAGTTAGGTGATCACATTCACACGTTGTGATAAAGGCGTTTGACTCTCTGTGGACAAGTTGGCAGCCGCTGGTTTTCCACATCGCGGGCGGTTCTTTTGGGCGCCAAAAGACACAATGCGTCTCCTTTGAAGTAAGGACTCGTGGTGGCACCTTGAAAAGAGACACAAAGAAACTTCAACTGTGTTAACCACGCTGTCGCTGGAAGTATAACTCATTAAATTTGGTGACCGGCTTTTGTTAAAATGCTCTGCTCAGTTCAAACATAGCTAAGTAGTAGAATGGTTAAGAAGCCTTTCTTTTCCCCCTTCGCCTTAACTAACTGTTCTCTATAGTCATTTGAAGATAGGCGAAATACAAGTGAGACTGAAACAGTGCCCAACAGTTTGTTTTGGAAACTGCAAAAGTCCGCTGCAGCTGCAGCAACTACTGAATCTGGTAGCCATATAGTACAGTGCTAAAATCTTCAGCGTACGTATGGCTCACATCAATACGTATCATTTGCAAATCAGAAAGAACCTAAACCCCAAACTATGTCAACTATACAACTTCTGGCGTTGAGAATCAGGGCCAACAAAGCTATCGAAGATGACCTTTTCAGGAAATACATGCACTATATATGCGGCAGTTAACCGACATGCAAATGACCGTATTTTAATAAAACTTTGTGACCAAAACTGTGTTTATACCTTTCTGTTTTCAAGGATGATCTTAACAGGGTTCTTTAAGTCGCCCAGGGGCCTGGGCTCAACGGTGGAAGAAACGATGGTAGTTTTGGGAAACATCTTGCCACCAGTTTCTTTCTTGAGTGATAACACATCGCCCAATGTTAAATAAACCAAGATAACCACTTTGGAATCGCGAGAGGAATGAAACATTTGTGGAGGTAAGAAGATTGAACTTTGATTGTATGCAACCTGTAAACCATCATGGAGCAGCTGGAAGAAAGAAAATGAGCGTAACCTACATATTAAACATCAAACACACAGGAAATCTCTAGTATATGCGGGATCCATTCAGGGAGTACCTGAACCTGAATGAATACCTTTGTCTCCCAATATCAAGAAATTTCAGAGAACTCTCCGTTTCTCTTATAGATTGATGGAATGTCCCTGTACTGTCACTACTGTATTTGGCTCTATTTACGCTGTCCTGGTCGCTTTCAAAGTTCAGCGAATCTTTTAAATGTCTGTCACGTTTCCTCTATTTTATGTTTTGTTTTGACAAATACATGACTGTATATTCAAGGAAAAAGAATGAATACTTCCTCTAGGAAATAAAGAACCTGCTAATCAACACTTAGCGTCAAATTAATGCCAAATATGCTTTGCAGTACGCATATGATTCAAACAAGGTAATGAAACAAACAAAAAAATAGAAATAAAAGACAAGGGAGAAAAAAAGGAGTCCTTATGACAGGATATTCAAGGCTGGTCTCTCAACGTAAACAGTTTCCTGCCTGGCAGGGGTCAACTAGAGCGGCACATTGAGTTTTCGCCAGGGTTCCGAAGAAACGCATTTCTAGTTTATGAGGGCCCCTTCACATGAGACCGGTTGACCGCTCTGGTCCGGTTTTCGCGACCTCGCCTTACCCCTGGCTCGGTTACCGAGATCTCGTTTTTTTCCAACTGGGGTCTCGGTTAGCGGACTGCCATAGGAACAATTCAGCCCAGTTACCTAGACGAACGCGGGATGAATTCAGCGCTCCGCGCCAGATGGTATCGTCTTGCTTTGCCTGCTTTATTTTCATCATCATAAGCATCCCATTTGACTGCAGTGATACGACTAGAAGAGTTGCCAAATCTATGATATTCGCTACAGGTTATAACTTTGTGCTTCGCCATGTTTGCTTTTTTGTTTCTCGAATTTCGCGCCAGAACTCGTTGCCAGGGTCTTCGAACCTTTTTTCGTCTCAGAAACTGGGCTGAAATTTCTCATATGAACCTTAGTCAAAGTTGGTCCCGGTAACTGGGCCAGCCCTGTCAACCAGGCTTATGTGAAGAGGCTCTAATAGCTTTGTACTGATAGAGTACAAGGTCAGTTGTTTGTACCGGGCTGTTTTGATCAACGTGATCAATCCTCATCATCAAATTCTTGGATTGAAAATCCAGTTTCGTCGATGCGTTAACTTTAGCAGCGACTCCCAGTCCATATGCATCCATTGTGATAACCATCATTTGACTCTTGTTTTGGCCAGCCTGTGGAGAATTCAGAGAAGTCTGATAATTGGTGCTGCTGTAAGAATCCTGTCCCATACTATAGCTCAAAAGGAGGTAGGAAAACTCAAAAGCTGACTAATTCTTTACTACAAATGAAAAAAAGCGCGAAAATAAAGCTGTGATTATGTTTTGCGATTACGTTGTATGTATAGTGACTAGGGTTAATTAAGCACTGATCTAGAATGGTTACTTGTTTTGGGATTAAAGAAAAAGTGAAGCTAATTTGGTAGGAAAAGAAATAAATTAGTAGTGGTTTCCCAGCAGAATTGTACCTCTTTTGGAGGGCAGCAAAAGGGCAACAAAAAATAATAAATCGCTCATGGATAAAATGCGCGGGAACTTGTTTAATTTATGCTAACCATGTTCAGGCAAGTAATAGTAATGACGTCACAACACCATGCCATAAAGTCCATTTGTTGTCATATTTATTCCAAAGAGCGAAAAAGGGTGGTTCTAAAGTAAACCATTACCCTTTTGGTTCTTAAATAAACTCCATTCTAGTACCTAATGAGTGGGACGTCAATTGAAAAAAATAGGAAAAAGAGATGCGATTCCCTAGCAACACGAGAAACGGCTACATAGCGCTAAAAATAATCGGATGTATAAACAAGACACACACACGTACAGAAAGTGGAGCTGACAAACTCTTTATTTCAGTTTTGACTGACTATAGATTACAAAACCATTTTCTCCGTTCTCTCTAGGAAACGACTAGCTATTGAAGTCTCAGCTATTGGTGAGTTTCTTGTCTTGTTTCACGCGCCGTTAGTCAGCGAGAAACGGCCAATGTCTTCTATTTAGCGCTAACAACCGGATATAGATATAAACAAAACGAGCACACATACTCAGAGTGGAGCTGAAAACTCTTTATTTCCAAACATCATGACCAAGTTGATTGCTAAACTGTCAAATGGACTTCATGGTATTGTGTTGAAACGTCATTACTAGTACTTGCCTGAACATTTTAGCATAAATTAAGTTTCCCGCGCATTTTATTCGTGAGCGATTTATTCTTTTTTGCTGCCCTTTTGATGCCCGAAAAAAGCTATAACTCTGCTGAGACACCACTACTTAAATTAGAGTTTCGATTATGTTTTGCACTCAGAAAAAAAATACAAAATTACAGCTGCCAATAATAAGGCTGCTGACACCGACTGCACTGCCTGCAGTGCAGCTATTAGTAAATTAAGGTAGTAAACCGTATCGTGAGCCCACAAGAACCTGAAAGTGTTCAAACTTCCTTGACTGTCTTTAAAATTGGTGTTTCTACTCTTTTCTTTACAACTTAGAACATTAACGGTAAGGTTTCCTATAAGGTTAAGGGTTCATGAGTTGTCCGACCTCCTTTTGAGCTGTACAATTTATTATGTAGACTTTACCGCCGAAGTTCGATGGGATGTTATTATATGTGGGCTGTAAAAGGTGAGCGTAGACACGAGAACTCGAAAGGGTGCTCCCTTCCTCGCTTACCAACCAAGTTTTGCACCTGCACTTCCCTGCACTCCCCATTTGAGCCCCAATTTGGCCTGCAGATGGGGGAGGGAAATATCTAAGTATCGTAACTGTATATCAGTAGGTTCCACGAGGAGTTCTACAAGTGACTTCCACTCCATTCAATCCTATAACATTTTTTTATACAACGTCACGAGCATTCATTATAAATAGATTTTCTTCATAGTAAAGAAATATTTACACAAATGAAGAGTGTGATTTTACAATTTTTTTCACCTATATTTTTATATATACAGTTAGTAAATATTTTTGAGGGAGAGTCCATCAAGGACTCAGTTACTCACAGGGTTCTATTAAGACAAGAACGTAAAGAAACAAGAACATTAACTAAATGAACAAGTAAAACTTGTGTACATAGTAAAATAAAAGGTGCTCAGGTCATCTTCTTTCCTTTTTGTTTAAAATATGATATTAAAATTGCTCACGCGCACGCATGATATAAGGACACGTGCACGTGTAGGGGACATTTTATAGGCAATGAGCATTAGTAAGTCAGTCTAAGAATTGTGCTGCGTCTCGAAGTCTTTAGTCTTTGTTCACAGAACACCTTTGATGTCACCTTTTAATGCCTCATGTCTTAACGGGTCATGCAGCAGCTGCTCGGACGAGAAGTCACCAATGGTGCCTGACCGTGACCCCAAACAATGCTAAAACAACTGAACGAATGACGTATTGTTTCCTACGACCAATTAGGAGAGACATTCCGAGCAGCTCCTACATATGCTGAAGAAAATATGTCAAAGAAGCTAGTCTTGTTAGCAAGAAATAGCAATGTTACCATACAGCATATGCTAGTTCAACAGACTTACTCTATCAAGATCCGTCCAAGTTCTTCTGTTTACTGGTTCCAATAAATTACTGGCCACTTCTACGTAGTTTTGAAAATCTTCTTCTGAACTAACGTTACCAAATCTAGCATTATACTCAGCTGTTTGAGAAAGTATGTCCATTGCTATAACTAAGTCTCCCCCATAGATCTTTGCCGGTCTTGAGGAACTGTCATTTCTTGGCTGTGTAACATTCGATAGCTTTGAAAGTACTTGTCTAACATTTAGGTCTGAATGGAGGCCACCTAAACTTGCGTGCATCTAAACAAAAAGGGCAGTTGAAAATGAGGTTTTGGTTTAAGAGGTCTTATAGTCAGGGTGAGGTTTTGGTTTCAAAAGTCTTATAGTCAGGGAGCAGAGACTGAAAGATACAAGTTTTGTTCAACCATCGCTACAGAAAAAGTCTGACACGTAATTCTGTTAGAGAAATACCTCCTGTTTAATGCTAGACAGTTCGAAGAGTTGACATGTGGTATTCGCTTTCGAATTACAAGGCTTTTTTGTCACGCGATGTACAGATCTGCATGAAAACAAAGGCGAGATCTAAATTGACTTTAAGCACGCAATCAATGAGTAAAGAGCGATTAAAACTGATGGAAACTTCACAAACAAGTAGTTAGATTTGAAACATACGACCAGGCCATGATGATGAGTGTCACGTGACTGATCACGTAAGCATTTTTGTTTGATGTCATGAGAAAATACTAAGTCCTTCAATTTCTCAGGTATCCTTTTGCGATTATAGCGGTTACTTCAGTACATTGATTGAAATTACACCTGAGACAGGCTTTTTGACATTATTATCTTTAACATTATTGTTAGCTTGTTGAAACTGCCATGAACACGATGTAAAGCAAAAGAGAGGTATATTTTAGGTCACATATCAATGAGACCTAAACATGGAAAACAAATAAATCTACAGAATGTTTCGACCTAAACTTTAAATAGCTTGGATGAAACAAAATTCTTCATATCTTTTTTTTGTTTTGTTTTATGTGTTTTGTGTGTATAGTTCAGAAAAGAGGGAGGAGTATGGGCATAATTATGGTTAAGCTTCTTCTGCGATTCTTCAAGAGAACTGGTAATTGGGAATTACATATGTTACGTGTTTCAGCTATGGTGCTATAGTCCTTCGTCATGGACAGGCCAAATTACGCGGTCTGGCTCCCTGTGTATATAATGGACATGAGGCAGTTTGCAACTAAGCATCCGGAAGTTCATCACGAATTTGTGAATGTCAATCACGCAGTTAGTCGCTCCAGGGCGCCTTTTGCCCAGATGTGGACAGAACGGACATGGCACTGAAACAGTCCGTAAATGCGGACTGTAAGAATTGGTATTTCCCAGAACTATGTGCACTAAATCGATGGTTCATCAATAGTCATGAGCGTGCGTCAGTTACAACAGCCCTGAAAGATATGTTTTCGCAAGAGCGCACCCGCGTAGATATACACAAAGAGGCTGCGGCGAAAACGGGTAGCACGCGATTAGGCTGATGTTCAGAAGCTTATCTCTCGCTTTACAATCGATCTGATGAGTAATCGTTTCACGTAAAAAACTGTGTCGTTAATCAACTTCGCTACGGGTGTCGACTTGCCCATCGACATCGCTGATGGTTTTGGGAAGTACTGAAAAGTGACGCAGCTATATGAACACATTTGTAGAACAACGGTTGAACACTAACCAAATGAGTTTCTGGGAGCCGATCCCAAAGCTCAAGGTGAAAACCTATCCCGTTCTCCCTGGCACGCCAAGATGGCAGCTTAAAAAAGACGACAAAAAGCGCCCTGGCAGCTCTCATTGAAGCCAAACTGAAGGTTTCGCACGACTCCAACCTTTCCCACGAAACACCATTCATCTCACCGATAGCATGGCTTTAGTTCAAGTACTGAAATCAGCAGGGAGGTAGTACGTTCGGCGAACTCGCATCAAAGTATTTCAAGGTCATTACTACATCGCTTTCCAACTGCAAAGAAGTTCACATTGTCTTCAACCAATACTGGGATGTATCGAAAAAAGCGGGAGAATGTGAACGCAAAGGTTCTCTCAGCGCGTCGTTGGAGGTCAAGATCATGGTTTTTGAGGTGACTCTGTATATTCGAATCGTTAATTAACAGTTAATGAATGAGGCTGAGTATCTTATGAAGAATTATGGAGATAGAGGAGGGTGTTATCCGTCGACACCGTAGGCCGAGGCGGATAACACCCGCCGAGATCTCCATAATTCTTCATATGATACGAAAGCCGAATTCAATAACTGTTTTATTATTCATTCAAAATAATTCCTAGTTTAAAAACACAGCTAAAAGATGCTTACCTCCATCGATCCATCGATGTTCAGTTCATCTTCGATAGTGTACGTTTATATTGTCCAGCTCCGCAAATATTTTCCAAATAGCAGATGTCCCCCTTCGAGTTGTCCTCTTGCTGTTCTTGACATGTTTTTAGCTATTTTTTCGCCTAGTTCTTACTCCTGAAACGAGTGAAATGTCCGCCATTTTTTCAAGTTCACAACCAAAACAACTCAACCTCGTCTCCAGGTCTTCTCGGTCAGCAGTGCCTTAACCTGCGAAAACGCTGCATTTTTGACGTCATTTCCTCGTTAAAGTCAAAATTCTTCCAAATTTGGTCATCAGTAACTGGTTATGGTGAATTTAACGTGTGCTTTTAGCCAATCAGAATCGGGGAAATATTTTGAATGAATAATAACATCATATAAAATTGCATGAGAGCGGCAGTTGACGCTGTTTAATTGCATTTTTATTCCCCAGGTTGCTGCTGCATGCCAAGTACTCTGCGGATACCTTTCAAGAGGGTAGCACTGTCTTACAATCACCAGACAAGGATGTTCTCATTCTTAGTGTAGCCCATATTTCTGATATCACCTGCTCTGAATTTTGGTTTAAAACTGACGTGAAAGATCGCGTTGGTTATGTTCCAGTCTATGCAATGTCGCAAGAGCTAGGCGAAAAGGTCCCGCGCCCTTCTGGCTTTCCACGCCATTACTGGCTGAGCCCTTGCCAGAATTGGTTAGAAGAAAGGACGGGAGGTACTAACAAGAACCGAACAGCATCAAAATAGACCAGGTCTTCTCGGTTCCCAGCCAAATCTAAGTAATCATATAGTTTTGCCAAAAGTGAATCTTTCATCTGTGATCTGAACCCAAGCTCTAGGATGAAGCCACGCGCTGTTGATGAATTGAAATATTTCCTGTTCTGTCAGAAAAAGCCAAAAAAAAAAAAAAAAAAAGGAACTGCTCCCGGCTACATCTGACAGCTTGCTCCTGCACTTAAGAGCGGATTTGTGTAAATATCGACCAGAGGTGGGAAAAATAAAAATTTTGGAAAATCCCCAAAAAATTTTTAGACTACCCTAGGTATTCTAGTTATAAAAATATAAATTTTAGTTTCATCGGATAAATATTCTGGTGATACGGCGAATGCCAATTTCGGGCGATCGACGGCCTCCGTCAGACCGCTTTTTCGGGCCTTTAGACCGGCCTACGAAAAGACCACGATTTGAATCGAATTCAAATATCATTCAACCGAAAAAGTTTCTTATCATATTAAACGGGTTTTAATACACATTTTGAGCGGTAATGTTCTCGAATTGATTGCAACTAGAATATTTTATGAATTTTTAAATATTTACAAAAGTTTAAGGATTTTACGCGAGCAAAATATTGTCAAATTTCAAAGGCCTAAAATCACATCCGATACAAGATTTCAAAAGAAAAAGACATTCCACATTAAAAAGCAATCTCTAAGCTTTCAAAATATGCTTTCGAGACTCTGGGCGACATATGAAATGAATTTTTGGGAACGCAAAATTCATGGACCATTTAAGTGTAATTTGAGCTTTCTGACTTGACAGATAAGAGGTTTGGCGCGACACAAATCAATCCTCCAACAAATGTTTCAGCCAAAATACGTTTAATTTAAGCAATCTCAAGTCCCACAGTGATACATAGACGCTTCATATATATTAGGTGGAACGTTTCATAACATTTTGTCAGCTGTGAATGAAGAACTCTTATCCTGGCCTTCAGGTGCCGTATTTGAACTCGCCTCGCCAATGTAAACATTTGGGTCAAGCACCGATCACGAAACGGCGAAGTTTTCGAAATCTACACCAAATATCAATCCTTTCTAGTATATAATCAGGTCTACAATTTATTTTTTTGTACCTTGTGTCCTTGTTTGACTTCATTTCTGTGATAAAACTGAGACAAACCACTGCGAAATTCCCGCTCGCTCGACATGACACGTGTCACGTGAAAGAGCCGTTTTAGACTCGATTGCGTTACGAAAACATGACACAGCGATTATTTCTGATTTGTGTGAAAAAAAAAAAATCCCATCTCTAACCTACATGTTATAGCTATGCCATTGAATGAGCAGACAATCTCAATTTTTTTTTCTTAGGATGCAGTTTTACCGATCGCAGGCTTGTGATTCCCGAGCGTGTCTATTCAACCACGAAATGCAAATATTTAAACGTGTTCTCTCTTGTTGTTTGTTTTGGTTCAACACTTTTCCGCCGTCTTGATAGATCTGCCAGCTTAGGAAAAAATCTAATGCGTTTCGCGGCAATTCTGCAACATGCCATCTAATATGGCCCATCATGCACAAAGAGCTTATAATTACAAGTAAAAAAAAAAGCACGAGTTAGAAAATCGTGCTACCCTTGTATCTTGCGCTTGCGACACCAATCTTTGTTAGTGCACTCTCGTTCTAAGCTAGTACACGTCTTCTTGCTATTTATTGTACGACGATATTGACAGCGTGCGAATATGGAGAACTAGTTTTAGGCGGTTTCTGCTCCCTGACAATTACTTTTAAGGCCTCGTCCATAGAAATCCAGACAGGCAGAAACCGAATAATACAATGAATTTGAGAATACCCGATTTGTGGGCAAAATGAACCGGTTTGTTGCCGTAACAAACAAAGAAATTTCACAAGTAATCAAGCAAACTGTTCCCAAAATGCACAAAGAAGGTGATGAAGTTTGGTTTGGAAGTTTTAACAAGAAAAGCTTTGTCTTTTTGACTTTATTGAATTCATCAATGAAATCGGTGAAAAAGTTTTTTTGTTTACAAATGAAAATTAAGCCTAAGTCTTGCGTTACTTTATTTAGTTGACTTGTTCATAAATAAGCTTAAAACTAAATTTAATAATCTTTTTTTACAGAATGGTTTTAATGGTTTTTTTCCCGCAAGAGCTAAACAAATGCCTTCAAAAGTTTTTTTCGGCAAGAAAAAGCGACGGCCGCGGCCGTTCGGTCATTGCGCGCAAAAATTGTAATCGTTGGCAACAGTAAATGAGTTAAAAATCATCATTTTTGTGCTCAATTATCTCACTGTTTCTCGACGATTACACTGTACATAACAATTATTTACCTCAGTGTCGGTGGCTAGTGGTGGTATTTACTTCGCCACGAACCGGCTCGGTAAATATCCACACACACTAGCCACCTCCACTTCGGTGAATAATTGTTATGTACAGTGTAATCGTCGACAAGAATCTGCAAATCTGACGCATCCAAAAAAAAAACAACAAACAATTAAAACAGAGCATGTGGAGAGTAGAGTTTCGATTATCCACATGTGGGTTTACTCAGTTTCGTGTCGGGACGGAACGTCCTTGTGTAAAATAAAGAAGAAGAAGAAGGAAAGAAAAAGAAAGGATTCTTTTTTACGAAGCCTTATAAGCTATTGTACAATGGTGCCATCCGACTCTAGATTTTCGAGTATAATTCATTTTACAGACAAGCCAGGTCGGGCTTTCCCCCCAAGATGCCATTAATGAACTCATTATTCAAAAGTTGAATCCGTTGGTAGCTGTAAATTTCAGATTTATCTCTGCATTCTTACATGCGTAATGAACCGTGAAATCACACGGGAGGCAGTTATAAGAGGGTCTGGATGAGGTTACCTGACAACTGACAAATGGCCAAAATTTTAACTGACAATTGCCGAAAACTTAACTGGCTACTGACATTTGCCTTGAGTTTTACTGTCAACTGACAAAGCACCTGATTGTCTCCTATTTTCTACAAACCCGTTTTTGAGGCCTTAAATAGCATTGTTCCACTCTTTTCATTAGACAAAGTGAGCAAAGGTGCGTTTTTAGGGGTAATCTTAGCAGCAAGACGCTTAAGGGTCATATTTCGTTAACGATTTTACTGTAAACCCATGTGTGTCATGTACTATCTGTTGTAAATGACCTATGATCTCAAATTTACGTTCCTCTGAATAGCTGCTCAGAATGAGGGCGTTACAAAGCCATTTGCAAGTTTTTACTGAGATGATTCAGAGACGGTTTTTCTTGATCTTCTCAGGATCTACGTCCCAGTATTATGCCTGCCAACTTTTTCTGAGTCAAATGCGTGAGATTTTCACCTTGTCATGACCGAGATTTCCGGAAACGTCCCGGCCACTTCCGAAAATTTCCAACGAATTTCCGAAGACTTCCGAACGTTGCCGAAAATTAAATGTCTGCAGACTGTTCCCGGAGACGTTTGAGCATTTCCGAAGCTACTTAAAAGACGACACTTTTAGCGTGCTTCGATATGATTTCGTTAGAGTCCAAAAAAGGACTATCATGTGTTAGGAACAATTTGTCCGGATTTGTGAGTCAGGCGTGAGAAATTGTCCTTGATGGACCTTGATACGTGGGATCGATGTCTTTAGTCCACAGGCGTAAGACTCAAGTATAATGCTTATACAATATTCTGATGGACAGGGTATGAATTTTGATTGCCTTAATGATTGGCAATGTTGGACTCTGGCCAGCAAAAACGTTCGAGTGGATGAGAGTAATACGAGACTTGAGAAAAGGAGGGCCACTTGAAATGCTTACAACATGTACAATAGCAAAACTGATAAAAATTAAGGTACTATTGCATCAGTTTTCGAATTTAATGTTTAATTTACATTATATGTGGCTTTTAAGCCAAATTTCGCATCAGAAATATACAAATAAGTTTCATAGTTAATCATTAATAAACATTTCACTGACAACTGACAAAAAGCCTAAAATTCAACTGACAACTGACAAATGGCCCAAATTTTAACAACTGACATTTGTACCCCCCCCCCCCCCCCCCATCCAGACCCTCTTATAAAATTTCTGTCACCTCAGTTTCCCTCAATTTGACGTAAATGTCTTCGAAGCAATTTTACCCATTCAAAGATTTTCAATCTGACCAAATACAGAGAAGTTCTCGTAAGATATTTGCTGCTCGTTACGCACGCAAGAACGGGAACAACTAACGGATTCATTTTTCAAATAATCAATTCATTAATAGAATTTGCAGATGGGTGGAGGGGGGGGGGGGGGGGGGCGGCGTTAGGGTACGCTTGACCTGCCTTGACAGTAATATAAAAAGATAACACCTGTTTTTCCCCTTCTTTATTTCTTTCTCTCTTTTTCTTTCGGTCATGAGGTTCAGGTAATCATCGCTTGGAAAATGAGAATGCCTTCGCAACAATGTTTTTTTTTCTATAAAGGGTTTACTGTTGTCAAATAGGATAACTATATACCATCTTAGCAAGCTTGAGAAACTCAGAAGAAGTGCAGTCTGTAAAGTTTGATTCTCTCCATTTTCCTTCCATCGAACACTTTCGTGACGACGTGCCTACAATGAAAGAAATGTATCAATAGGAACCCCTAAGGAAAACCACTTTGGGATTGATGATAATAGTCAGTCGCCCTGTTTATAACAACATAAGCTACTATATAGATTTAGCCAGGGCTCAAAACGAAGCCAGTCCCTTTCTATACTTATGATAAAACCCGACATCAAATTTAAACCAATAACATGAACTCTAAGCCGAAACAAAAAAAAAAAAATAGAAAGAAGGAGCCTTCGGCACCAGTTCACCTTTAGAGGGAGGGGCTAAATGAGTAAGAAAAAATATCCGGCAAAGAAACCTGAATAGAAAATAATGTGAAATTCAAGGTCTCTTGATCAGTAACAGCAATTTACAGGTGACGATTTCTAAGGTCAGTATTTTTTTTTTCGTAACGGGCCCCAACGAAAAGCTATGTGTAGCCTTTACGTTTATACAGCCTCACAATATCTGATAGAAAGTTTAAAGGTGTATATTTTCTTTCAGGAGAGACATGAAAGCAAAGGATGACCTTTTTCGCTACCAATACCTATAATCCAATATTTCATATTTTTTTTAAAAAGAAACAGACAAACTCGGGCTCGAAAAGCCGACGAGTCTGTCGTTAGAATAGAGGGGAATTATTTAATATATTAGATAAGCTCACTTTTTCAGAGAGAATATGAAGGCGTAAAATAACAACTGAAAACAAACTACATTCAAGCGGTTTCAGCTGTATTTAGGGCACGAAAAAGAGCAATGGAAAAAGAGCAACACGCTGCAAAATCTTGAATGGCAAGTAATGTACAGGAAAATGAATAGTAATCCAATGGAACATGTACAAAAACGACACTTAGGTTTTAATTCAAGAATCATGGGGGAGTAGCCCCACGGAAGATTTGGGCCTAAACAAGGTGAAATTTAGCGGATCCCCCCTTTGAATGTTACTTCACTGAAGTAACCCCCCCCCCCCCAATAACTTTTGATGACTTTCGCGATCCCCTGTACTGTCGCACTTTGTAATAATCATCGCACTTTGTAATACCTGTCGCAATTTGTAATAAACCGTGTCGCACTTTGTAATAAAAAAGCTGTCGCAATTTGTAATAATTGTCCATCGCACTTTGTAATAAACTAAGCTGTCGCAATTTGTAATAATTCCATCGCATTTTGTTATAAACCTAAATTATTTTCTTTGGTCAAACATGCATGTCTTCCGTTATAAATTTCTGTGCCTTAATAAATCACGTGACCAACGAGAATCGCTTTTATGAAAGACATGAAAATTCCTGTTATATGTCACCAAGAAAAGATGTGAATCATTTCATATATTTGAATTCAAAAATATTTAAATAACAAAGGCAACATTTAACAACAGAAAATTCATGAATAACCTGGCATTCATCGTCAAAGTCCGGATCCATGTTTGCTTGCCACGTGACACGTGAAGTCTTCGGGGGGAGGAGATCATCCCTTACAAAGGGTAGGTAAGTATACATCGCCTGATAGGGTATGGTTTTTGAGGATCTCGAACCTTAAATAGGGCATCATTTTTTACCTTGTTGCCTTTGTGTCCTTGGTTTGATCCTTAGATAGGGTAACTCAAGTAGTAATGGATGGTCTATTATCCTTTCCATTGTGGAAAAAAAGTAATCCTGAACACGCTCGGAAGAATTGCAAGGTCTTACGAGTTGTAACACACACGGTATTTGCTTTATTAGAGGACTCCATAGAAAAAAATTGTTTTAAGATGGAATGAGTACTTCCTTTGTTCCTTTATGGGACCAAATCAAGAGAGAATAATGGACCAAATGGCCAGCCGGCTCAGTGTATGACCCCAAGTGAGTTTTACAAAATTATGTACATAAAAAGGTATTGGAAAGCGACTAATTGGATTTTGTGTTTACGTTTCTGTTGTGGTTCGACGATTTGTAATAATTCCATTGTACTTTGTAATAATTTTTTGAGAGTGATTCAACTTACTTCGTCAACATTAATGTAATGCGAAAATATGAATGGTACTTCATAAACAAAGATAATGACGTCTGCAAGCACGTAACTTACAAAATTAGTTATATATAATTTACAACGTATCTCCTCTCATTCAATCCAATTCACGGTCCTGAACATTTTTTTTTGTGTGTGTGTTAATTAATGTTGATTAGTTATCTGACTTACAAAATTCTGTATTCTTAAACCTTGCTATTGTACTAGGTGGTTTGCATGCAATGGTTGCCCGGGGGAGGGGCATACTCCCTTATATGGCCAATACTGGGATGTGCCGCTGGACAGAGCACTGTCAGAGAACAGAATCTAGACACACTATACTAGACACAAACGAACCATTATTAAAACGCATTTAATTTCCACAAATCGTAACATCCATCCTTACATCACTCGAATAACGACACCAGGAAAGTTCAAGCTTTCCCTTTTAGATCTTATAACAGGTCGACACAACACCGTCCTTGCCTAACGCGCAATCTTAAAAGAAGTAATAGTGGTTTCCATATTTGGCCAACTTAATCAGACGAGGCCTGGAAAAATTCAAAATGTTTACTGTAAATAAACAAAAACGTCACCAGTGGCAAATCGTCGAACCACAACAGAAACGTAAAAAAATTCAATTAGTCGCTTTCCAATACCTTTGTATGTACATAATTTTGTAAAACTCACTTGGGGTCATACACTGAGCCGGCTGGCCATTTGGTCCATTATTCTCTCTTGATTTGGTCCCATAAAGGAACAAAGGAAGTACTCATTCCATCTTAAAACAATTTTTTTCAATGTACACGCAACTTAAATAAATAAATAATGCACGCCCAAAATTAAATTGCGCGCACACACGTACCAAGATACAACTGAAATAAAAATCCAAGTAATAAATAAGCAATGTAAGGACACGATGGTGCAATTTAAGCCTGGATTGCTAATCTCATCTCCCGTAGGGCTGCACCATACTTCTCGACGATAAGACCATAGCGATTGACGAATTTATTAAATGAATTCTAAAGTCGATTGGTTTCAAAGCCTTTTTGTCTGAGACGTAATGAAAGTCCGCGGAGTCTATTTATGAAGTCAATTTCCGGCGACATCCACCCACACCCGCGAGCCGTGATACCCTCGTTTGGATCCAACCATAGACACCACAGGCGGCCCAGACGTAGTATGTGTCGCTGAATGAATATATTAATATTCACATGGACAAATTAATGCGATGAGTCGTCGAAACTCCCATGAACTAAAATAGTCCAAAAGTCAAAATATAACAAAACAAAGCTTAGACACCTTTACCTGAACGTATCCTTGTCTTTCCTGGCCGGTTAAAGTGGCATTTTGTTGAGTTTTGCAATTGTAGGTACTATCCACTAAAGAAGAATTAAAGGCTGCCTACAAAACAAACGGACCATCTCCACGCGCCTTCACACGAAGCGCTATAAATTCGAGAATAATCGACGAATCCGCTCCCAATTACCATCGGCTAATGTGCAGGTAACGTGTGCTCCGGTTTCTTCCTCGCTGGCTCCACAAAACCCATCGCAACTGCACAATAATCACTCACTCATCAACAAACACTGTTGACCTTTACGCTTCGATATGACCGCGAACTACCAGGTGTAATACGCGACGTGAATATTCAAGCTTAGCGACCGCGTCCGTGCGACAAGAAGCACTTGCTATGGGGGGGATGGTACTATTTCTTCTAGGTCACTCGACACTGAGGGCGGCTACGCTGCGTTAATTTTGACCAGGCTGTCACAGCTGCTGTCACATTGTTCGTCCAGCCGCTTGCATAGGTTCTTGACTCTACTGGACCTATTTGCTCGGATTAATTAAATAAACAGTTCTTTCCAGAACTTCGTCTTACTCCACAATTTGTTGACCAGACTGGTGAGGAAGGACGAGGATTTTCCGCCTAGGAAAAAGGAAAAATCTGGCCTCGGCTATGCAGCTGAATACAAGATACAGCTGAATATATTGTAAAGTAAAATTAATGTGCGCGATATCTTTTATTATTATCATTATCATTATCATTATCATTATCATTATCATTATCATTATCATTATCATTATCATTATCATTATCATTATCATTATCATTATCATTATCATTATCATTATCATTATCATTATCATTATCATTATCATTATTATTATTATTATTATTATTATTATTTTCAAAACTCAAGGGCACCCAACAACGATTTCCCCCTAAATGCATTGGGCAGGCTGTCCAGAGTACTTTAGATCTCTAAAGATACATTTTAAGCGGCGCTAATACACAGATTAGTCTGGAGGCTAAAAGCGAAGCTCTCGATAATATTTATAGTTTGCTCATACTAAATATAAAATCGTGTAATGCTAAGCGGAGAAGGCAACGAGACAGGGGCACCCAACGACGGTTTTCTCAAATCAAGAGAGAATGATCATTCTCTCTTGCTCTAATACATTGAAAACACCTTTTGTAGCTATTCATAAAGTACTTTCAGCTGAAAAGAAATGCATTCTAAGCGGTGCTATAAATTGGTATCTCAGTGTTCGGCCATTCTAGGGGAACTCTATTCGAAATTACGAGGAATTCGGAATTATTTTCCCGAAAATGTTAGATGCAATTTAACGTGTTATGAAAGAGATAATTTTTCAGATTCCTTCTCTCATCACATTTTTGAATCCAAAAATTGTAGAATTCCTTTTTATCTACGAAAAATAGCCTAACCCAGGGAGTGAAATGTGAAAAATTAAACTTCAGAAAATCGTAGGCAATTTATTAGCATGATTAGATTAGCTTCGAAAATTGTACATGAATGGAATGGTCATCCAGAAAATTTTAGCCAAGTGAAAGAAAATTCTAGGCAAAATTTGCTTCTCCGAACAGATATTTTACAGAAAACAGATCGTTGAATGTCCTTGACTCCTTCACCAGAACTGTGAAAAACAACAATAGGACTAATTGCAGCACACCTTTTTGTACATTTCCTTGCAGTTGATTTGCATGTCTACAATGTGAAACGTCCAGAAACTTCCTGGTTCTCACGTTCTATGGAGGAAATTTGGTACATGTTCTTGTTCACTTTTTCCACTGCCGCTCATTTCTTTTAGATCCGCTATAAAATTCGTATCTGTTCGGTGATCCTATGGCAAACTGGACCTTTTTGAAAATTACAAGGGCTTCAATATTATTTTCCCGATTGATTGACCTAGAAGCAATAGTACCATCCCTCCCATAGCAAGTACTTCATTGTCGCACGGACGCGGTCGCTAAGCTTGAATATTCACGTCGCGTATTACACCTGGTAGTTTGCGGTCATATCGAAGCGTAAAGGTCAACAGTGTTTGTTGATGAGTGAGCGATTATTGTGTAGTTGCGATGGGTTTTGTGGAGCAAGCGAGCAAGAAACCAGAGCACACGTTACCTGCACATTAGCCGATCTCGAATTTATAGCGCTTTGCGTGAAGGCGCGTGGAGATGGTCCGTTTGTTTTGTAGGCAGCCTTTAATTCTTCTTTAGTGGATAGTACCTACAATTGCAAAACTCAACAAAATGCCACTTTAACCGGCCAGGAAAGACAAGGATACGTTCAGGTAAAGGTGTCTAAGCTTTGTTTTGTTATATTTTGACTTTTGGACTATTTTAGTTCATGGGAGTTTCGACGACTCATCGCATTAATTTGTCCATGTGAATATTAATATATTCATTCAGTGACACATACTACGTCTGGGCTGCCTGTGTTTCAAAGTGGGTTCAAACATGAATGATTGGCCGCCAAACATTTGAATTTTGAGAGGGCGCAAGACAAATGTGGGCACACCGCTCACTATAAAGAATTGACCGAAACCAGAAACCGCGCATAAAAAGTCTCTGGCATCCAGGTTAGTGATTGTCTAACAGCTTGACTGAAGCATCTGACCATGTGTTCGCAGGGCGAAATATTCATCGCAAGTATTAGGTGTTAAGAAGAAGTAATGCAGTTTGAAACTCTCAAAAATAATTCTTAAAAGTAAGTGTACCGTTTCTGAGCAAAAAACATTTCTGGAAAAAAAGAAAATATCTTGCACATTTGCATAAACAATTGAAGGCAGCCACCTTTTAAAGGTTTCGTGTTTCGTGCGTGATAACCTTTGCCTTGGGTTTTCACGGTATGTCATAATTCAACATCCATTTCTTTAAATGGCTACCAGCCATTAGAAAATCTCAATCTTTAATCTCAAAGTGAAATTTTGACTCCAATACTGCAATCCCTTTGTAAAGGAAATTCATTCCTAAATTATGAGCGGAACGCGCTGATCAAAAACACGTCAACAAGAGGAGCCGATTAGTAGCGGCAACTGGCGCCAATTACTATGATGGCTGTCAAACTTTAAAAGTTTGGCGGCGAAACGTGTCACGTTCACGTGAAAGTGGACCACGCGGGTCACGGAAACAACAGACAAAAATAACCTACGCAGCACGCGCGCGAACTTTAAATAGATTTAAAAAAATTATCATGGGACACAGGGATTCGCTCTCTTAGCTCATTCTCTCTTGACAATGGAGAGTAGGCGTTGGAACAAAATCTCTAATTCTTTTAATTGCTCCTATCCCGGAAGCTATCTTTTTAGATAATTTATCGATGTGCGTTTGCCATCGTAGATTTTCATCAATAAATATTCCAAGCGATTTTACAGAGTTAACTTTTTTCATTAGAACATTATCAATGGAGAGCTCGGGTTGGCTCGACAAAGTACTCAATTTTTGTCTTCATCCAATTAGCATAAATTCAGTTTTAGCAGTGGTCAAAGTAAGTTTGTTGGAAATAAGCCATTTGTTTAGATTACCTAAATCGTGATTCAAATTTAACTGTATTGAACTCACATCCACATCTACATAAGTGATATGTGTGTGTCATCAGCGTACATCCTAGGCTGGCATGAAGTTGGGCAGTTTGGAAAATCGTTGATGTAAATAAGAAATAAAAGGGGACCAAGAATTGTTCCCTGAAGTACCCCGCATTTAAGTGAACAGATTCTAGAAAGGGAACAATTAACGAGACATCGTTGTGTACAGTTTGTCAAATACGATCTAAACCAGTCGAGAGCGATGCCTTGTATTCCGTAAAGGTTCGGTTTAGATAAAAGGATATCATGATCAACAGTGTCAAATGCCATTTTTAAATCAAGAAAAACCACAGCATTAACATTACCACGATCGATATTAAAGGCCCAGTTATCAGTAGCTTCAAGGAGAGCAGTTACAGTTGAGTGTAAATAGCGAAAGCCCGATTCATGTGTAGAAATGATATCTTCATTGCTCTAAAACTTATGCAATTGGTCATAAGCAATCCTTTCGAAAACTTTAGCTATAACTTTAGCTTTAGTGACCGGTCCCAAACAGTGTAAGATTCTTTTTTTTTTTTTTTTCAGCATTATATACCTCATGAGCGATGTTTTTTTCAGCGTAGGATATTATCATTCCCAGTTATATCCTTGCAAGCCTTTTCCCCTCGAAATCAGTCTGCAGGATATGTTTTTCTGAAATCACCCATAACCCCCTCAAAAGTCAAATGGTCGTCCCTTAAAATCCACCAAACATTTTCTCACTTGACAGAGTTCCGATTTGTCAATTATTTCTAAAGCCTTTTGGAAACAATAGGGGCTAAAACTCTTTCGGGGAGAGGGGGGGGGGAATTCGTTTCTACTTACTTCTACTAGGACAGTCTGTTCGGAGGTAAGGTGACGTCATAACCAAATCCTCTCGGATAAATAGTTTACCAAATTTTCTAAGGTATGGAGCTCCACGCTCGCGCGCGCTGAGGCTCCGCTAATAATACCCCCACTTATCTCATATCATTTTCATATACAGTGGAACCCCGTTAATGCGGTCACTAATGGGTTGAAAAAATTGACCGAATTTACGAGGTTTTTTTGTTTTTGCAAGAAAATATATCGCCGTTTTGCCAGGCGGCCAAAATAAAGAGCCCGTAATAACAAGGTGACCGTGTTACCTAGGTGGCCGCAAGGCGAGGTC
This sequence comes from Porites rus, assembly GCA_964035705.1. Classification (NCBI taxonomy): domain Eukaryota; kingdom Metazoa; phylum Cnidaria; class Anthozoa; order Scleractinia; family Poritidae; genus Porites; species Porites rus. Next base: position 21,665,800 of record OZ037999.1, read on the forward strand.
TCACTGTACCAGGAGCCTATGACCCAGTATATCTTATTTACTTATTTATGGAACATGCTCGTGGAAAACACTGCAAACGACATGCAAATAAGTCTGCTATTTAGTTGAAAAACGTTCGACTTCCACATTTCAAACTGCGGTGTGTGCTGATGAAAGAGTTTTGAAGTACTGAATGAAGGCACTGTCCACAAGTGATAACACGATCAGTGACTTAATGCGCTTTGGAAACGTTTTTTTTTTTTTTTTCTATTGGTGGTTCTTGTTTGACTGTACTATTTTTCATTCTATACCATTTTTTTGGTAGAAATACAGATATTTCTATTTACCTTTTTTTTTTTCACGAGGATAGTTTGTGATAGCTATTAAACTGCACGGCCTTGGTTGAAAAAGGAATTTTAAAAATAGTTTTTCAGCACTTTTAAAATTTCAAAATGATGTTGATGACGCAAAAAAAGACAGAAAGGCTATTAGACGACAAAAGCGCTAAATAAAATCACCTAAACTGAAGAGAAATGTTGAATGCGATTCAAGAAAGTAAACGTTGCAACAGACTTGCAATGATTCCGCTCGGAACGCCATTCCATTCCAAGAATGGGGATCATTTCGGGGTCGAGTCGGGGATCATTTAAGCGTTGAGGATGACTTAGGGGGCTGTACAGTTTTAAGTAAGTAGTTTAAGTAAATAGCTAACTAAAATTAGCAGTTAACTGAGAACTGGCCAAAAAATAGCATACAAGTACGTAACTGATGTTTGGCCGAAAAATTAGTAATTAACTGAGAACTGTGTACCCCCATTTGCACCCTCTAATGTACAAGGCTATCATGAGCATACGTTTAAAGTCATGCTTAACCTGTAGCTCCCTCTGGACAAGGTTTGATATCTGTTTGTCCTCCTCTAGTAGCTGACCATGATACCCCATTTGTCAATTGCGGTGGGCATTCTAACGGATCTGGGGATGGAAATGAATTCAGGAATGGCACAATCGACATTTAATTAATCAATTAATTATAACTAAATCGAGAGAATGATTTATACAGGAAAAGATTCATGTGAAAGGGAGAAAATAATTTTAAAACGCTACACGTGGTCGACATTTATTTCAAACGCACGTAATTAACACACTGCGTAATTTCACCTGTTGTAGCACTTGGCAATCCGTTGCCACAGTCACGTAAGTAGCAAAGACGAGGCCGTTTGAGTTTGTAAACGAAGAATCCTCGGCAGTTACGAAAATTAATGTTAGTTGAAAAATAGCAGCAGCCTCTAGATGTGAAACAAATAGATCGATTGACTGCGCCATCAGCTACTGTAGGATGGCTACCATTAAGCCAAACCGGAAACCCAGTTCCGTAGTGACCATAAGGAACGCATGAGTCAGTAATTTGATCACCAGCGCGGTACCATCCATCCAGACGTGAATCGCACAAAAAATACGCGCGGTTTGTGAAGGTCCTAGCTCTGCCTGACCCGTTAAGAAGGGTGTATGCAAAACACTCCGAAAGAAAAAAAAAATAACAACACCCATGACCCCTGTGTGGTGCTTCAAGAAATTCTTAACTGGCAAAGTGGTGGGATGTGCCGCCCAGTTATCTAGCCAAGTAATTGTTAAAGTCGTTAGCGTCAAACAGACCTATCCCTTCAAAAAAGGTTATTCATTTTTTTTTTTCGAACAAAACCTCCAAAATCTGTAAAGTGCGTAGTATAGAAACTAACAATGCAACTTTTGCTTTTTTCACATCTCTTCCTTTCTTCCTCTTCACTTTTATTTTATTTTATTTATTTTTCTCTTTTTTTACTTTCCTTTCCCTTAGCTGGTATGATTTTCGAGCTTATCGGACGTAAAAACCCGGCCTTAATTGACCCTTTTTCACTCAACGGCTGTAAATTTCGTTTAAGAGCATTTTAAAAAATCGGATAGATATTTAAGTTTCTATTTTACTATAAATAAATCGAACCCTTCTATAACTATCACTGTAACTGACTGTCGGTTATTGGAAGAACCTTTTGGTTTGTTCATTGTTGACATTTCTGTTTTTTGTTTTTTGTTTTTATTTTTTACCTTACTACCGACTCTGAAACTGGGCTTCAAGAGCTTCTGCGATCTGATAAACGCTTTTCTCGCTCTCATTGTTGTCATCGACATCGTCATCATTATCGTTACCATTATCGTTACGTTTTCCTCACCGTCATCGTTATCGTTGTCGTTAACGTAGTCGTTATCGTAATCATTTATACACGAAGCTGTTATTGTTCGCTTTTCAACTTCACGAGAGCGAGAGAACTAGAAAGAAAATTAATATATGAGTCTCACTTATTCGACGTATGCATGTTCCCACGCTAGGTTTCTATTCATTTGGTTTGTTTGTTTGTTTGATTTTTTTTTTTTTCCAACTAAGTCTTGCTTCGCATGTCACCGCCCCAAATAGCCAAACAAATCTAAATTATAAGCTTTCAACATGGTTTATCTTAATCGCAAAGACCAGGGACGATCGATCCTCGGTCAAGCCTGATTTTCGTTTAGGTTCTTTTTCAACCGCTTAGGCTGTTTATTACACTGCGAAGATCAATTACACTATCATGGTTTAACTAGGACTGGTTTAACGATCACTAACAAAAAGGACTTTTTAAATTTAAAGACTTCTCTTCAAGCAAGTGCAGCAAAAGTAACGATCCAAATGGTTTCATTACAATCCGTCAGTCTCCCCTTCTTCCCCTCAGGCGAAATTTCGGCAAAACGAATTGCTTATATCTGTGGATGTGAAATTTCGCCAAGATGAAAGCGAAATTTCGTTTGACGCAACGAAAATTCGCAAGCCCTTCAACGAAATTTCTTTGGTAATCTTTTGACGAATTTTAGCGACAGCCAAAGACAATCAGCGAACTTCGCCTTTATTTATTTTGCACAGAACTGTAAATAAATCGCAAACGCCAAAGAAAAGAAAACAAACAAACAAAACAGATGCCGGGCCTGATGGATCTAGTCAGCAAAAGTTTTTTTTTCTTTTTTTGGAAGCAACGCTGACTGTACAGCTATGAGATTATATTTTCTTCCAATATTACACCGGGTACGCCCGACTTCTTCAGGGAATGACAGCTAAGTTACAGTTTAAAATCCCTGATTATCATTGCCATTGGTTATAATTATCATTGTTATATTCCTAGAATTTCACTCAACTAAACAGGGACTGCCATTGGTTGATTCTTGGTCACGTGGCCTTGACTAAAATCAAATGTATCCCGATCGTGATACATTAAACAATGTATCCCGCTCGGGATACATTGTAGCACGTGATCAAAGCATGGTGGAAAGTGGCGTGACAGAAGGCGGGAAAAACACCGCCAGGTCCTGCCAGTTTTCTCTTTCGTGAATGAACACAACAACACAATCACGAAGCCTCAAGCTAAAAAGCAACGATTTTTAAAGTTATCCCAGAAGTTCCCTGAAGAAAAACAGCAGCTAGTGGAGAAAAAAAAGATGCAGATGATATAAGGAAAGTACTTTTGTCTGTAAATCATTCATTCAGTGGTTTTGAGAATTAAATTTGTGTTGTTATAAGTACCGAGTCGCCTGTTTTGGTTCGTTTTCGTTCGCTCCGGTTATTCTTTTGTTGCTGTCTAAGTGAAAGTCTAGAAATATAACAAAACACTTACTGTCAGATCCCTCGGGAAACCAGTTAGTTTTTTTTTTCTCTCGAGTCAGTTAGTTTTTTTTTTCTCCTGATGTTTTCCTCGACTTCGTCTCGGGAAAAATCAGGACTCTCGGGAAAACAAAACTAACTGTTTCCCTTGGGATCTGACATTAAGTGTATAATATCATTACCATCATCATTACCATGAACCTTCGTCACCACATTGTCATTATCATTATCATTATCACTATTATTATTCCACTGACTTAACTGCATCACGCAGTCACATTAATAGCAAGAAATGTCTCGCCTATCAGTGGCATAGGTTGGTTGGTTGGAGGTTCCTTCATAGGCGAGACATTTCTTGCTATTAATGTGACTGCGTGATGCAGTTAAGCCTTAGTGAATTGCTTGTGATGGACTGTGTAACTGCGTGATGCGGTTCGCAAGTCCAACCCACAAAAATGACCCTTGCTCGCCAATGAGTCATTAGTAGCTTAGAGATTAGAGCATCCGATCTAGAACACGGAGGGTCGTGGGTTCCAATCCCATCTGGGGCTCAGATTTTTTATTATTTTACTATTATTATTATTATTATTATTATTATTATTATTTATTATTATTATTATTATTATTTATTATTATTATTATTATTATTATTATTATTATCATTATTATTATTACCATTATTACCATTACGAGTGTCATTATCATAATCATTAGTAATGGCAAAAGGACTAAGTGGAGTACAATTTAGGGAGTAATCTGTGACTAGCTAGATCCAACAAGCCCAGCATCTTAATTGTTTGTTTTTGTTCGTTTGTCCTTGCTGTTTATTTACTGTTCTGTGCGAAAGAAATGAAAGAGAAATTCGCTGAATTTCGTCCTTTGTTCTCAAGAAAATTCGACGAAAGTTCGGTACGAGCTCGTTGAAGCACCGGGGAATTTCCGTTGAGTCAAACAAAATTTCCCTGCCATTTTGGCTAAATTTCGCATCCACAGGAGCCAAATTTTGCCAGAAAGTAAGCGAAGACGGACAGATTGTAGGGAGGCCCTTTATTCAGATAGTTACGTTTGCTTTGATTGCATGAAGCAAGTATTTTGGTGAGCGTCAATTAAACATGTCAGAGTTAAAGATTGGTCGAAACCATGAAAAGAAAGATTTTCGCAGGAAAATAAACAATACAGCGGTTGAAAAAGAACCTGAAAAAATTCAGGATTGACCGGGAAACGAACCCTTACCTCTGCGATATAAAATATATCATGTTGGAAGCTAATGTTTAAGAGAAGAGAAAAACGCAATTGTTGTACCCTTAGTTTTCATAATACATACTTTAGAGGTTTTGGAGGTTTTTCCAATAAAATAAAAATTGTCTGAAGGAAGAGGTCTGTTTAGCGCTAACGTTTTCAAAACTTCGGTTATTTTTTTTCTTTTTTAAAATAATAACAAAAGTCGGGCTTTAACAATGTCTTAATTGACTAGAGAACAGGGAGGGACATCCCACTAGTTAAGAATTCCTGAGAGCACTCACACAGGGGTCATGATGACTGCAAGACCGTTTAAAGTGCCCTTTTTTTCTCTCTTGCAGAGTGTTTTACATACACCTTTCTCAACGAGTCAGACAAAGCTAGGACCTTAAGAAACATTAGTTGGGCGTGGTCTCCATTGTTCGATTTAAAGCTGGATGGATGGTACCGATTTGGAGGAGGCGCTGGTGATCAAATGGCCGACTCATGCGTTCCCTATCGTCACTGAAGGGCAGAGAGGCCGGGTTGGCTTAATGGTAGCCACCCTACAGTAGCTAATGGCGCATTCAATCGAATTGTTTGTTTCAGTTCCTTTAGCGACTGCTGCCAATTTTCAACTTCCATCACCGTTCGTAACTGCGGAGGATTCTTCGTTTACAAACTTAAAAGTGCAACTGTTTGTGTCTCGATCTCCATTGCACGTTACTGTAGCAAAGGATTGCTAAGTATTACACCAGGTGTAATTGCGCAGTGTGTTAATTAAGTGTGTTTTAAAGTTTGTCTAATATAATATTATAAACATTAAAGCCATAAGTTTTGAAACAGAAGCCGTTTCTTACATTCTGCAACTGTAGTAAAAGCAGGTTGTTTTGTTTTCAGAAAAGGTGTTGGCACGCTTGGTTTATTTGACACGTTAAAGTCGTGGCTTTTGAGTGTTGTTGAGATGATACTTTTTACTGTAGGTGTGGTATATCTTCTAGTTGGGGTTAAGATGTGGTATCCAGATGAGGTCGAGACGAAGTTAGGAAGTGTGAGGTACATTTGGCTGTCCGTATTGACTGAGCTGTGGCTTCCAGGTGTAGCTGCCCTGTGGTGTGCTGGCTTGATTATGATCTCTCCGCTTGTGTTTGTCCCATAAGCACCTAGTGTGGTGAGATAAGACTTAAAGTTGAGAACGTGCTGTTGCTTTTAGGTGTGGTTGATTTGTGGTCTAGAGGTGTAACTATATGTTTTGGTATTACTGAACCTACGAGGTTGCGATCGGCAAGAAGCTACAAACCAATGATAAACTATAACGCTGGTTAACTTAACCAAACAGAAACTTCAACGAGACTAATAAGCCAATGCCAGCTCTAACATCACAAACACGACCACCTATGAAAAACTGACGTCTGACGACGGCAAGCGAAGAATATACCTAAAATGGCAATAAGTAAATTCGCGAAATAAGCAAAAATTCAAGTACAGGTAAAAGCAAAAGATCAAAACATGAAAACAGTACATGGACAAAATCAAGACTAACCTTGATCTACTTAATGAAACAATAACTAGACTTAAACATGCCATAGATCTTGAAATAACTTTCAAAATACTTCGCAACAGAGAGTTAAGCTGAAAAGGCATCTGAAGTCTAAGTTTTATTTAGCTCTGCTCTTCTCAGGATATATGGTTACTAAGATAATTTGCGTCATAGGCTCCTTAATTCACGTACCAGTGCATTCATCACTCAGAATCTTGTTACCATCTGTATATGAGCAATTGGTAAAAGTTCCATCCTTTTTTGTAAATATTCGAAGCATAGCTGATTCCAAGTTGCAATCCCAGCTTAGAGCACTATTTCCGATGTATATCAAAACACAGGAAGCTGCAATTATTTAATCATCATTAACTTCGCTACAAGGATGAAAACTGTGAATGACAAGTGCGGTCAGGTAGGCTTTTATAGATTGAGCTAGTAAAAGTAGCATATAATACCAGTAGCACTGCTCTTTTTTTGGCCGAATTACGCTCGTTGTTCCAAATTATGCTACTTCACAAACCATGGCAAATAAGTGCAAAAATACCTTTTCTTTAACCAGAAGCCGTTTAATTCTTGTTAGCTATAATATATATTATTATTCATTCAAGATATTTCCCCGATTCTGATTGGCTAAAAGCACACGTTGAAATCACTAGAGCCAGTTACTGATGACCAAATTTGGAAGAATTTTGACTTTAACGAGGAAATGACGTCAAAAATGCAGCGTTTTCGCAGGTTAAGGCACCTTTAACCTAGAAGACCTGGGGACGAGGTTGAGTTGTTTTGGTTGTGAACTTGAAAAAATGGCGGACATTTCACTCGTTTCAAGAGTAAGAACTAGGCGACAAAATAGCTAAAAACATGGCTAGAACAGCAAGAAGACAACTCGAAGGGCGACATCTGCTATTTGGAGATGTTTCCGGAGCTGGACAAACCTAAACGTACACTATCGAAGATGAACTGAAGATCGATGGATCGATGGACGTAAGCATGTTTTGGCTATGTTTTTAAACTAGGAATTATTTTAAATGAATAATAAAACAGTTATTGAATTCGGCTTTTGTATCATATGAAGAATCATGGAGATCTCGGCCGGTGTTATCCGCCTCGGCCTACGGCCTCGACGGATAACGCCCTCCTCGATCTCCATAATTCTTCATAAGATACTCAGCCTCATTCATTAACTGTTAAATATCCTTTTTCGTGTACGTTTATTGTTCATGCTTCGAACTTCTTTTAACAACGCTCTTCAAGTTTTCACTCTAATCGGCTGGCATAGCTGACGCCATTTTGTAACCTTGCCTATAAGAGGTATTGGGACCGACATGGTTTGCCATGGGACTTCCGGTTCCCGTACACCCTAGTCCCAGGCCCCCATTTCAGGGGCTCAGTAAACTGTAAATAGCGCTAAAACATCTAACAACGTCAGCGTATAATTGGGAAGTGCCTGTCAAAACGCAAAAATGCCCCGATAATTATCAAAATATGCGAATTATGCTACGTTTTCAAAAATGAGAAAAATTATGCTAATTTTCTCAAATTATGCTAAAAATTATGCTAGAAGTCTTAAAAGCTGCCGTGTGGTGACAGAAATTTTCCTTTAGAGAGAGTTGTCTTAACAGGAAATGTCTTAGCAGGTTTTCAAAATTTTGGCATGGAATTCATATCACGTGGCAGTATATTGTACGAACGTATGATGGTGTAACCGGAGTAAAGACTGAATGCAGTTGAAGCCTAACTGGGATTTAACTGAGGCAATACCTGGTCTTTTTGTTGACCTGTAACTTGGCGTTTGGACCTGAAATTCGCAGCAAATTCTTGAGGTTGCGCCTGCTGACTCTGTTACTGATTTCAAACAAGTCATGTAGATGTGTATTACCCCATCCGTACAGTTCCAGAAAGTGGAGTTCCCGTTCGTCAGAACATTGGTATTTTCTGTACAAGTAACTGAAAAAAAAAATACAAAAATATGAAAAATAACAAAAGCATTCCGTAGTGTCTGGCGGCACGTATGGCAACCACAATGTGTAGGAAATCCAGGAAACGCGATCTGTTACTCGTAGATCCTACACCGCTTCTAGGATCTTGAAGCGTGATTAAGAAGTAATCATGAATTACGTGTGTCGTCATTCCGTCATCATTGAAATTAGCGGGCAGTTCAAATGGCTAGAAAACTTACTGGGCACTACCATTATGTATTTTTTTAAAGGAATCTGTAAATGGTAGATGTGGAAAATGGCGCATGCTCGCTAAATTGAATATCACCTGAACATTCATAAAATGCTCTGCTTGACCTTGCCAGTTCAACCACAGGCGGCCCAGACGTAATATGTGTCACTGAATGAATATATTAATATTCACATGGACAAATTAATGCGATGAGTCGTCGAAACTCCAATGAACTAAAATGTCCAAAAGTCAAAATATAACAAACTAAAGCTAAGATACCTTCAACTGAACGTATCCTTGTCTTTCCTGGCCGGTACTTCACACGAACCTTCTGAAGTTGAATAAATTTTGCTTGAAATATGAGACTTTTCAAGAAAGTCGGTTGGTTGTTGCTCGACAAGTCACGATGACTGGGCTCTTCAAACGAAACTTAACTCACAATCGCACTTGTATTAAAGACATTTGTACTAAAACGATAATTTTTGTTACCTCAAATGCGTTTTCCCGTTCTTGTCAACTGGTATTGCGTCTTGTCCCATGCTAATCAACCGAAGATCCAAAAACTCGAGGAAACGTGGTGCGTGAAAATAACCTCAAACAGAACATGGCCTATCTTTTCCGCAATCGCACTTTTACATCCATTGCCATTTAAAAATTGTAGGTCTCACAAAAACTGCGATTTTGATAGTGAAACTTTCGGGCTGCCGATGCCTCTTTGGATATAAAAGTCTGGTCAAAAGTGTTGCGTGACAGTATTCACAGGCTTCCCAATCTAACCGTTTGAGCGAGCCGTTTTTTTTAATGTTCTTGCCAGAAGTAGCATATTATGCTACTAACCATCCAAATCATGCTTTTTTTTGTTTTTTTTCCTAAGTTTTCTTAAAGTGTGCTTCCATACAATACTAAATAAGTCCAAAAACATCGTTTTTCACGTCAACTTTCCCCCGTTGCCTTGTATGTGCCTTTGATTGACTTCAGGCTTCAATGTCTAGCTATTTCACCGCGTTATTACCTATCGGGCGGCTGTCTTTCCTCTGACATATGCAAGTTCCATTTTTTTGGATAACAGTTTTCGTAAACATTCTGCAATTTTCTTTCACTATATATATTTTTTCTAATCTGAACATGGTTATTCGATCGTCAAACTCTTGTTTCAGTCTGTTTATATACAGAGGAACCCCGCCTTGCGACCACCCCGTTTATACGACCACCTCTTGCCTCAGCTCACCTCCCATAGTCTTTCACCCAGACGTGAAAATCTCCGAGTCATTTTATTTTGAAGACCTCTTTAATGCGACCACCTCGGTATCACGACCAGGATTTTATGGCCCAACGCTGGTCGCATCAACGGGGTTCCACTGTATTGAAATTAATAATAATAATAATAATTAATAATTGAAATTAATGTAAAGAATTAAAATTTAGGCCCCACTTATATGAAGAAAATTTGTCTCGAGGAGAAGGGTCACCCGCCTATCCGTGCTTCCCTTAATAGGGAGAGGGCATGATCTCAGGCTAAGCTTCCCTGGAAAAGGCAACGTTTCACACATTTCCTTACTGAAAACATAGCGAACCGTTTAAATTACAAAAAGTTTGCTCGGCCAGAACGGTGACCCACTTTGTCCAGTCACCCTTTTGTAATGGTAGGGTCAGCCTCCTAGCCGGGCCAACGTTTCTCCGTAGGCACTTTACGAGCTTTCCATTGAACAAAAGTTCCTGTTTGAAATTTCGGAAAAACCACGTGCCCAGTGGAAGGTGCATTCCAGTTGCAAAGACCAAACCAAAGCCACCGCGAGTTTGGTTACCGTGCTTGTAAGCAGGATACAGATCATTGGTCCTGGGGAAAATAATTTGTCTAATGGAAGGAGACATTTCGGTCCGATTGCTAGATCAAATCCGATCCGTATCGGTAAAGGGCTCGCATAGCCAAGGCGAGACAATTAGAGCATGCGAGAAGGCCGGTTGGGTCAATGTTTTTTTTTCTCTCGGCTAGGAGGGTGACTCTCCTACACGAGACAGGTTTTCTCCATATAAAGGGAATTAAAACTTTCGGATACAAAACTTGTAATAGAGAAGGAATCAGAAAAAATTTCAAAATTCTCAAAAAAAATAATATTGAAGCACTTGTAATTTCGATCGAAAAAACTACTCAAGTTGCCCTGTGGATGACCGAACAGTTGTTATAATTATATGGCGCCGCACAGAACTTAGTGATTTAGATAGCCTAAATTAAAAGGGTTTTCAATGTATTTAGGAGGAAACTGTCGTTGGGTGCCCCTGTCAACTATCGCCTAACGCTACCACTGCTTTCTTTACCCACATAGTTTTTTTTCAGTTTTACTCTCGGTCATTTGCCATTTTCTGAGTGTGCGCTTTGGTACCGTTCTTGAGACTGAAACTTCTCGAAAGTCCCGATAATTAACGGGCCCCTAAAGCTGTTGTTGTTTACACGCAAGATAGAAATTTCAATAGTTTTGCATCTAACTTGATAAAACTATCAATTAATGAAAAAATGAAGTATTTTGCCAGCCAGAACCCGCGCTTCTCTTATGGCCTTTTATTTCGGTTTGAATATTTGATTTCGGGCTCGAAAAGTTATAGGGACTTTGGACAAACGGGCCCCACCGACCTGTTTCTCGAAAGTCCCGATAATTAATGCCAATGATCCCTTTCGGCAACAGCAAGCCGTTGGTGAATTATGCTTACTTCCCGAAAGTCCCGATAATTAACGGGCCCGGTAAGTTGTCTGCGTTTACATTAAAGATCGAGGTTTTAATAGTTCTGCATCTAACATGATAAAACTATCAGTTAATGAAACAAAATGGAATAGTTTGCTAGCCAGGAGCAGCGCTCTTATTCTTTATATTTCGATTTGAATATTTGATTTCGGGCCCGAAAAGTTACCGGGACTTTCGAGAAACGGGAAACCTGGTCCGTTGTCAAAGGCCGCAAGACCGAAATTACTGGAAAAGTAAACTGAATGCTTTTGCCTAAACAGTGTCATTTTAACGTGAATTTGAAGACGTCAGGGCCTAACCCATTGGTAAACACGTTTGATTCCAGCTTTCTAACTTGCTGTATCTGCGGTATATCTTCTTGGTGTCAGATTTTAAAGCTTGTCTGAGTAGCCGAGCATGCTGTAAGAAGGAACTGAAATTGTCTGATATACTTTGACATATCTTTTGGTAAAGGAATGAGAGACGAACAGGTCAGCGTTCTAGACCCCAGGTTTCTTTCATTGTATATATTCGATACTAGAAACTGAAACTCATGCCTTAAGTCTTCACACTCAAGGAGAGGTTTGTAGACTTGAAAATAGGGAGTTTAAGCAAATCGCTACGGCGACCTCTACTACGGCGGCCGGAAGTAAAAAAGCCCCGAAGTGACGCAGTGCGCATGCTTGAAAATGACCTTTCGCCGTAGCGCCAAATCCTACGACGTGAAGAGCTGTCTTCTGGCGTAGTCGCCACTACGTGAGTATAAAAGTCGACTCTTCTCCTATTTTTTACGATCACTGCTTTTAAAAGCTATCATAGATTGTTTTTCACTTTATGAAGAAAGTATTCGAGGCTTCTGGTTTTCCAGTGAATACATTTTCCTTGCGTTTTCTCAGTTTCAGATTTCGATCCTCAAGCGAGTGTGCCATGAGTTCTGCCGCGCCATGGCCGCAGAAAATCCGCCAGTACAAACAAAGGCTAGACGAAAACCGTAAGCACGACTGTTAGCAATAAAGCTAAATGTCACTGAAGGTTGTTTAAACAAGAATAGAATAGAATCTAAAACGCTGAATTTGTTGATTTGTTGTTAAATGCGGTACACAAAAAGAAACATCACCAGCAGCTTACTCCGATCTTCATCTGTAGTTTTTTGTTTTGTGTACGAATCGCCCTCTGATGATGTTTACTATCAATATTCTTCTTGGCAAACGAAATTTTTAAATTGGCCTTTTTCTTATTTGAGCACCATTGAATTCTGTTGTTGATAAATCATAGCGAAAGCAAGTGAGCAAGAACCGAGCTTGGAATTTGGCGAGCTACGAGACGTACTCTCCCCAGGACACCGCATCCACGACCGCCGTAGTAGAGGTCGCCGTAGCGATTTGCTTAAACTCCCTAATAGCGCTACGTCATCTACCACTTCACAAGGCCGCCCTGCCTGGATAGCATTTCCCCAATAACTTTGCAATATTTTCTTAGTTGCGTTTGCTAATTTAAGTTTTTAATGCTGGTTAGCCTGTGCAAGCATTTGAAAAGGGGAGACAGGGTTTAGAGCGAATTGCTTACCTAACATCCTTGACCAAGAGTTACAGCGTAACCCTTTCGATGGATTCTTCTATCCCCTCAACGGTCTTACCATCGGAGTCTTACTAGGTAGTACCCAACTAAGATTCAGAGCTACCCTTCTCCAAAATATACATACGAAAAAACGTGATTTTTTTATTGTGATTCTTCACTCAAAACAAAAAACGCTTCCGAGATCATTTATCCAGGTTGTTCAAAGTTTAAAACCTACGAAGTGTTCGTGTGTACTGGCAGGGTGTATAATTTTGATGTTTTCCAAATTCCTTAATAGTCATTATTGCTTTTATCACACGCGCAGGTGTCCGAAAAACTGACCACCACTTTACACTTTTAAATCAAGTACTGTTGGCAGCCAGACTATACAACCCTTCAGTTGTTGTATAATTGAACAAATAACTTTGGAAACATCAAAGAAATGTATAAACAATTTTGTTGGCTGTTCGAAGGATGGTTTTCGTTGTCACGCAACACCACTTCTTGTCTTCTCACACTTCCGTCCCTGTACGTTGTAACTGATTCTATTAAATGGTAAGAACATCTTTCAAATCGCCGAAAATGTCTTAAAAACATATTTTTCTTGTGAAATATTTTGGTCAACCACCTTAAGAATTTAGATCATAACGCTCATTCGGTTTGAGTGACATTTTAATAACCTGGCCCATCTTCAATGACCTCTCGTTAGAGGTCAAATTACAAAATGTCTTAGCGCCAGCAGAATTTTGGAGCTCGAGAGTAGAAAAAGTAAAGCAAGTGTCCCAAACTATACAAGTAAGTTAATTTCTATTGCATGTTGGCAAATTAACTATCGTACTATAGAGGTACATCAGGTTTCTTCTCGAGAAGTGCCAATGATCCCTTTCGGCAACAGCAAGCCGTTGGTGAATTATGCAAATGCATCATATTTTTTGTTCAAGTTCAGAAGGTTCGTCTGAAGCGCAAATTAAATTACCCAAGCCAGTTCTTACATATGTTTTAGTACAATGTTTAACTAACTTATAGCTTGAGTTTCAGGAAAAACCAAGGTGTAGCACATGTCTAAAAATTAAATCGCGACTTAAGGTCTAAATTTAAACTTCGTAGAGTTGAAAAAGAACCAAAACTAAAATAAAATTGTTTACCTTCCACATTATCGTTAAGATAAGAATTCACCGCCATACTAGGGCTAAAACCCTTTACAAATTGATTTATCGGGGAATATTTTACCACGCTTTCTTCCTTTTTGCGTGCGAGTGAAGTTTTGAGACCGCCTCAGTTTTGCCTCAAATTTTGGTTGTTTTCAAGTCGCCGACCACGAAAATTGATTTTGTCGATTTTCTACAAATCCAAGCGGCTTTTTGAAAAACAAACTACACCACGTTTAGTTACTTACTAATAAGTATGTATGGACAAGATATGAGCGAAATTTAATTTTTGACCGTGGCCGCCGGTTGCTCCATTTTTACAGACATTCGCTCTTAAAAACCTTTTTGCAAACGGCAAATTTGGAAAATGTTGATTATTAAAGGAAACCTCCACTCTTACTACAGAATAAGTTTAAATCGAATAAAATTATGTTGATAAACAAATTTGTTCGAAATTTGTCTTTAAAAAAGTGTTTATATCGGGAAAAGTGAATTTTAAAATCGCTTATTTTCACTTTCAAATTTCGCGGGCGCCGCCATCTTGAATAATTGTGACGTGTTACGGTTGCTCTATTGTTCTGACACAAAGAGCTTTTGTTTAATAACAATAGGGCAACCATTACACGTCACAACTATTCAAGATGGCGACGCCTGCAAAATTTGAAAACAAAAATAGGCGAATCTAAAAGTCATTTCTTTCGGATACAAACGCTTTCTTTAAAAATATTTCAGATTGACTCGACTGTAACAGTTATTTCCTGTGATTTAAAGTTATCTTTCTGTTGAAGTGGAGGTTCCCTTTAAAGAGAGAACATGGCTTAATTTCCGCCATCGAAGTGCCAAACGATAATATTTTTTTAACTAGAATTTTTTTTTTTCCAATTATTCTGCTTGCCTATCACATGCCGACTACTCTTCTGACTTCCCGTGCTCTGTAGAAAGACGTCCGGTCAAAACAATATTTCAAGACAAAAATACTCGGTAATGATTCACGGGCAAGAGCTTATTCATGACTTAAAAAAGAATGTTTACATAAACCGAGCATGGAAAAAGAATGAAAGCTTTTTTCGAACTTCTGAACAAGAAAATGCTACTTAAGTCAGCTATAAAATTCATAGTGTACATAGCGTGTTTCGTTTAAAGCGCAATAATCTAGCTTATCAAAAACTGAGTTAACAATTGCCAGAAAATGCACTCATCCTTCCCATTTATTTTCATAGTTTGTTGATTAACAAATAGATTCTACATCCAAAAATTTGGGAAAAAATTAGTTTCATGGCCTAAAGGTAAACATAGTATAGACGCCCTTTTAAATATAAATTATGAGGTGGCCAATATCCACCCTGGCCTGTTGCTCATAAGCTTAGACAACAAATTTTATTCAGTGGTTTCCGAATATTTTCAACTTTTTTGTGGCTCGTTCACAATTAAAACTGTATTAAGATATTTCTGCATTAGAAAACCGTTATACAGCTGTAGGGAAATATAACAGTTAGATAGTGTTTTTATCTGGAACGGTTCACCAGGAAGACATATCGAACATGCTTACCTTTTTTAGGCTGACAATCCGTATTTTGAGCTCTGGTTGGCTGCATGAATTAATCAGAAAACAGAGGGTTTAGAAATCTTTGATGAAACAGACTTTTTTTGTTGTCAAGGATAAAATATGACTTTAACAAACGCTTTCAAACCTCTTCGCTACATGTACATAGTAACACGATGAAAGTCAGAAGGAAATTTGCTTTGATGCCAGATCTCATTTCTCTCTGATAGTTCTTTTAACAGCGCCTTTAAACCATCCCTTTTCGACGAATGAATAAATGTCACTACGTTATTTATAATTATCTGTTAATATTGGCACCTTAGAGTGGCGGGTTTAAATATTCATCACGCATCGTCTTTTAACTGTCAGTAATTCTATTTAAATGTGGCGTGAATTTTGGCCACAGGGGTGGCCGTTTATTTAATTTAAGCACATACAGCTAGGAAAATACGGGTACACAAGAAGATTATAATTATCGCAGCAAAGGTGTGGACACACCCGTCACAGCCCGGAGCACTCACAACACGGAACTGTGCCTGTAGATCCGTGTCGCCCGCAAAATCGCGGGTCCCGTGACTATTTGCGCGTTCACAAAGGAAGCCGACGCATGTCGCGTCCTTTGATTCAAGACTCAAGTGTTAGCGTATTGTTTTTATGATAATATATAGATTTAGCGAGGGCTAAAAGCGAAGCTCTGGTTAATAATACGTGTAATTAAAAAATAAACAAAAATTAAATTGTGTAATGCTAAACTGGGACGACTATGAAAATGGCTTCAAGACTAATAGATCTAATTAGCAAAAAAACAAATTGCACTTGCAGCACACTTTTTCTTCTAATTAGCAAAAAACAAATTTGCACGTGCAGCACGCTTTTTTGTCTTTCCCTTGCCGTTGTTTTGCACGACTACAACGCTGTTTTGTACGACTAAGACCCTGTTTACATGGAGTGGGGGACCCCGGTCTAGTGGGGTAAGTTTCTTTTGTTTTGTGTTCCCCAGAGCGTGAAAACAAAAGAAACCAACCCCACTAGACCGGGGTCCCCCACTCCATGTAAACAGGCCCTTAACGTCAAACTTCCTAGTTGCACATTATTTTTATGGAGGAATTGTCGTATGTGCTTACCCAACATTTTGTTTCCTGTGTTCATTTTCACTTTTATTTTTCACTGCCGCTCATTTTCACCTTGCTGGCCGCTAGCATTTCTCATTTTCTCACCGCCGCTTTGAATTTCCATGTTTTTCTTCCTACGAAATTCGTCTCCTTTGTTTTCAATAACTCGCTCTAGCTCTCTCTCTCTGTTATCCTACTTTGGTGTAAACCAGGTGTAAACATAAAAAATAACGCCGAAAAAGACATGACTTTGTTGTTGTTTTTTTCTTTCTAAAAGTCCGGGCGGCCATGTGATTTCCTTCCAAATAAAACTAGACCGTTCACAGTCCTCTATTTTTCCGTAAGATCGTCGAGATCGAGCACTTTGCGTTACGGGCTGTCATCATGCATGAGTGTCAAAACTACTTAGGGGGCGGGGAGCTGTTTGGCTATTTTTCTCGCCCCCTCCCCCTACAGCTATAATCCGCGACGCGCCCCTCCCCCCCCCCCCCCCGGTACATTTGAAAATCAAGACGGCCGTCATTAACGGTAAGACGCGCTATATCTCCTCGATCTCACGAAAAAATAGGGGACTGTGAACAGTCTAAAATAAAACCTTGAGTTGCATTTGGGTTGCCATAGCTGTTGATTGAGTTATTTTACATTGGTATGCTTGTGGTGCGGACGGACGGTCGGGTGGGCGGTCGGTCGGTCAGTGTACGGTCACGTGATTACCAAATTTTCTCTGATGGGTAGATTACCACCTTTCCTTAGCTATGGGGCGCCACGCGTAAAGCTCCGCTACAAAGGTAATTTAACTTAAGAAAATCAATAGATCGTAGCTTTCGCACTACTCTCTGTTTTATAAGGAAATGCAAACGCTCAGCTTCATAAATAGTTTGACTTCATAAGATATTTTAACGATTTAGGCCAGCAGAATGTATAGAATGCCAGAAAAAAACAATCAGGAAGTCGGACGGTTTTGAACTACGCTAGAAGCTGTTTTTATCAGTATGCAAATCAACTACCCAATCGCTTACTTTCCATCGAACTGAAATATCCTGACTTCTTTTTTACCACTTTTCGATTTTCTTCGTTTCATTTTATATTATTCTGTGAAATCTGAGTTCTTTCATGCGAATTTACGCTTTCAAAAGGAAAAAAAAACTTTGAGGAAACGTTGTGTTTAAAACCACGGCTATTTCGCTTCACTTACACTTATATGCAAATTACTGTTCATCCGCCGGATTTCGGGCACCCTTTTTATTTTGGCTATCAAGAGTTTATAAGCTAACCTTCCGACTTTTCATTCCAACGTTTTAATGCGGGAAAGTTATGAGAAATGCTGCAACTGATTAAAGTCACGCTACACGCTTTAAAGTGCTACTACGATCAAAATTTAATGTCAAGTTTTTCACAAAAATGCTTTCTTTTCAGCTTATCAGGAGTGGCTGTACCTGTTTCGGTCATTGAAATGAACTTTGGCGCCCTCTAAATGAAAATATTGAGCTTGAAAATGTAGGTTTTCCTCGTCCGCCATTACAAATTTATGTTCCAGTGACAAAGCTATTGTTCTATGATTGTGACGTCATTTTCTGAACACGCCAAGAAAACAAACCTGAACCGTGAGAAAACAGCGAGCGATTCTCAAAGCTTCGCTCGTCTTCGCCCGATTCTGGAATTGTGAAGGAGGAAATCGTAGATTACGATGACTCTGTAGAACTAGCACCGACTGAATATGAGAAAGTCAAATACTAAGGGCAGCTAGCCTCGGAGAAGGAAAAAAAACACACTTCACAAAGTCGTCAGAGAGAACACGCCAAGAAAACAAACCTGAACCGTGAGAAAACAGCGAGCGATTCTCAAAGCTTCGTTCGTCTTCGCCCGATTCTGGAATTGTGATGGAGGAAATCGTAGATTACGATGACTCTGTAGAACTAGCACCGACTGAATATGAGAAAGTAAAATACTAAGGGCAGCTAGCCTCAGAGAAGGAGAAAAAACACACCTCACCAAGTCGTATTTTATGCAGTTTGTGCCGACGGAGATTCGGACTACTGGTAGGTGTATTTGTATACGTACTAGCTATAATAATAATACACAGGCAAGACGATCGAGAGTCCGCATCAATTTCACCTGCCTTCTAGCCGCTCTCGAGTGCTCATTTATCCAAGTGTAGATAAAGTTTTGCTTTATAGCTCTTCAGGCACAGCGAATCAGAGTGGGTACAGTTTTCAGTTCAGCTAAGTTTCAGTTCTAAAGCAGCCAGCTCGTTGTCATATGCATGTGTTTTTTTTTACCATCTTAAACGGACTGCTGTCCTTTATTATTGAAAATTTAATTGTTACTTTAGTGTTACGTATCTAAGCTGAGGATTTTAAAATTAGATCTAATGTTAAGTTCTCTTTGTCAGAAAGGTTAATTTACTCATTTTCAATATAAATAGATAAATAGGGGATCGCTCGCTCTTGATTTGGTATATCAATTTAATAATTTTCAGTGCTGACATTAAAGACTGTCACATTCTTTGTAGCTCATGTTTTTTTGAAAAGGCTGTGTCTGCCTATACCTTCCCTATCGATTGACTGCAGATCAATATAGCAACTTATAAATTGCAACGCTAATAAAAATTCAGAGATTTCACCTCATCCAACTATTGTCGATGATATCCCCTTGTATTCCCATAACTTTTATAGATAACTTTATGAAATTGTTGTATGTGACGTTTTTTTTTTTAATTTATTTATTATTCAAACCCAGGTGTGCATTTTTTGGATGCTCTCTTTACTGGGACCAGCTTTGAAGCCTTGGCTAGACAAGAAAATATATACAGTGGAACGGTTAACACAGACATGTTATGATGTCTATATTATATGGGTGTCCGTATTATCCGGGTGTCCATATTAAGTTAGCTCTCTGGAAAAAAGTCACAGACACGTGATTTATTTGATATATAGCATAAACGAACAAGGAGGAAGAAGGGTAGGAACAATGACTGTAGCAAAAAGCCAAGGACGTGAAACTTGTTGAGTAGGAGGCAGAAAATTTATCAAAGGACTACAAACAGGGGAAGAAAGAAAGATGTATCAAAATCAAATGTGTCATGCTATTTGGCTGCAGATGTTTTGGTAATAAAATCTTATTAACCCGTGAACTTGGTACAATGTCTACAATTGGCACATCATTGTGACAAGAAAAATAGAAAGTGCCTGGGTAACCAGTGTCTGTAAAGCTGGATTAAGAATATATAGGAATTTCTGACTTAAAACACAGAAAAGTGGTTGTTGTCCACATTAACTACTGTGCTAACTACTGTGCGTACTAAGCCAGTTAATTTTAAAGAAAAAATCTATGCTTTTCCTCAGGACAAACAAAACTGCCTGTTATATATGGGTGTCCAATTAAGTGGGTGTCTGTAGATCATAGAGTACTGGGTTATCACTGCATTAATAAATTATTATTTGCAACTAACGTTATGTATTGAAAAACTAAATGGTTCAGTACATCACTAGGTTGCACGATTCTGCTGATAACACAATGTGCCATAAATTCACTGCCTCTAGGAAGAAGTGTTACACAGTGGAAATTATGTTTATCATGGAGGCCCATCCTTGATTGTGCTCTGTGGGTTTTTCTTGCTGGTTTTTTCCATTGTAAAATATTATTAGAAACTAGCATTTTTAAAAGTTAAAACCCCTAAGAGGGCCTTGGAAGCAGTTTTTAATGCCGCGGGCCGGTGACCACCTACATTGAGGTGGGGGGGGGGAGAGCAAATTTGGCTGTTCTCTCTTTGTGGCTGTTTAGAACTGTCAGATGTCAGATTACTGAACCTTTCTTGAGTCATTATTGAGCAGTCATGTTCATAGATTTCAAGCCGCTGAAAAGTACCTCTCTCCTGCTGAGGGTGATTGCACATGCTGAATCCACCACTAGAAGTTTGCAGATCATGATATTACACTGTAGGTTCCTGTAATGCCTTCAATTTGTCTAGCATGTCATTGAAATGTGCCCGAGACCACATCATCACCTGATATAATTCGTTTTAAGAAACCGTAGTTCATGGAGTAGTCTTCAGATTTAATCAAGAACCTTCATCAAAAAAGACTATTCTGCATTGTTGCAAATGCTACATAGCTTTGCTGGTTTGAAAATGCAGAAATCTAGGATGATTGACTTTTTAAGGCTTACCACGCATCAGACTGATGGGATCAAAACGGACCAATAATAAATTTAGATGCTGGAAGATTCTTATTCCAAAAAAGATACTATTCATATGAAAATGTATATTACAATGGAACCTCTATAACGAAGTCCTCGGTCTAACAAACTATTTTTTTTACTCCAGTAATAGTAAAATATAAGGCAATATGAAAAAGAACCTTGATAAAAGTTAACAAACCTCGTTAGAATAAACATATTTTGCCAGTCCCTTGGCCCTTCATTATATCAAGGTTCCACTGTACTTAATTTTATTTATTTATTTTTCAAAAAGTGGGGAAGCCCCTTTGCCCTGCATGGGCCCTGCCCTAGCTTGGCTTAGGCTATATAATACCCCCAAAATAGACTATGCTAAATCAGGCAACAAAGAACAATAAAATTGCAGCCTTTAAACAGTATTACGGCCCTTGGCTTGTTTATTGTAATCACTGGTATGACAAAAAAATAATGGATTTGTATATTGCACACGGTACGTAAGACCTAAACTTGTCCTCCAGGTTCTTAGCTGGGGCCTCACATTTATCTTGTGATCAACAAGTGTGCAGATCAATTGTTACTGTAGGGTGGACAGTGCCTTTGTATGTGGTAAGGGGCCATGAAGCTTCCTCATTTATAGGAATAACATTATTCTATCCCATATTAAAAGATACACCAAGGTTTTTGAAGTAGCAAGGCTGTGCTCTAAGAAAAATTGAAAGGAGCCCAGTGCTCCAGACCCGTGAAATCCTGGGTGCCCAGCACATGATTTCAATGAGAAAATTTCCTAGTTGCCCTGGAACAATAGTTAAGCACCACGGGCCAACTGGGTGCTGGTAGAGCACAACCTTGAGTAGTCAAACACAAAGCAGCAGTGATGAGCAGGGGCCATGAAACTATCTCATACATGTACATAACCCTCAGTTGCAGTAAATATTTCAGTGACCAAGCCTTGGTGATTATTCATTTTTAACTTGCAATCTGTCAGTCACATGACTTCAGTGATTCAGTGCATGAGTGCCCCTGAGTTGGAGTTTACATCTCAAATTATGATATACTATAATTATAATTATTATAAGTATTCAAGGCGAGATTGCAAAACTTTTCGCTATTCACTCAAAAGAATAACAATACACAACATTCAAGATAGGATCACAATTTTATTTTAAAGACCACATCAGTAAATGGTAATAATTCTTGCTGTATTTTACAAAATTGCAAAAACAGTTTTTGCAATAAACTTGTGTGGGCTCTCTTGCTTTAGCTTGTGGTTTGAACTGACAATGTGTCTGTGCAGTTTTAATCAGGCTCTGAGTTTTGGGAAGACTAAAATTGAAAAAAGCATACCTTTTGTTTAGTGAGGGTTATGGCGACCAGAATGTTGGAAATACTAAGGAATTTACTGTATATTAAAATATCATACCATTCAGATTGCACCATGATCCCGATAGATTTTAATATTTTATAATAAAAATTTACAAACAGAGCTTTAAAACTTTTTATAAAAGCTCAAAGGAATGTTAATAGTGGTAACAGAAAAAATAGTACACTACAAGAGCAAGGTGTGAGCAATAATAGTGTTTACAAAACTAGAGGGCTCTGTGATCTGTTGCCTTAGGGCAAATCTTTTTGAAAGTTTCCTAAAAGTTTCGTAGTCGTCGCGTTCCAGTCGAAGAAAGGTCTAAGAGAAAATTTATCTTCGATGACTTCGCCAGTAGTAAAAGCAAAAATCACCACCGGCGATATAAATAAACTTAGCAAGTTTTGCGAACTGTAAGCTTACCTCCATGCGCTCCCTCTTTATGCGAAGATTTCTTTCCGGATTCAAGATCTGTCGATTGATCTTTCTTCCATATGCTAGCAAATGATCCAAGTTTAATTTTCCGCTACTGGTTTGCGTTGAAAGCCCCGTAAATGCTATTGCAGCACTCTTCGAAGTTATCAAACCGAGAAAACAGCGAAACTGTCAGCTGGAAACAAACCTGTTCCTCGAATCTCACATTCAGTTGGTCAGACTCGCGTGCAGCACAATTCTATCGATTGAAGCGGTCGCTGCACACATACGGAGCCTAATGTAGTAAGATCGAAAGAGTCTTCCTAAACAAGAACGCATCGAAGTGGGAGGAAAGAGAACATTGTTGAGCAAAGTTCTTGGAGGAAAATTGTCATGCTGTGTGTACTGCGTTAAGTAAATGACGTCACAAAGCAATTGCCTTGTGTTCTTGGTAACCAGGCCACAGGAACATAGCGTTTCAATGGCGGACGAAAATTAATGGTTTTTGAGCGCCAAAAAATACCACTTTCCTTAATCGCATGAAGCTATAATTTGCACACCATGTACTTCAAGTACTAAACTGCCAATCTAGCGAAAAAAAATGGTAGTCAAAAATTTGATCGTAGTAGCACTTTAAGACCGCATAACTTGATCTTTTTGATATCCTTTGTTCTTCTATTGTCTCCAAACCAATAACAATGTTTCACCAATTTCCACCTACAAATAATAGGAGACATTGATTGACAAAACATTGCATTTACTAGCGACGCCTTTCTACAGGCGCAATTCCGTAATGGGAGAGCATTAAGGATATCTCTTTTCTGGATATTATTTAGAAGGTATTTATACGCAATCAACTGATTGATTTTATTCCCGGGTATGAAAAAGCCTCCTACTTAACCTCCAGTTATCCAGTTAATGCTGATGCTAAAGCCATTTCAGTGCCTACAACATCCCTCAGTATATTACCCCCAGATATATTTTTTACCAATTAACTAGCACCTTCTGATGCTAATCCACCAAGAGCGGCTAATCCAAGTGTTTTAGCCAACAGGTGCTAAGGTTCTGCCCATTGATAAGATGGATGTTAATAGACTGCCTCCCACTTCCTTTCTGACACAAGTCTTACCCTAATTTGATATCCATGCCTTTGTTTAATTTTCTTGTTCAATCTTTTCACAATATTTGACGGAACATATAGTGTATCACAGGGCGTAATAAGCTAGGGCGTTGAAACGCTCATGCACGCTCTCTGGTTCAGCTGTGATGCGGAGTAGGACTGGAACTAGTCCGCTTTCCGCTCTCGATCCGCTGTCAGGGCAAGAAAAATGGCGCCGTCTAGCTGAAGGTAGGTTCGGATTTATTGCTTTATATCTTTAGATCGCTGCATTCTATAATTAGATTTGATATTTGGCGTATTTCTATGCGATATACAGAAAATATTTAGGTGATATTTTATAGTTATTCTTATAAGTTATGGTGTTTTTTCGCCTTTTACGTTTATGTAGTGTCAAAATGGCCTATCGAATATTACAGGATGAAGGTCGCGTTTTATCTTGCCAGTCAAAACCAAATGATAATAAACGGCTACAAAAAAAATATGTAATGGTTTTATAAATTTTGTTTGTGCATGCAAATTTTTAGAGTGAACTTTTATGAACCTTTAAGGTTTTTTTACTGTTTAAGTGACGACTTCATAATGGCGATAGCAAGGTTTTTGTTTATGCACGTTGGCGTTTAGCTTGTTAGTAAAATAAAAGATTTCAGTTGCCCAACTTTTTTTCATATATCTAAAATGGTAAATATATTTTTTTAGTCACAGAACCGCGTTCCAAGAAGGTTCTGACTATTTTGAAAGTTCTACTAGAAAATCACATTCGAATGATCTCGTGTGACAGTTGTTACATAAACAACAGCAAATTCTGCTTTACTGCGGTATAAAGCTAAAGGTTGTATTGTACAGAAACAGAATGAGGCCCATGGAGAAATTTGCTTTCAAATCCACACAAAGATTGCACTGTAAAATTAAATCATAGAATGAGTTGGTTATTATGATTTTTTGCAGGACAACATTGAGTGCCCGGCCTGAAAAGACTACTAGAATACACACTGAAAAATAAACGAGTTCATAATACTGTGAATATGAAGAAGAACATGAAGAGGTCTTAATTTGATTGCAAGTAGAATAAATTAAGACTGTGTAGCATTGTATTTTTGTCGTCAGAGGCTTAAGTGTGGTGTTGCACAAACTACAGTCAGGTCTCAGATGAAAACTATTGGGAGTGGCACAAAATGTCTGTATTAATGGGTAGGTGTAACTCTTATAGAGAGTAAA
The DNA here is from genome assembly GCA_964035705.1 of Porites rus. Lineage (NCBI taxonomy): Eukaryota > Metazoa > Cnidaria > Anthozoa > Scleractinia > Poritidae > Porites > Porites rus. The sequence goes on from OZ037999.1 coordinate 21,690,725, forward strand.
AGAAAATGACTGAAGTATAGTAGGGACCAACTCGATTTCCTGGAGGTGCCTTATCTTTTGATTGTACTACTGTATAATATTTCTAAGGTTATATCCTCTCTCTTAATATTATATATTGTAGTTACAAGGAAACAGGAAAGTATTTTGAATCAAGTTTGATTAAGCCTGGCTGCAGTAAATAAATTTAACCAACAATAAAATTGAATCATACCGGACATGAAGTATACAAGTGTGCTAGGGTTGCTGGTCACACCATGCAAAAAGTTTGGTTTTCAATGGTTTAATAGCTGTTACGTATACAGGCCATTTGTATTTCAATTTTGCAAAATTCTGTAAGGTGAATAATTTTTCTTGTTTGCAATGTACTCAGTTTGCATTTGTATGTTATATAAATGTTTTATGTTGTATCTGTAAAATATATATGTAGCTATGTCTTGTTTCAATGAAAGACTAGTAAGTTTACTAGTAATTAGTATCAAGATACCTTTAAACGATCATCTCGCTAAAAAGTCATGCCCTTTTGGCCTGTTTCACCATTTACTAGTAAATAGTGTGAAGATACTTGTAAATAGAAATCTGGCTAAAAAGTCATGCCCTTCTGGCCCGTTTTACCATTTACTAGTAAATGCAATTTATATACTAGTAAATGAAAATCTCGCTAAAAGGTCAAGTCTTTTTCGCCCATTCTACAATTTACTAGCATAATTTACTTATATACCATGAAATGAATTTCGCGAAAAGTCATTTCTTTTTTGCCCATTTTTCCATTTATTAGTATACAGTATTATTAAGAAAATCAATAAAAAAAATTTTCACTATTGAAGAATTTTGAAACATTTTTTTTTTACTAGTACTAGTAAAGTTTTTTAAAAACTTTGTAAAAATATGAATTCCCCCATTTAAATGAAACTTCTAGGGTAGTGTATGCGTTATTGACTAAGCAAGAGGTCAAGATAGCTGCACTGGATATTGGCCGAGTGTTATACAGGATTTGTGTCATATTGTCCGCTCGCGGAATCAGCCATATAATAATTTCGCATATTAGTATTTAGTTTTAGTAAACATACTTTAAAATGTTTGTCAAATTTAACTCTGGGGAAGAAAGGTTAGAGATTCTTTTGTTCTCGCGAAGCGAGTTTATAATCTCGTCGCGCCATGCATTACGTGGACCGCGCGTGGTCTTAGCCAGATGCAAAATTCGCTGCGCCGTAAATCTCTCTATGAATCAGGGCGGATAAAGGTTGGGCGGTGAAACGAGCGCGTCCGAGCAAAAAGGTGTGATGCAGTGGACTGGGACTCTGCTTAGAAATGTCGCTTGTTTTCGACTTCGGTCAGGGCTTGCGATGTTGCGATGTGGTTTGTACATTAGATACTGCCGCTGTCACTGAATTATGGTAGCTTGATTTGTTTTCTTGCACTTCTTCCTCGCTCCTTTGTGCTGGTACGCTGTCTCCGAGAGGCAAATGTTGCTATTTATTGCGGGAGGATTAGTTAGAGGAGACAAACATCTCTTTCAAAGGGTTTCTTTTATTACTCCCACGACTCTACCACTGAATTATATTTTCGTTCTGCTACTCGCCAATGTCGATGTTATTCCAAAACAAAAACAACTAAGTATTGTCTAAAACACGAAGGAAAATCTCATCCATGTCATCCATGGCAAAACTAAAAGACAGCAGATCTTGCTTCATAACTAGATGACGTGTATTTTATAAATGCGTGCAGCTCGTGCAAGGTGAAATTATGCTAATTTCAATCACCATCATCCTTCTTTTTAATTTTGAAAAAAACATCTCATACGTCTTTCTGTTTCTTCGAAACTTCAAAATTAGTTTCCCCTCAGTTTTTACTGTTTACCTTGTTTAGTTTTAGAGAGAAAAACTGAGAAAAAACCTTACAACTAACCTCAATAAATTTGTTTACATGCGGTTGCCGGATTTGCACCGCATTGCGCGAATCGCCATGGCGCGTTGCACCCGAGAAGCAAAGTTTGAAGAAGTACAACGCCACTATATCAATATATATCAATCTAATTTTTTGTCATGTTATATAAAATTTACCCCCCTTTAACATATGTAAAAATTGAGGTTAAGAAGTGTTAAGCTTTTGCAAACGAAACGGCGAAAGACGATTAGGTGATATTTAGTGGAAGGAGGAGGTATTCAACACTTTCAAATTAAACTCAAATTTTGGTATTATACTACCAACAAGTTTGAATTATAGACGTACAGACAAAAACATATGAAACTGTTTATTGATATTGTTATGAAACGAATTTATCTATTTAATACTGTAGCCTGAAATTACAGAAAGAAAATAGGATTTCCGGTTTGCAAAAAGGAAAATTTCGCCGGCCTTGAAGCGCACCGGAAGCGCGGAAAAAGCGCTCGTGCCAGTCCTACTCCGCATCACACATTAAATGAAGAGCGGAGCGCTCGTTTCACCGCCCAACCTTTATCCGCCCTGGCCCAATCTTTATCCGCCCTGCTATGAATATATGCTTGGTGTCCGCCAATGACGTGATGTAGCGATACGTCATGGAGCATTTTGCGTTTCCAGGCAACATAGACTTTGCCGCTGATGACCAGCGCATTGTCATGTATTATTCATGAAAGGCTCATGTGTTTATTACTTCGGCAGAACGCGAAGTAAAGGATTCGCGATGCTCAGGAATGTATCAAAGTTACCATTTTTGACAAGATTGGGCATGCAAAGTCTGTAGGTTTTCGGTTTTATTCGGCTATTTGATGAAGTGAGCGCCGAATTAGTTCGAGATATCTCGAGATCACTTCGATTTCTTTGATTTATTATTTAACTTTTTCGAGGAAGAAAGAATTATTATTTTGGCTTTCCCGGGGTTTGAACCGACTCACCTGTGTGACTCGTCAGGTCAGAGGAGACTCTAAGTTGAGGGATTAGCGGATTGCGCTACTGCGACCCAGGGTAGTTCGGGAAATGAAAAATAGTTATGAAGTTATGCACTAGTTTCGGGACAAGATTCGGCGTGTAAGTTTTGACTTTTCGGCTTGTTTCGGCTATTACACGAAATGAAACCGGACTACTTTGTGATATCATGAGATCACTTCGAGTTTAGTCTTTAGTTTACTCGAGCAATAAATAGAGGATATTACGTGGCCGCGCAGAGACACGAAATCTCTCTTCGAGTTTTGAAAAACATTTCACGAGTGAGCCCTCCTTTCGAACTACTTTATGATGAATTTAAAGTTACAAAATGCTGCACAAAGACATTTTGTCTTTGTTGAGTGTTACGTAGTAAAATTGCTTTCATGCGTTGCGTGACTTTCTCGAACGTTCTCCACTTTTTTGGATTATTCATGAATAATTAATTAGGGCATGTTTACATTTCAGCATGAGTCAGCAGATTTGCATCAGTTACTGAAATCATAAAATATGTCGAAAAGCTACTACTATTCGCCCGTTTAGTATTTTCTAGAACCTTATGTCAACCGGTATACAAATTCCAAGCGTGGTCTTTTGACGAACTAAGTTTTTTTTTTCCCACGAGATGGACTGCTGTGTTTAGTCAAGTGTGACGAAGACCGATTTTCAAGTTCTGTGTTTACAAGTTGGCGGAAGCCGTAAGATATCTGAAGTTCAAGTGAGAGTTTGTTATTATTGGTAGAGGCTGTTTAGTTGTACTTAAGTTCAAGTCAAGTTAGCTCTGAAAAGGCTATGTTCCTTTGGTATTAAACTTTTTTGTCTTAATCCGACATTCCAGCGTGCTGATAGTCAGTGAATAATCATATCCTCAAAACATTAGAACTCGTAACAGCCAATTCCATGCTCAACGTAATTGACTCCTTACACTCTGCCTTACATATCTTTAATCAGTACATGAGACTGCTATGCTGTTTTTGAAGCCTGATATGTGACTAAGAAAAATAGAGAATTCTTTTTTCACTGTTTGTTTTGTTAGACTTGTTATTCACCACCAGTAACCTCATATTTGACTTAGGTCTAAACGTTTAGACCCAAGTCAAATTTAGAAGGATTTGTATGGAGTCATCAGAGCGTAACTGGGCTAATATCTCAGCGACAATTTGTCCCCAAATGCTAGTTTTTGGCAAGTAGGCCTCTTGGATGTTGCTCTTTTCAGAATATCGTGACAAATCCCATAATTTCACAAATTAATACCTTACTCTTACCATATTTCATTTCTTACTATTCCTCCACATTTACATTAATCAGTTCCACAACGACGACGCCGAAGTGTACGCTCCGTAGCGTCTTGTTCATCTATGAAACAATCATGAAACAACATCTATGAAACAATCGGTGAATCAAGAGCAATTTCCCATTCGAATGACCCAGAACAACAAGTGGCTGGAAACCCTCTATTTTCAACCGAAACTCCTCTGCAGAACGCGGACTAAAATTCATCGCGAGCGGAGGAGACCAAATGAGAAGACGACGACAAAGAAAAAAGCCGCGCGCGAAACACAGAGAACATCGCTTAGCACAGCGAAGGCAACTTTGTCAACACAGTGACCACAAACATGTACAGAGGCAGCGACAAAATACTACAATTACACTGCAAATGAAGAGATGGAACATCGACTGCCGACGTCTCAAAAAGCGTAGAAGATCAGGCAATGCTTACTGAGTTTGGCAGTAAAATTACCTTCTTCGATGCAACGATAGGCAGAAACAGTTACACGATCTGTACAATGCACTTAAAGAATATCTTTCCAACGGACTAAGGACAGCCTATCAGCCTCTACACCATGAGCAACATTGGGTTTTACAGGAAGCTTTATTTTACAATGAACAATTTATAACACCGATAATATGTGACATGTAGGGAAGCGTTACATTTGTAAACAAAGTCTACTGAACAAAATTTTCGTTTAGAATTTTTATTACATTTACTTCTCCAAAACCATCTCTCGTAAAAATATATATCTAAATTTAGCAGCCTTATACATAAACACAGCTGTGTCTTTTAAGTCAAACATAAATTTATTATTGCGGGCCTCCTCTTTTAGATCCCATTTCTTCGAAAAGAACATCTGTATTTCGGATCTCCTCACAATATTAGTGTGTGACATCCGTTACAATGCCCTGAAAATTAATTCTTTTACCCGTAAGGGACAATTTATCAAGTCAGGGAATTTCAGTGTAAGTCAGGGAAAACTGGACTCTTTCAGAGAAGTCAGAGGGAGGTGACATATTTCTGCATATCCATCAGCAAGATATTGTTTCCAGAAATTAAACGACAAGCAGATATAGGGTTTCCTATAAGATCAATCCATTCTGTGCTTTACGTTCACGATAAATTCATGTAATCAATGGGTGGTGAGGATGGTTGTGATGGGAGCTTGGGCATTTATTTTGTGTACCGGACACAGATGATGTAACAAAAGAACAACAGCCTTGAAACAATACCAAGCAGATTTTCCCTGGACAGAAAACAAGGAAGTCTTTTGCTTTACGTCACCTGTGTCTACTACACGAAGTTTTGAGTGGAATTTGGAGTCCATTAATATCTGGACAAATTGTCAATTCATTTGGTCAGGGAAAGTGTACAATTTCAAAAACTATTTCTCTGGCAACCATGTCTCAACAAGCTCATGCATGTTGAGAATTGAGAAACAATGACTTGTATTTGGACAATTCATACAAATTCACTCTTGCATGCATGGGTATTTGTTTCTCATGCGTGTACACAAATAAATGTGAACACTTTCATAAATGATTTGGTACTTTTTACAGGAATACTTCAGTGCTAATGAGAGTACCGCATATTCATTAATCATCATAATCACGATTCTCATCAACTATGTATGGGGCGCCAAATGTATTTTTATTATTTAGAGTGATTATTTTTATATAACCAAAACAATGTTGGTTATTTACAAATAACCACATTACAGTTTTATTATTTCTAAATAACCAAAATATAAAGTTGGTTATTTACTAATAACCAAAACTGAAATTTGGTTATTTAGCAAATAACCAAAAATTAAAAAGTGGTTATTTCTAAATAACCAAATGCGAGGTTGGTTATTTATTAAATAACCAAAATGCGATATTGGTTATTTATTAAATAACCAAAATACGAGATTGGTTATTTATTAAATAACCAAAATGCGAAATTGGTTATTTGTTAAATAACCAAAATGCGAATTTTGTTATTTATTAAATAACCAAAATGCGAAATTGGTTATTTGTTAAATAACCAAAATGCGAAATTGTTTATTTATTAAATAACCAAAATGCGAAATTGGTTATTTAATAAATAGAGCGGTTTTCACTTGACTGTCGAAAGTAATTGGTTTTAGTTTTGGTTTTGGTTTTACTACGCCCTTTGGTTGGCTAGTGTATTTACTTTGGTTTTGGTTTTACGACAGTCAAGTGAAAACCGCTCTAACCAAATGCGAAATTGGTTATTTATTAAATAACTTAAGTGCAGGCAGAATGGAAAATTGGTTATTTATAAACAAACTGGACAGTTGGTTATTTAGTAAATAAAACATGGACGATTAAAAATCCAAAAATGTGCAAAAATGGTTATTTAATAGAGAAATGGTTATTTACCTTATTTGGCCTTAGCAAGTGGCCACGTGGCCCATTTTTCCGCTCATTTCCCATAACGACTTGCAGACTTCTATTTCCAACATGGCTTCTTCCAAAAACATAGCGCGGTTAAATGCAGAAATGGCTCTGAGCTGCTTTGAAGTTAGCTACTGACCGATCCAAATCTGATACATGTCACTGCAGACTGTTCACAGTCCCTATTTTTCCGGAAGATCGTCGAGATCGAGCACTTTGTGTTACAGGCTGCCATCTTGGATGAGTGTCAAAACTAACCAGGGGGCAGGGGGCGGTTTGGGAGGAAGCGAGAAAAATAGTCCCTGAGTAGTTTTGACGCTCATCCAAGATGGCTGCCCGCTACGCAAAGCCTATTGCGACAGGATTCTCTAATCATCCTGATATTGTAGAATTCTGTAGGTACTTTTGATCACTGGTCAAGCCAATCTTTGCCCAAAGAGATCTCAGGAGCAGGAAAGTAGCATTTTCCTGCGTATCAATTTACTGACAATATCCCGAGGAAAACGCTGGAATAGGAATTCTGAGACCCTAAATATAAAAATTGCCCCCAGATCCCACTAGGTTGGGTCGCCTTCGACACTATAACTTTCCTCCCTACTTGCGTGCGAAAGGTTTATTAGAAGATACATCATTATGATAACTCGAAAGAACAGACGGGAGCCAATCTTAATTCTCCAGTCGGCAAGTGATATGACCAAGAAAATTGTAAAAGAAATCGAAAAGAGAGACACTTTATTTGGTATTTCATTCAGTTTTTGGCAAGTACAGAATTGAATTTTATGGCCAAAATGTGAGATCAGTCGGGAAAATATATACCTCGTTAAGACCCTGTTGTATAACAAAACAGTGTAAAATACGATACGTTTCACGGAAATGCAAAATTATTTTTGTATATGTGTAATGTCTGAAGATTAAAGGACAAGGGAACAAATTAGTCAGAAATGAATAATGTGACGGCACGACAATTCGTTGGATAATCTCTGGACTATCATGAAAACTAACTGAAGTAGATGACGGTAAATGAAGACTAATGGTGGTAGATGTAGGCGTATGAAGGTAAAAGAAGGCTAATGAATGTAGGTGACCGTGGATATAGGCTAATTGGGGTAAATGAAGGCTAATGGAGGAAGATGACGGTAGATGAAGGTGAAAGAAGGCAAAGGTTATTGAAGGCCTTTGTAGGTAGATGAATATTAATGACGAGGGACGAGTGTGAATGAAGGTAAATGAATTAGAATGAAGGTGAATTAAAATAAATAAAGGTGAATGAAGATTAATGAAAGCGAATGAAGGTGTACGGAGGAAAATAAAAGTAAATGAAGGAAAATGAGGGTGGAAGAAGGTAAATGAAAGAGGAAAGTGAAGGAAGTGGAAGAAGCCATGTTGGAAATAGAAGTCTGCAAGTCGTTATGGGAAATGAGCGGGAAAATGGGCCACGTGGCCACTTGCTAAGACCAAATTAGGTAAATAACCATTTCTATATTAAATAACCATTTTTGCACAGTTTTGGATTTTTAATTATCCATGTTTTATTTACTAAATAACCAACTGTCCAGTTTGTTTATAAATAACCAATTTTCCATTCTACCTGCATTTTGGTTATTTAATAAATAACCAATTTCGCATTTGGTTATTTAATAAATAACCAATTGTAATAAATCAAGGCAAGAGTCGTCGTAATAGTCTCGACCGTGTTTACTCAAACTTTACTCTTTTTTGACCACGAGGTCCTAGCCCTAGTTTTTTCATCATGTAATACGACACGAAATGTCCTCTACTCTACACTATCCCCTCTCTAATTAAAAGGGTGAGTCTCCGGATTCACGGACAACACTTGAAAGTGTAACAGTGTCAAAGTAACCAGTCCAGTTCACAAGCAAAGGAAAGAAAACTAATACAAAAAAAACTGTCCATAACAAATCACAGTCTCAATATCCTCTTAGTGCTCGAGCCTTCTTTAACAATTTCGGTCTCAGTTTCTTAATCCGATCCTTTTCCATGGTCTGCTTGTCCTCCAGCATTTGTACGCGATCTACAATTTGCTGTAGACTACTGATAACCCATTCTCCATAACGGTCTGGGGGTCTTCTCACTCGCACCGGTCTTCGTTTCTGGAGAGTAGGCTCAAGTTCCAGTCCTTCACCTTCATGTTCACTCCCTTCCTCCTCGCCACTGAGGTCAGGTGGGTCAGATTGAGTTGGTTTGCTTGTAGCATCTAGGGTATCTACAAGGGGGCCACCGCCCTTAGTGTCTGGCGCTTCCACTGAAGGATCACTTCTAACATCCCTTTCCGCCCCGCTGGGCTGGACGTCATCCGACTGACAACCACTAATCTCTGGCGTATCGGGTTGTTGGCTTGACAGTTCAGGATCACCTTCCAACAACTCACTCTCTTCTTCATCTGCACTCATTGCTACCCCAACAACTGTCCCATCTTCTTCTCCCGGCATCGACTGTGCATGTCCTTCTTCAACAGTCTCCACTGCAGGTGCAGTGCCCAAACCACCAGTAACTACTTCACCCACTGCCTTCTCCTGTTTTCTCTGGTACAACCTCAAGTTGTTGAAATGGACTACCTTGGACCTCCTAGAACGTCCTGCAACTTTTCTAACACAGTACGTAACTTCGGTGACTTGTGATACGATCTCGAACGGACCATCCCACTGTCGGTGAAACTTGCTTGTTTCACCTGGCCTTAGCTGTGGGGTGTAGCGCAGGACTAAATCTCCAGGTTGATAGACCGTGTGCTTCACTCCCTTGTCGTAAGCATCTTTCTGGCGTCGCTGAGCAACCTTCAGATTCTCCCGTACATCCCGGTATGCACCTTCTAAATCCTCCTGTAGATTAGCAGCAAATTCAGTGTACGAGCACTCACTGTCCTTAACCCCACCCATCATCACGTCCAAGGGTATCCTCATCTCTCTTCCGAACATCAGTTCAAATGGAGTGTGCCCTGTGGAGGCATGGATGCTACTCCGGTAGGCCATCATGCAATAATCCAGGTGTTCATCCCAGCTCTGAGGTTTACCTCCAACTTTAGCTTTCAACATGCTCTTAAGGGTCTTGTGTAGGTTCTCAATTTGCCCGTTGCCCTCTGGATGGTAAGCAGTTGACCGCGTTTTGTTGATCTCTAGCAAGTGGCACATCTCTTCAAAAACCTTCGACTCAAAGTTACGCCCCTGATCACTGTGGATGCTGTCGGGCACACCGAATCTGCAAATCCAGTTCCTCACAAGCACCTTTGCACAAGTTGTGGCACGTTGGTTAGGAATTGCAAACGCTTCAGCCCACTTGGTGAAACTGCACTGCACGGTTAAAATGTAGCGATTTCCTCTTCGTGTCCGAGGTAATGGTCCAACTATGTCAATGTGGATCCTTTGCATGGGATTTCCGGTGGCCAATGGCTGCAGAGGTGCTCTTGGCTTTGGTCTAGACTTGCACTTGGCACAGGTAAGGCAACCATCGCAGTACCGATGCACGTCCTTTGTCAAGCCCGGCTTCCAAAATCTCGCACTCATTTTCTTCAGGGTCTTCATTCTCCCCAAATGGGCACCTGCAGGACCATCATGAACTTCAGTAAGCGCTGGCCTAACCAGGCTTTGTGGCAAAACTACCCGTTGCTTAGTTGGAGAGGTGTCTGTAGGCGACTGAAGATAGAGCACTCCTCCCTTCAGCTGCAACAGGTCAAGTTGCGCCCATACTGCCCGAGTGGTTCGACTCATGGGCTGAAGTTCCTCAGTCGTCGGTTTCTTCCACTCTTGTGACAACTGCGCTACCACCGGGCCAATATCAGGGTCTTCTCTTTGTGCTTGTGCCACTGCTGCAGTCGACCATATATCCCTCCCCTCACACTGCTTATGAACCGTTGGCAACCCTGCCACAGCGGCTACCTGGGGTCGGGCTGACGGAACACACGATGGGCACTCTCCATGATGATGCCTTGGTCGCCGTGACAAGGCGTCTGCATTACCATGCTGTCTCCCCGGCCGGTACTCAATTGTATAGTCGTATTCTTGCAGGCGTTCCAGCCAGCGGGCCACTTGCCCTTTGGGCTCCTTGAAGGACATCAACCAGGTTAACGAGTGGTGGTCAGTTCGTAGGCAGAACCGCCGTCCAAGCAGATAATAACGGAAATGGTCAACATAGGTGACTAAAGCTAACATCTCCAACCGAGTAGTGCAATAATTTCTTTCATGTTCGTTCAAAGAGCGACTCCCGTATGCAATTACTCGTTCTGTCCCATCAGGTTGCAGCTGAGATAAGACTGCCCCGATTCCCAAATGTTGGCTAGCATCTGTGTCCAGTATGAATGACCCTGCACCGGCGTTAAAATCTGGATAGGCTAGGACTGGTGCACTGACTAATCGGTGTTTGAGCTCTTCAAAGGCAGATTGTTGCTCTTGTTGCCAATGAAAAGGCGTGTCCTTCCTACACAGTTTATAGAGTGGCTCCGCAATGATGGAGAATCCGGCAATAAACCGCCGATAATAACTAGCCAGACCGAGGAAGCTGTGAAGCTCTTTGACGTCCAGCGGTGTTGGCCAAGTTTCAACTGCTTTAACTTTCTCTGGATTCGTCCTTATTCCATCACCGGAAACAACATGACCCAGAAAGGTAACTTCTCTCTTCAGGAACTGACACTTGGTTGGCTTTAATTTCAAACCCGCTGCTTGTATTCTGTCAAAGACCAACCGTAGGCGGTGAAGATGTTCTTCAAATGTAGAGCCCCAGATGATAATGTCATCTAAGTACACAAGGCAATGTGTCCAAGTGAGTCCACTGAGTGCCAGATTCATCAATCTGGTGAAGCTTGCTGGCCCATTTGTCAAACCAAATGGCATCACCCTCCATTGAAATTGTCCACGATGAGTTGAAAACGCAGTTTTGGGTTTGTCCTCCTCCTTCACTGGCATCTGCCAATATCCAGAGGCCAAATCAAGGCATGAGAACCACTGAGCACCGCCCAGGGCCTCTAAGACATCATCAGTCCTAGGCAGCGAGATAGCATCTTTTTGTGTGTACTGGTTAAGTCTCCGAAAGTCAATACACATACGGTAAGTTCCATCATGTTTCCGGGCCAACACAACGGGGCTACTCCAGGGACTTTGGGACTGTTCAACCCTACCATTAGCTACGAGCTCATCCAGCTGTTGGTCAATGATTTCTCTTTGGTGAGGGGGAATACGGCGCAGTGGTTGCTTAATTGGTGTACAATCACCCGTATTAATTTCATGTTCCATGAGATCAGATTTCCCTAAATCCGAACTGTTCATAGCAAAAATGTCCTCATACTCTTTCACCAGAGACGAGAATTGTTCCTTTTGACCTTCTGAAAGCCCTTCCAGGTTTTGTTGTTCACAGATTGTCCTCCACTTTTCTCCCTCTCCTTTTGTCTGCTCACTCTTCCCCACTGTGCTGTCAATGGTCGAACAGAATGCATGTGGCCGAGAGGTACTTTTCGATTCTGAGTCAACTCCAATGGGAATTATACTACCATTCACGCTGCTAATAGGGTGATATTCGGCAATAGGAACATCTGACCGTATCTTGATTGGTCTATCCGAGAAGTTGGCAACTCGAACAAGGGCCTGTCCCGCCCTTGGAACCACAAGGGAACGAGCTATGCAAATTTCCGATTTTCCCTTTAGTTCCTTTGAGCCCTCCAAGATCCCAGGGCTTCCCGTATTTTGTTCATATCCCTCTTCCAATCTAGCTCCTAGCACTTGTTCAGTCCCCGGCTCTACTTCTACTTCAGCACACAGATAAAGTCTACAAACACTAGGTGTGACCTTGCAGTATCTAATAGGAATTTCAGCATCTCCTACCACAAAGGTTCCCGAGTCATAGTGAATTTGACATCCATACTGCTGAAAAAAGTCTGAACCAAGAATACAATCATGTGCTAGACCTTGCGCAATCATGACAGGCCAGGAGCAATCCATGTTTCCTATGCGAAATCTCACTTGGGTTTCTCCTAAGACAGTCAGTTCATTGCCATTTGCTGTCGTTAATGTTCCTATCACTGGTTTAAGTTTAGAAACATATCCACTTTTCTTCCATGTGTCCTCGCTCAACACACTAACCGTAGCGCCAGTGTCCAACAATACACAAGTTAAACAATGATTCACAAGTGCAGTAATATAGATCCCGGAATCAGATATGGCTGAAATTACACTGTCATTCGCGGTTGTATTGTAATTTACCTCACGGACATCACTGTCTGACAGGGCCACACGTACCGGTCCTACGGGGACTGTCTGGCCCTTGGCAGGCCCCGAGCTCCGTTTCCCGTTGTATTAGTCGGACAATCACGTGCAAAATGACCCTGTTTACGACAATTGTAACACACTACTTCGTTTCGGCGCCGTGGGGCTGTCACGGTTTTTGCTTCCGTTTTCATTTCCAGCTCACGAATTTTCTCATTCATGACAAGAACTAATTCCTTGAGGTCGCGTATTTCAGATGAAATCTTCTCACTATCAGCCGAGGCACCAATCACATTAACAGATTTCTTCTTCTCAACCGCAGGAGCTGCGCGACAAGCCTTACGAGCACTTTCCAACTGGCGAACCACACGCACAGCTTCCACGAGCGAACTCGGCTGGCTCATAAAAACTCTCTCACGAATGTCATCACTAATTGCTACACCTTGAAGAAACTGGTCCCTTGCCAGTTCCACTTTAAACGAATAGGCCGCCTCTGGGTACGCATTTTCGACCAATTCCATCAAGCTATCCGCAAATCCATCGAAATCTTCATTTGGCTTTTGGCATCGTGCCCGCAACTGCAATTTGTAATCTTCTTTCGTCTTCCCCGAATCAAATCTTCGAGTCAACTGATCAGTAAATTCTTCGAACGGTAGCGATTCCGAGAGCTTGAGCAGCTCAACAGCTTTGTAGGCCGGTTGGTCCAATAATGTAAGCAAATACGCTCGACGATCCACCGGTTTGATGTGCACGAGACTTGCGTATTGCATGAACTGCGAGAGCCACGTTTTGAAATTTTGGCCCACCGAATAAACGCGTGGAGCTCTTACGTTCCTCCTAACTTCGCTTTGTTCGCTTGACGCCACCATACTCTGCTTTAGAGCTTGAGACAGGGTATTTACGAGCTGCTGCAGGTCACTGCCCCCTTCGTGTGGCTCTACTTTCGGTGGTTTCTTCTTTTGTTGTTGTTTCAGCACGGGTTCTGTCGATTCAAGTTTCGGTAACCCTCCTTCGGCGCCTGCGGACATTTCATCTAGTTTCGGTAACCCGCCTTCGGCTCCTGCTGGAGTTCCATCTTCTTCCATCTTTATATCCCAGTTCGCTGCCACCAATGTAATAAATCAAGGCAAGAGTCGTCGTAATAGTCTCGACCGTGTTTACTCAAACTTTACTCTTTTTTGACCACGAGGTCCTAGCCCTAGTTTTTTCATCATGTAATACGACACGAAATGTCCTCTACTCTACACAATTACGCAATTTGGTTATTTAATAAATAACCAATCTCGCATTTTGGTTATTTAATAAATAACCAGCCTCGCATTTGGTTATTTAGAAATAACCACTTTTTAATTTTTGTTTATTTGCTAAATAACCAAATTTCAGTTTTGGTTATTTGTAAATAACCAATTTTATATTTTGGTTATTTAGAAATAATAAAACTGTAATGTGGTTATTTGTAAATAACCAACATTGTTTTGGTTATATACAAATAACCACTCTAAATAATAAAAATACATTTGGCGCCCCATAGTTGTCAAGTGTGATTACCACATCCTCTTTCCTGTGCTTTAATTTGGAATTTACCTCATTTTCTCCAAAAACTCGAATTTCCTTTGATTCACAGTTCGGTTTCTGGGGCATTTTCGCATGTATTTCATCACTGACAAAGATTATTTCCCCATAACAATCGTAAAAGCTCATTGTGCTACTTCTGTACCTCACGTAAGACTTCATGTAATGTCCTAAGCCGATTAGGGACTGGATCGAATGTGCTAATGGGGGGGGGGGGGGCGGGAATTGGTCATTGATATTCGGGGGGGGGGGGGGTAATGCAGAAGAAAGAGTCTCCAGTTTTTAGATTTCCAGAGGTTGGCATCTCTGGATTATGTACTACAACAATAATGCAAACACTCTCAATGCTGTAGTTCACTTAACGATACATATTTTTCGTCAGTTATCAGCATTAACTTGTTATTTTCACTGCACTACTAATGACACACTTCACAAGTAATTATTAGCACACTTACTATTAAAGATGCCATGGGTTAGCTGTATATTCACCTCTCTGTCGTGCAGTTATTCACTATCACGCCCATTTTCTTTTGACTATTTATTACACATGTAGGAGGGTCAAATGGGGTAAACACAGGACCTATGAGACATTGGCTACCAAGAACATCCTTTTTAACGACAGAGCACTAGGTTCAAATTTACTCTAACTAAAAGGAGATTAACTACATCTCACATTCCAATATTAGAGCTAGTGTTGAAACCGCCCTCCCAAGCTACACAATTTACTCCGATTCTCTCCCCGCTTCCATCCCTGACATTTTATGGGCCTCTCCTTCCCGAGTTTCGCGAGTTTCTGCGATACACGTATTTCTAGTTAAGTTCGCAATCGTAACCTCACAATTTCAAAATCGACGCGTTTTTCAAAAATCAAGTAACTAATCCCAACCGCAACATGGGAGTTGATTAAAATCTAGAGGGTTACGAGAACATTAACGCTTGTGTAATCATCGATGCGCACACGAAAGGATTTAAACAATTTCACATGGTCAGGTTTGTTCATTCTATGCAACAAAGAAGACCAAGATATTATTTTTGGGGGGGAAAGAACGTGGTCACTTTTACCCCCGGTTGGGGGGGGGGGGGGGAGGCAATCAAGGAAAGTTTGGGTAGAGGTGTGTCGCCGAGGCCTTCGAAGGCAGCTGTGCAAGACAAAAATTGCCCATTTCGCTATCATGTTTAAGACAGAAGACACTACTTTCTGACCCCAATTTGTTTTGTTTTGCATACAGGATTACGTAATTTTTCGCACTAAAATCGTGGAAATAGAAATTATTGGTTTTGCAAACGTAGACCGCTCATCGCAGGTCTTTACACTCTTTCAAAGGCTTCCGGTCCAAAAAGACGTTCTGTTCAAGACGCTTTATAGTGAGATTCACATGACCTGTGTTGGGAAAAATATAACTTACAACCTAAAGAGGTCTATTCCCCGCTAACAAAAACCATATATACATGTACTGTCAAGAAAGGAAATGCTAGTGTAGTAAATGCTAAAAACGCAGTCAACAAAAATTAATAAGTGATGCTTTGTTTATTTTATTTTGGCTTAAGCTGTTTAGGGGTCATTTAGGCCTTGCTGAGCTCTCGTGGACGCAGATTTTTAGTGTTGACATTTAATTGGACATTCCCGAAACAAACAGTGCACATGAATGAGCAAGGAAATTTTTGTTGCAAACTGCAAAGTTCAGTAACAAATTAAAAATACAGCATCATGAAACGCGAAGAATTATAAACAGGGTTTTCACGGACTTAGTAACTACTTTGATTAAATCTTGCGGAGGTATGCAGTGTTTTTATACTCGGAAGGATTTTCGAAGGATTTTTATTAGTAATAATTAATTATAACCAATTTAATTGTTGTTTCACTAACATGCATCAAAGATTCACAGCACAACATTGGGGTACAAACAAAAAAAGAAGAAGAAGAAGAAGAAGAAGAAGAAGAAGAAGAAGAAGAAGAAGAAGAAGAAGAAGAAGAAGCTTGAAAGGAACTGACGAGTTCATCAGTATTGGAAACTGCCAACAATATTTAAGGATTTTTTTTGTTTTTTTGACCAGAGGAGCCCGCAATCCTACTCTCCAGGACCCAGTTGTTCAAAGGGTGGATAACGCTATCCATTTTATAAATTTCTATCCAGCGGATAAATAATTGCTTTTTGCAATACTTATCCGCTGGATAGTGATCGCTCCGCTGGAGAGTGTTATCCAACGTTTGAACAACTGTAGCCAAGTTGCCATTACGCATGCGAGGCACTTATATAGTCACGCTCGCTTAGACATGTACTGCTATACCCTACGAGCAAGCTCTCCGGGGCGTTCTGGCGCTAGGGCGGGAAAAGGAAGTTGAGCTTGCAACTACGTCTCTGGAATTTGAATTCCGCCTCCAATTCCCCTTTAGCTCCCCGTAGACTGAGCTGCCAGATTTCCGTTAATTAGCGCAAAGCGGGAACGAGCGCGAATGTAAACAAACATTGAAAAACGCGTGGAAGATCATTGTCATCTCCGCCAGTCAGCATCTCGCATCGACGTCTTCGATGCAGATATTCAAATTCCAGAGAAGTAGTTGCAAGCTTTCCTTCCTTTTCCCGCTCCGCTAACAGAGCGCCCCGGAGAGCCTGCTTGCTGTCTAGTACAGCTAAGGCAAACTGCAGTCGATCCTTGCAACACAGTATCATTACATCAACTGGTCGTGGGAGAATCATGATGAATTGCTCAGGTTTATCCCAAACCGCACGAGCATTGGATAAAGGGGCATTCACGGCAGAGCCATCAAGTCCAAAAGCAGCTTATTTTAGTATTAAGATAGGTTACTTGTCATGGAAGATAGAAGTAGGCTGTCCCATCCAGTCACGTGATAACTTGGAATATTCAACTTTGCAGCCCAACATGGCAGAAGCCACCGTCGTGTTACACGTTGCGTGACCACAGTGTTATCGCTGTTCTGCAGATATGAAAACAAAGTTGCTGGACAAAAACAACAACAACGAAGACGACGACAACGGTAAACAAACAACCAAAAAAGCAAAAACTAATTAAACTCGCAGCAGGTTTGCCTTCTTCCAGTTGGATTTTCAGTCAAGTTATTGCTGGTTTGAATTATATGCGATTGTTTTCCTTTTTTTGACACATACATGCAACAAACCAAGCAATTAAAGTGTTGCTATATTTTGTTTTCCTTTCTTTTCTTTTGCATGCAATTCAAGAGGCAATTCAGCTTAGTTAGGGAGCAATAACATTGTAATCTAATATACGTCTTGCACTTGATCAGAGTTTCTGTGAATTTTCCATGTCGTCTTTTGCACTCCCATCCTCTGCCCCTCCTTCGCATCTTACTTCCCCTAAAATTAAATGGTTCAACTTAAGGTGGCTCCCTAGAGTATTTACTAATAACCCTAGCTATCTAGCGTACGATACAGAAGGAAATCTAGTTACTTTGTCTTTGTGATTTGGTTCACGAAATTCACCGCTAAGTTTACCCATATCATGTAAAAAGGCTCCTTTATCAAGTTTCATTTTTTGGATTAAGGCCGTTGCCATGGCAACATCGCATCCTTAACCAGGCAGTAATTTTGTCATTTTTGATCTTTTTTTCTTAATATTTGTTATTTCTCTCGGTGAAATGTCTATAAACTTTGCCACTTTATGTTAACGATATTGCTTAACATTTTAAAGTGGAAAAAACATGGGGTCGTTAAGACGGTTTCGCCAATGTTTTGAAATTTGTAACTTTTCTTAATAGAGGAGTTTAGCTCTTACAGATTTTAACAAGAAAAGGACAGTACAAAGGAACTGCAACTGTTAGGAAATGAGGTGCTTTTTAAACAAATTTACCGACGGAAACGCGAGAAATTCACGGTTAATTAACTGCGTTGACGTCACAAAAATCCGAAAAACACGCGTGGTTCGGGGTCGTATGAGCAAAATACGTGCGCGAGCCATCACGCCCGCATGCGCATAACGCACATATCTAAAAACGTGATTTCTTCGAAAAGCACGAAAGCCATTGCTAAAGCTGTTTATCAGTATTATTACGGTGATATCTCGGCTGTTGAAAAAGGAGAGAGAGCGGATTCAATTTTATACCAAACACAGGATGTTTTCTTCGAAATGCTTAACCATTGTAGCCAAAATTCAAGCTGTGGTGGTCACTACTCGTGCGGATGGCGATCATTGGAGATGAAGACGGTGGTTTTGCAAGGATAGCGATAAGCCGTTCATTTCCTAATCTGCTGTACCAACTGTTAGCAGACCTTCACATGCCAGCCCACTTCCGGAAACTTTTTCAACCTTGTTCCTCTTTAGGGGTAACGCACCTATCAATGTAAACCCCGTGGGGGGGGGGGGGGGAGTGCGGGGTGGGGATTTGACAAATTTTAAAATTTTGCGATCAAATTCCCCAGGGTGGGAAACGAAAGGTCAATCAAAAGTGTCAAAAAAGCCCCCACCCCAGGGGAAAAGATCTAAACAAACAATGCTATAATACTATATAAAACGAATAAAAGAACATTTCAAACACGTTGTTACTACTTTTATTTACGGTTAACGGAAGCTCCATTAAATTACTCGCGGTAATTAAGTATTTTCTCTCTCCACTAGCATCTCTTATCTTGAACAACAAAATCACTCCAGGAAGATTGACCGTGCTATATGATATTAATAAAACCTAAAATGCTTTATAACATCTGCTCAACATGTCGGAACAGGTCGGATCAGTGACCCATAAAAAATCCTCTGACTTTCATGGTGGAGTTCGATTTCAATCGAGTTTTACAATCAGATGGGAACTTGAAGATAAAATAGACATTATCTATTTAGGTGACAGTTTAAAGTATCGGATTATGGCGATTAAAACAAATGAAAACTTCATACCTTTCTCCAACAACGTGACTTTCAGGAAGCCTCGAGGGACGGACTTGGTAACTGCTTCTGAATTGATACCAGGCTTCTGTCGGTCAAAGTCAAATGTCCCGATCCTGGGGTCGTTTCACACGATCAAAAGCCCGACAGCGGGGATAGTCCCAGGCATCAAATCCCCTCCCCTTGCCCGCACTCCCCGCCCCCCCCTCCCCCCAAGGGATTTACATTGATAGGTGCATAATTTAGACGGCGAAGTTTTTCTTTAAAAGCCTGCTGTAAAAGATGGCGCCGATCTAAAAAAAGTACTTCACGTCCTCAGCTGCACGTACAAGACCGTAGTTCTCGACGGATAACCTACTGTTGCTTTCGTCAAGGGTCAATTTGTGTCTCAAAAATTATTTTTCATTGTGCAACAACATTTTCTAGTGCACCTTGTGCGTTAAAGAACTTTTGAAAAGGAAAACAAGTACAAGGATGTTGGTTCGTCGATGGAAAGGTTCCTTCCATCAGGACGCAAGTTAAGTAGGAAACCTTTCTTCTGATAAGTTTTTTAAACAGTGGATCGAGTCGGCAAAACAAAAAAGAATTTACACTTGCTGTAATCTTGCCTTAAAGCCACTTCTAGAATTTCTTAATCAAATCAAATGTAAGAGAAATGAAGTGACCGAGGAGCGCCGCCGGTGAAGACATTCTTCAGTGGTTGTTTGGGACTTGGCTCGATCTTTCAGATCTTTCCACTGTCCGTGAACCAAAGGCCAGAAACAGTAACATTGCTTCCTTTAGGGTTAGTGTATTTATTTCTTTGTTTTCTTTGTAATGTTTCCATTCACCATTTACTTCGACCGTTTTACGTTTGTCTACTTTTGAACAGAAAGAATTGATGTCTTTGGAAAATTTCTGCTTCGTTTTTACATACAATTTACTCTTATGGAGATCGATAGTGACTTGTAACCGGTGTGATTTAACATTAGGGCCGTTTATACGAGAGAAAATAAGCCGCGGCTTACTCCGGCCGCGGCTTATATAAGACGCGAAAGGAACGATTTATACGAGTACGGCTTATATTAGACGCGAACTGCTCGTATAAATGGTTCACGGCTTAGTTCGCGGCCAGATCGGTCCAATGATGACGTAGTTTGTTTTGGTGCCTCGTTTAGGGGTAATTGCTTTTGCATCTCTCAACAATGGCTCGGGCAAGCAAAAAAGCTAAACGACTGACTTTGGCCCGTAAAAAACGGTGTTTTTTCACTGTCTTTTTCATTTCAAACTGTCTCTTCGGTCAAGATTGGTGTTGGGTTCCCAGGTAACTAATTGGTCAAAGAAAATTGGGAAACTTATGCGAAAACCCCGACAAAAGACTCAACAGCGATCCGTTGAGTGGTTTCATCGAGATGTCCCCGCAATCTCAAGCTCGCTGCATATGAGCAGGATTTGTATTTCTTCTGGGGCACTCAACACATTTCTTTTTTTACATGAATCTCTATCCGCCATTTTCCACTTTGTAAATGTAAACAAAACTCATTTTCCCGCCACTGCGACGCTCGTCTCTCGGCCGGGAAGGTCTGGGATATGATTGAAAACAGAGCATGCGCAGCAGTCGTTCATGGCTTCAGCAAGCCGCGGACAACGTTTGAGTGCATTTATACGAACACTTTCACATCCAAGGTAAGCCGCGGCTTGTATAAGCCCATACCAAAACCCCTCGGCCAGGATAAGCCGCGGCTTGAGCTGGCCTTGGGTTGAATAAGCCGTGAACATAGATTTTGTACCATTTATACGGGGTGTTCGCGTCTTATATAAGCCGCGGCTATAGTAAGCCGCGGCTTATTTTCTCTCGTATAAACGGCCCTATTGTCTCCTCTCAGAAATGTTTGACCTACACTAACTTTTTGTACAATGAGCTTCAACAGAAGGTTAATAAAGTTTTTTGGGGGTAGGGGGGGGGGGGATATTTCAAAACAAAGTAGCCATGTTTATTTTTTTTTTGCGTGGACGTCGCGCGGATTTTAAAGCTCGCACCATACTGGTGCTCAGGCTGCGCACGGCCAATTTACTCCAGGGAGCCACCTTTCGCTTGCAAACTAGTAAATTTGAGTTTGTTGTGACAACTGGCGTGCCTTGCGCTACCTTTCCCGCCAAAAATTTTGTTCTAGGCCCAGTCCCCTTTAAGGTCTTGATTGAATTTTATTTTGTTAAGGTTGCCATTGAAAGAAAGACCGTAGCCAAGTTTTCCAAGATGAAAATAATAATAAGAAAATTCCAGCTACCCCGATTGTTTTTGTCCAGGCATTTTTAACCCATGTCACCTTTAAGGCTTTGTGAAAGGATTCAACATCG
Organism: Porites rus; assembly: GCA_964035705.1. NCBI lineage: Eukaryota > Metazoa > Cnidaria > Anthozoa > Scleractinia > Poritidae > Porites > Porites rus. The sequence continues at coordinate 21,712,267 of OZ037999.1, forward strand.
ACTATTTTAAGGCCACCGTCTGGATAGTTATTGATCATTGTATCGAGTTTTATTTTGTCGTTTTTTCCATTCCAAAAGAGCGAATAGAAGAGCTTATTTGTCTCTTTGATCGTTGCTTCGTTTGTAGGATCCGAAGAAAATAAGCCTATAGATCTTACTTTATCTTTCTGCCATTTGAAGTTTCTTTCAGGAGCAAGAATCTCGTTTTTCCCCGTGTTTGAGCCAATCAAGTGGCGGATCCAGGGGAGGGGTCCGGAAGCCCTTCCCCCCTTATTTTTAGACCCCAAAATAGTTTTTTGGAGACCACCTCCCCCCCCCCCCCCCCCAACTTCCTTTAGCTCGGGGTCTGGATCCAGCATTGCAATCCATAGAGATTCAGTTTTACTGCTGTTTAGATTGAGGCCAGATGCTTCACCGTGTAGTCATCAAGTACACAAAGAGCAGCGAGAGTGACTCACGTGCGCTATCCGGTATTTGAGTCGTGTCATCCGGGCGTACTGGCTTAATTCTATTTCTTCTTGATTTACAAGTATTCCTCTGATATTTTTTATTTCTCCTGATTACCTTGCCTTCTACCGAAAGGATAAAAGATTATGAGATAAAGGATAGTCTTGCCTTACTCCCCGTCCAATATTTAAAAATTTACTCGCCCAATCATTGTTAAGAACACAGCTTTCTGTGTTGCTGTAAAAGTGCTAATAACCTAATCTAACAGGCAAAATATTCCAGCGTTGTTTTGTTTTTAAATGAATAGCCATTCTATCGTATCAAAGGCCTACTCAAAATCAAGCTAGAAATTAGAGTAGTCCTGGAATGTTTTTCCCTAGTAAATTGGACGACGCCGTATTGAAGGTTTTCAACTATAAATCTACTTTTAATAACCCTGTTTGATTATAACTAATAATATTTGAAAGAACATTTTTTAGGCGATTTGCGATAGACTCTGCAGCTGTTTTATAGTCACAGTTTAGTTAGGGTTAAACTGTCTCCAGTTCTTTAAGTAGTTGGTCCTGAGTCTTTCTGGCTTGAGGATTAGTTTTATTAATGCTTCTTCTCTGGGTAATAGAAAAATGCCCGGTACGATACCAGAAATTGAGCGCTCCTAAGAGCGTTTTGCTTTTTAATTATCATTCCACAAAACTTTATAGAATTCAGCTGGTAACCCATCCGAGCCTAGTGTTTCCCTGGTCACCACAGTTTTCAGGCCTTCGAGACATTCGGTTTCTATCAAAGTTCACAGCTGTTTTGTTTCTCTTCGTGGAGGATCGTATCATTTTCATGTCCAAAGAAGTCAGAAAGGTCAATTGACGAAAGTGCGTTTACATTTGCAGTGTATTACCAGGGGCGGATCCAGGATTTTTTTAGGAGGGGGTGCACTCGTCTCTTGCTCCACTTCAACACCAATAAACCACATAGTTTTTTTTTGGCAGAATACCAGTTGTATTAGAAAACCGCAGGTCACCTCAGGAGGGGTGGGGGGGGGGGTACGCCCCCCCTGCATCCTCCCCCTAGATCCGCCCCTGATTACTTCGAGTAAAAAGAATGACACCGAGGTAAGATCTGAGGTGACAAAGTTGTTCCCGTTTAGTGTTATTTAGCTTATGCTTAATTGTTTACAGTTCTATTTTCAAGACAAACACTGAAAAGGAGATCCTTTTTTTATAGACAGGAATTACATTTGCTAATTTAAAGCTATCTGGCACTATACCAGTATCAAAGGAGGCATCGTTGAACTTGGATATAACAGTCTTCAAGATTTTGACGAAAATAGTGGCCTGCGAGAGCATCCGGTTTTTTCGGCTCAAGTTTCTAGTTTCAATCAAATTATTTTAAGAGGTAGGAAATGTTAACTGCACGTGCACATGGCTTCCATGTCTTATTGGTCAAGTGTGGTGTAGACCATACTTGGCGGAAAACTTCGGCCTTTTTGAACTACAAACGTTTCCATGGTCACTAAGTAAAGTTGAAGTAGGTACATTTTAACCCTTCACACTAAAAGTGGGTTCCAAGTACAGTTAGATTATACTTTAAGCTCTAGTGTGAAGCCAACAATTAGGTCGTGCCCTCAAAGTATAAACTACTCCCCTTCTCTCAGTTAGGATTTTGTGTATGATGACCCAGCCGCACAGGATTTGCGTAACCAAATAGTGTGTAATAATGCATTATGCTTAGGTTGTTTACGATTAGAAAGAAAACCACGTACATCCTCCTGTAATAGCTTATCTAATCACGTATAGTTTATAATCGCTTCAATCATGTAGTCGAGGTCGAAGTCGAGGCCGATACGAACGAGGTCATAGTCTTCACTGATAAGCTTGGGCTTCGCAATGGGCGATTTGAGAAAAATTTTTCTCAAGGGAAAAACGCGCTTGCTCTGGAGCCAATTAGAACACACAAAGGATTTGTGACATCTGGTCCGCTCGCGGAATCAGCCATGTAATAATTTCACATGTAGTACGATGTATTTTTACTAATATTATTTGTAATTAAATGTTTGTTAATTTTAGCTCAGGGAAAGAAAAGGCTGAAGACTCCTTTTTTTAAGGAATCGTCGCCTCGCAATTCCAAAATCGACGCGTGTTTCTTGTAACAAATCCCTACCGCAACATGAGAGTTGGAAAACATAATTAAAATTGGATGCAGGGTTCTGAAGGGTTACGAAATGGATTGACGCTTGTCTAATCATCGATGCACGCACTTAAGGATTATTAAAAAAATTCACGTGGCCAGGTTTGTTTATTCCATGCATCAAATACCAAGACATTATATTTTTCGGGTCCAACGAACAAGAACGTGGTCATATTCACCAACAAAAATATTACAATAGATTACGGGTCTCTTGGTCTGAACATCCCGCCAACACCTACCACTTTATTGGGAGCTTTTAAAACAACCTCGGAATGCGCAGGGAGGCTTTGTCCGGCCCTGTATAAGACTCTTTGAACTCTCTGCTAACGTAAACCACATATACATGTACTGCCAATTCGCCATTTCAGATCTCCCATAATACATCTTTTTTGCCCCCCCCATTACACATGTGGGGCACTTAATTTGTAGCCAGCGTTTGGACTTCCACAAAAGAATAAATGGAATGCATAAAACGGAATGGTATCACGGCCGCTTAATGGAGGTTAGACATGTACAGCTAACAAAAGGTAAACTGTCGATCCTCTCAACACGGTATCACCACACCAATTGGTCGACGAAAAGGCATTATCGCGGTTTTCGATGCCATCTTGACGAGTAGGCAAACGCGTGAGAATTTACAGCGTTTGTATGAGAATCTAATGTCGAATAATTTCCGTAAAACGCCCGTGCTGAAAAAAAAAAAAGAAAAGAATAGTAAACCAAAGCTACACAGCAAAGGATTTTACCAACAAATTTTGTGGATCTTAACTATGCTTAAATTTCACCAGACCCTTGCTTTGGATTTTCCATATATTTGTCTGCAATTTTTTTCGGGAAATTTTAGTCGGCAAGAAGAGAAATTTTTAAAGTCAAATGTATAGCAAATTTTAAAAAGTGGGTCTAGCGCTTGTAGCTGCATGTAACGCCCTCGACTTTTTTCAGTAGAATCGTTAGGAGTGAAGCTTTAGTTCACAATTCATATATATATATACATACTTTTTTCAGAACAGTTAGCAGTTTTAGGGAAATTGTTAGACATTAGATTGTCATACAAACACTGTATTTTCGCTGGCGGTTGCCTACTCGTCAAGATGGCGTCGAAAACCGCGATAAGGCCTATTGCTCAGGTTTATCGAAACCCGCATGAGTATTGGATAAGGGGCCTTCATGGTAGAGCCATCATGTCAAGAAAGGAGTTTACTTTAGTATTAAGCCAGGCTACTTGTCGTGGAAGTAAGCCATCGATCCAGTCACGGGGTAATTCAGAATATCCAACTTTGCAGCCCAACAAGGCACCAGCCACTGTTGCGTTACACGTTGCGTGACCACCTTGCATTGCAAGCTCTGTTATTGCTGTTCTGTTTATATGAAAAAAAAAAAAATATTGAAAAGACAAAACAAACAAACAAACAAAAAACGACAACAACAAAAAATAACTATAAAAAAAACAAACAAACAAATAAGCTCAAATTTGTCTCCTACCAGTTGGGGCTTTTAATCAAGTTATGAATGGCTTGAATTATTTGCAATTATTTCAAATTTATTTTTAAACTTATTTTTAAACACAAAACCTCCGGACCTAGAAATTAAAACACTTGCTATGTTATGTTTTCTTCTCCTTAGCGTAACATTCAAGGTGTATCTCAGCTTAGGAATCAGATTCTGTAAATTTACGACTTCGTGTCTTGCACATCCCCCTGCCTAGACTGTTCCAGGCTCTCAAATGGTGGTGAAGACGCGAAAGTGAAAGGCACGGGAAGCCTGGAACAGGCTACCCCTGCCCTCAAATGTTGTTTTGTTGAGATGGTTCAACACACTGACAAGCTAGTAAAGTAGTGTTTTATAGTGACAACTGGCGCGGCACCTCCCGTTAACTTTCCCGCCAAACAACCAGAATCAGTAACAAAATTAAAATTTAGTTATATTGCTGAATTTCATCTTTTGAATCGCTACAAGGTGATTAGTATTTCTTACTTGTAATCCTTCATACATCTGAGTGCTACGACTCCAGCTCCAAGTGGTTTAAAAGTGTAATCTGTTATTCTGGGTTCGCAGACTTCCACGCTAAATAAAAACAAACAGTACTTTGTAAAACTTTCTCTTAAGGCTCACCTTAATTCGATAGGTTTTGCAACTGTATTATTTTACTTTAATGAGTTCCATTGTCCAACAATACAATCGGATCGGTTGGTTCACTGATGTGGCGGGATTTTCACCTCTGGGCAGCGTCTATGGCAAATGAAAGCCTTAAAAGAAGGATCAATTGCAGGTAATTGATCCGCTGCACATGCCAAAAGAGGCTATAAGAAAAATCGTGGGGGATCTAGACCTAGCCAATTGGACGTTTAAGCAACCACAACGGCAAAGACGTTGAAAAAGTCACTAGGGAGCTTTAGCATCGACGACGGCAACGGCAGCGAAAACGTCAGTTTTAAAATGAATCCCCTTTTTTTTCAGTCTTTGTAGCGTTTATTCCAATTTGCCGAAAATGGCCCAAGTGTAGGCGAATTTCCCTGGAGTTGATTTCTTGAGGACCGCACTCAAGTTTAGGGAGAGAAAAAGAGATTCGTCGTCGCTTGTTTACCTCCTCCATAAAACTTGCAATTAGGCATTTTCACGTCGTAGTGGTGCAAGGACGGCGAGGAAATGTACAAAAAAGCGTGATGCACGAGCAAAGTTGTTGTTTTGGGTAATAAACCTATTGCTTTTTTGACGTCCTGGTGCCGTCGCCGTCGTCGTTGCTAAAGCTCCTTACTTAAAAATTGAATACGCGCTGTTCCAAACCCTATTCCTCCTTTCATATTTCATTCAATTTTTCAAGTGTTGGAAAGCTTTCTGGAATTGATTCTAAAGGACTGTATCTAAGTTCACATGCCCAATTAAAATGTTGCGTGAGTACAATGAGACTTTCTGGCACGCATTTCGCCACAAACAAGCGCAATATTATGATATTGTCGTTTTTGTCGTTGCAAAAGCTGCGTCTTCCCTCTGAAACTGGGACCTTGGTTGAACGCGTGGAAGTTCGGATAGACAGACGACGTTCACAGCGACCTCTGGGGATCGTGAGTGGAGAAGCCAGTCGCGTGCGGGAGTGCTACTTATACGACCCTCACAATAATTCAAAACAGACACTCACTCTTCCCAAGTCTGGCAATTAAAATAGTGGTGGAAGTCCTTTTGATGAAATGGCTCTTCTAAGTAGATCTTTCCCTGTTCTCTGGCTTTCTCTAGAAGTTCTTCGACAGAAGAATTGCTCTCCATATCGTTCTGTCCCTAAATAAATAAATAAATATATATAAAAATAAATAAATAAATAAATAAATAAATAAACAAACTTACTCGAGAGCCACGTGGGTACATTAAAATATATACTAGACTCTGTATGTTACAGCTTAGCTAACACGTTTTAGCATCCATTATAAATGAACACATTCATACCACATTGACGCATAATTATACGTTAAGTTCAGAGATAAAGACGTTCACTTTTTCTTGTAAATTTGCACATGAACGTTCGCCCAGTAGTCAAGAAATAACAACTAGTCAAGCAGGCAAAATGTTTGCACACAAATTCGCCTGTAATTTGCTATCCCCAATAAAGAGGCAATGAAAAACGGGTAAGGTGCGACAAAGGCTTGCGATGCTATGCTTGGTCATTGCGGTTACCAGAGGAGCTTTCCTCAGTAATACTGCATGTATTTCCGGCTTCCAATGTTAGCTTGTTGTTTGCGTTAGAAACGTGTTCACTCCTCTCAGTATTTTGTAATAAAAATTAGCTTGCAAGGCAGGATTTCGAAAGGAAGGGGCGAGGGAACAGCCCGAAAGAACGATAATCAGTCTGCATAAACATTGCGAAGGGAATGCTCTTAGGTGTGAATGGGTTAATGTAAACGATATGCATATTGTGGTTCAATTTTAATTTTGTTTTAAATATCATTTTCCTTTGTTTTAAACTCATTATCGTACATCACCATACCCCAAAAGATAGGGAAATAAAATTGAAACCAAGGATAAGATTAAACCAAAAAACCAACGGCAGGGTGCATAAGACAGAGTACCTGCAATATCAATGCAATAATAATGCATACTGCAACGCAACTTGCAATACACCTAGAAGAAAAACAAACAAACAAACGAACAAAACAACTGATACAATGTAATTAAAGCTTCTATAGTAAAAAGTGCACTAAGTCCTAATGTAATGGGAAAGTTCTTCTTCTGCACTTCCTCATACTAAAAGGTAAAACAAACAGCTGTTAAATAGACGTCGATGTTATGATGTTTCCCTATAACGTCATTATCAACTCAAAATAAATTATCAATACAACAATGCTTAATTAAACAAACAATCTAAAGAGTCTAAAATGGTGGTCCAAAAAAAAAAAAACACACACACACACAAACAAAAAATGATTACATGGAAACCTTTCTAACCTTGGGTCAGTATGTGTTGCCTTGCATATCCTAACCGCGTTGGTGGCTACTTCATTTAAGTCATAAAAGTGAGCAACACCAAGAATGGATGTCCTCATAATAGCACCATTAGATGGTGACTCAAACTTGTTTGCTACTGATATGGCGGCTCCGTGCGGATCATTAAGAAACTGAGGTTCACAAACAACCTGTTAAAGATAGCAATTTCAGATGGAAACGTTAAAAAATTAATGCAAAATTTATAGTTGAGAGTCGAAGGGACATTTTCCAGAGACTGATTTGATGCTATGGCAACCTTTTTCTACAACAAAATGCCTACAACCTGTTCACCAATAGCCAAGCCCTTGTTTCATGACCAAGACGGTAAGGCATGAAGAGAAAAAAATAGAAGCTGTTGCCACAACTGTGGACAAAATTGAGAACAAAACATTCTAAGTCGGAATGTTTGTTCTTTCGTAAGAAATAGCTCAGACAGCAATTGAATTTTGCATGGGAGGGGTGAGAGAGGGTAAGCTCCATTTTTCCCTTTTGAAGTAGAGTGTAGACTAGAGTGTAGAACACAGAGGCGGATCTAGGGGGAGGGTGCAGGGGGTGCGCACCCCCCCCCCCCTCCCTGAGATGACCTGTGGTTTTCTAATACAACTGGTATTCTGCAAAAAAAGAAAAACTATGTGGATTTTCGGTGTTGAAGTAGAGCAAGAGACGAGTGCACCCCCTCCTAAAAAAAATCCTGGATCCGCCCCTGGTTCAACAGCAGTGTAAACCGCAGTACTTTCACTGTTTGTCATTTACAACGTTTGAAACTAACCTTCCAATTATAGGGTCTGTGATTAACAAACCTTGTAGTGTGACCATGCATACTTAACATTTCCACCATTATTTTAAATGTACTTTTTAATGGTATTACTTTTTGTCCTCATAACTTCTTTTATAGAGTCAGTGAACAAATTACAGCTGTAGCCATATCATTATGACTATTGATACAGATCCTCTTTATTTGATATTTTAAAGCTTTATATATAAGAAAAACAGTTACGTAAATGGCTTCTACATTCTGTAGATTGTTTCTAAGAGCCTTTTCTATTCCAGTTATACATGTACTGTAACTCCTCTTGAATCCCCCACTTCCCCCCCCCCCCCCCCCGCAAACAAAACAAAAACAAAAACAAAAAAGCAAAAACCCTTACAAAGATGCATGAGCCCTGAGCAGGGCAGTGCAAGCAGCAATTAATTTTATGGTATTGTAACTATATTCACATGAATGCATCCTGCAATAAAACCGTTTTCAGGATAAACACAAAACAAAATTTGACTGAGCTAATAATAATATTCCCATTATATGTGTAAGTGTTGTAATCTAAAATTTTACCTTAGCAAGGACTCCTCTAACTCCTCGTCCTACTGTATCACCTAACTCAGGGAAACCATGTTTACACCAGTTGAGAATACTCTTAGCAAACTCTAGTTCATCCACAACACCAGCCCAATGAATGATGTTTTCAAGGATTAACATCTACAACAAAAACAACATTTAAATGTGTGCTGTCGTTTAATTTTATCCTTGTTATCCTATGCAATTCAGTCAAAGCTCCTTTATTAGACATTCAAGTTAGAGGACAGCTTTACTTACAGCCACTTTCAGAAAAACGTATTTGAACTGTCAGCTTACAAAAACTTTTTCCAGTTGCAGATAGCTTTCTTTTGCTCCTGACAGGGATAGCTCTACTGGTTAAGCAATAGTCTGCCAAGCGCGAGGCCACTGGTTCAAACCTCCACCATACCAACACTGAGATAGACTTTCGCTTTTGCTGTAGAAAACATGAAAAAATCTCCTGCTTGCACTTTGCACTCATGAAAAATTTTGGGCTCAACTTGTGGTTAAGTCTTAACACTCAGAGTGTCTGAGGCCCCCTTAGGGGGGTAACTTATGTCTCTTGTCTGAATTTCGAAACCTGTCGTTTCACATGTTGAGGAGCAAGCCACATCGCTGTCAGTATTTTCCTAGCGTATTTGCGCCTTTCTTTTTTTTCTGTTGCTGGTGCAGTTTCATCCCATCTTTGTGTCATTTGTCACCATTTCTGCTGTCCTGTTTCACTCTTTCAATTATGTCGTTTGTCGGAATTTTGCCCTAAAAGGGTCTCATAACTGAGGAGAAAACACTGCCTACGTAATAACATCTGCAGATGGTCAGACTTTCTACTCTTTTCGGATAAGGATGATAAACCTCACACCCTGTCTTGCAAGCCTTATAATAAATTCTGTGGCCGGATGTTAAAGAACCAACACATTGTTCATACAGCGTATATTTTCTGTCTTGTAGAGAATCAAATGGTATTTTTACTTTGGTGAACATTGTAATATTGCCATCATAGTTGATTAACCCTAACAATGTGTGTGACTGTACTTTCAGAGTCAGTTGTGCAGGCATTATTATACTTTGACTTCAGTTCTAACTAATTACAGTCTTTAGATGAAATTATAATTATTATCACACTAGTTTTATTGTGCCAGTGCGTAATCATTCCGGTCTCAATTGCCATTTTTTTCCCTATAGGCTGCATGCACAAAGGAATAGGCAAGTTTTCATACCTGGCACTGAAGTTAAGGAGAAGAAAGTAAAAGAACTGGCATTGAGATTCAGGGATGCCAGGAACAATGGTTTTTCCTTGAATGTCAGTGCCATTGATTTTCTTTACAATGAAATCAGCATCAGTACAATACTACTTACAGTTTGGTCAAATGAGTCTGTCCAGTCTCCCTTTTCCCACTTACTCCTGTGTCTGTCTTTTATCATGTTATGACAAAGCAGTGTGTCCTTGTCGTAATAGAAATGACATTCATCAGGCATCATAAAATCTGTGCACAACCCTATAGCATCACCAATGGCTGCCCCATACAAACAGCCAACAATCTTGTCCACCAGTTCATCTGGGGGCAGCTGGTGAACATTTGCAGGGGGCCTAAGAGGAGTCTTGATGCGACTAGTAGCATTTGTGTTGGTCTGCGTCTGGACATACTGTGCTCTAGCTGTGTGAGGGTTCGTAGGTGCAAGAACAAGTACATCTCCACGGACTCGTGGAAACTCATTGTTTCTTGTAACATTAAGCAACTGTTGTATTTCCTTTGGATTTTGATTCCGCAAATAAGAGAGAATGGCATCCGAGCCTTGATTACAAATCTGCTGCGGTGGTAGTATGCATTTGTTAAAAATTGCAAGGATTAGCTCAAGAGACTTTGATTTTCCTAATGTGAGAGGCAGAGAGTCAAGTTCATTGTAACTGACATTTAAACTTTGAAGTGATTCCATCATTCCTAAACTCTGTGGTAAGAGTCGTAACTGATTGTGAGATAAGTCCGCTTTTTCCAGTCTTGCAAGTAAACAAAATGTTTCTGGGAGCTCAACCAATCTGTTGTTGTTTAACAGCAAGGTTTTAAGATGAACCAAAAGACCAAATGATTCTGGTATGGAGGTAAGGCGATTGTGGCTCATATCAATATAAGACAGATGTGGAAGGAACATGGAAAATTCTGAGGGAATGTATGTAAAACAGTTAAATGATGCATCAAACTTCTCATAGAATGAGACACTGCTGAGCAGCTCCACTGGATAATCCACAAGGGCATCTTCGCTGTCGTGTGCTAGATGCTAAAAGCCACAATATTAAAAATGATTAGATTCAATGCACTGTTAAAAGATAACAGTGTACAGGAGTTATGAGACCCAAACAGCCTTCAGGAGCTTATCTGTAGCATGATGAAGCACCTGGTGGTAAAGCAGTAAGGCGGTCCCTCCTGGATGGGATGTAAGTCCATCAGAGGGTTAACATCAGAAAACAAAGTGATTGATTTGCCCACCTAAAAATGTTGTCTTGGTGCAGCCTCTTATCATAGCTAAAACTGCCAAATGCTGCTACACTGGGCACATTTTCTCACTAAATTTGGCAGCTCATAAATGCTAAGGGAACGCGTCCAAATATCGGCATTGGGTCACACCGATGCCAATCAATTGGGCACCGATTTTTTCCGATTCCATTGAAGGCCGGACCCGATATTATCGGTATCGAATGAAACGGAATCGGCAACGGGTGTCAAGTCTTTATCGGGCCAATTAACAAAGGTCATCAAAAATATTTGGCAGCTCAAATAACCCGTCACAAAAGCAAAAGCAAAAGCGTGAATGTTGTTTTTTATAACCTTATCTTTCTTATAAATGTGTCTTGTTTGAACCAAAATTTAACGTCACAGTTTCGAACATTTGTTTGTATTTCCTATGACAGAGTATGACCAGAAAATATTAAATTTGTGTATCAAAATGGGCACAAGAAGAAACAGCAGGTCATTCAACAATGCTGAAGAGCACCTTTTGAGTGAAAGACCGCGCAATGTACATTGCAAGTGTACAAACTCAAAATGATAATTTTAAAATAGCTTGAGCCTGTGCTAACTGGAATCCAAAATGCGTGATTATTGGAATCTTTGGAGGAAAAAAAAAAACAGTCTAGGACTGTAAACGAAAAAAATAGAAAGAAGTCAGAAGATCCACGACCAAAATGCAAAGTTTACCATGCTGTGTACTTTAACTGCTAAATTGCCACATGAGAAAAGAGGACATCGATATCGCCTGAGAATCAGGCTGCAAGTTGTTTATTGGTTGCATATGAACTCAAAAAAGTGACTGATGGAGGCGTTCAACTGGTTCTCTCTTTCTCAATTCTCTTTCCGCTATTAAATTGAGTCAAACTTACCGGATGTATGCACAGTTTGCTTTAGTTGAACACTCTGGTAAAAAAGGTTCTGATTTTTGTCAAAAAGTCAGCCACCTAGAGTCAAGAGCAAATTTTCCTAAGTGCTGAGAGTGGAAAGCAATTTCACGTGGCACCATGCTCAAGCTCACAGAACATACAGCAAAGTCGCTAATCCATTCTCTCTTTGGTAGCTCCTGTATGAAACTTCGTTCTGTGTCTTCCGTGACTCGCGAGTGTGGGAATCTTTCAGTTCTTGTTGCTAATTCCCTGGAGACAATCTGAGGCCACAATCTAATTGGTCAGTATTTTTTGCCGCAGATCGCATTACACCTTTCGTTTAGGATCGTTGAATGAAAGACCCAAATTTTCGTAAAAGTTTATCCCATGGTTTTATATTATCCATGGTTTTGCTCTCGCTCCGCTCACTAGGAAACCCGTTAAGGTCTACTTGTAACAAGTCTATGAATCCAGTTGTGTTTCAAGAAAGTGAGTTCCGGTTGTATTTTTGGATTGCATTGTTAGAGAACACACTACTCAGTAAGGTGTTTTGTTTGCTATATTATATCAACGAAGAACAGTGGGGTTTTGCGTCGTAATATTTAACTCCCTTTAATTTTCATAGAATAAATGTTATGGAGCAGCCTGGTGTTTGCGATCGTCTGAAGAAAATACCTCTGCAAAACGTTGAAAATCACGTGTATAGGCACGCATCAAATCAACAAACTCAAAACACAACATGCAGGAACATACAATTATTTGTACAATTATTTGTTATGGAGTAGGAAAAAGGTACAGTCGATTGAAATTACTTTGGAGTGAAACGACTCTTTCATTATTTGGTTTCGTGACACGCTTCATTTTACATATCAGACAAAATAATATGACGATGGCACATATGAACATCGGAATGTCAACCGGCTCCGATTGAATCGGTAAAGTTTTTATCATAATCGGAAACAGTAACTGGTGCCTATAGACTGGTACCGATTCCGATCAATCGGAAAATTAATCAGGTCCATTTCCCATGATCAGGTTCCCTACCGATATTTGGACGCGTTCCCTAATTCATCTTTAACTTTAACATTTTCAAGGTTTGGAGAAAGCAGTACATGTAAATTATCATAACATCTCTGTGGTTCCCATCTACAATATTTCCAAAATTGTGAATTCACCCACCACTTTCCATCAGAGTTAAAACAATGCTGTGAATTTTCTCTCACCAGGGATAGAGACCCCCTTGTATCGATCCCACCACATTCACCTTGCCCTGGGTGTTCAAAAGGTGGATAGCGCTGAGTGCAATCCACTAAATAAAATTAATCTCTATCCAGTTGATGATGTTATGGTTTTCTCACAACACTAATTTGCTGGAAAGTGATTGCTTAGGTGGATAGTGCCAGCCAGCGTTCGACCAGCCAGGGCCTGATTGGCCCGGGCACCTACACGTACCATTAAGCAGCATGTAGTCTGAGATGAGTCGTCACCAAGGATCGGAAACTATTTGAAAAGCTAAAATATACAGTCAAACCTCTTGTATACAGACACCAAAGGGACAGAACCAAGTGTCCGCTTTACAGAGGATTCCGTATTAAAGAGGTAGGGAATGTATGATATTTGGCATTTCTAGGACCAAATGAACTGCCCGTAATAGAGAGGTGTCTGTATTATAGAGGTGTCCGTAAGGGGAGGTTAGACTGTATTAAAGATGGGAAAAATTCAGAACTAAAGGTCTCTCTCAATTATGAGAAAGACCTTTAGTTTACTAATAATAAACTAGACTATATAGCCTATAAATAGTGCTGACCTCTTTGTAATCTTCGTACCCCAAAGAACGACTGATGTTAAGCTCACGTGAGCGAAGCCCTTGTAACTGAGTCACATCGATTTTAGCACTAGATTCTATGTTTCCCATTTCATTACGATTCCAGTATGTCCATCACTGTTGTTATCTTTGAGTCTCTTTGCATAATGCAGAAAATTGCTGAAGCATTCCTGTTTCGTGCGTCGTGTTGATTATTTCGTCTCTCGCCTGTTTTATTAGAATATTATATGACACAGAAATTGTTTCTGATATTGACCGCTGAAACTTTTTGAGCCTTTATTGTTATAACAAAGATTTTCATTGGATATAAATTGGTTTTACAGACAAGTACCTTTGTAAACCAATCACAGACCGCGTATTATTGGCTTCTTTGATCGCTGATTCATCAACAAAAATGGCGGACATTGGTGACGAGAAGAAAGCAGCAAGTGACTTGAACGGTAAGGGAAAGATGTCTTTTATTTAAGATCATGGGAGGTGAGGGGGTTTGTATCCCCAAGATAACAAACAATTTGACGTCCCCCTATTTTTTATCATCATGTATTTATGTTTAATGCTGAATTTTTGTTTGTTCTTGGAGTTTTAATATCAATTGACAATTGCCCACCATAGATCAGCTGATCGATTTATGTCTGGACGTTTGTTTTGTCTTCTGGACTTATGTATCGTCTTGTTATTTAGATTGCTAATACAGTTGAGTCTCTGTTTAACTTTGAGTTAGCCTTCAATTCTATCCTTAGGACATCTCATCGCCACGAAGCAAACTACAAAATGTTTTGCATAATTATTGACTTTATATCGAATCTCGTTATTATATTGCTTCATGATTTTTAAACAACAACAACAACAAATCAAAACAAAAAGAGGAAGGAAAACACGATTGGATGGGTTGCTCATTGCACCACAGATAACATAAGTAATGCATGCCGCTTAATTCTGAAATATTCAAGATATATTAGATTAAAGAACAGGTTTCAATTTCTTTTATAGAAAAGCCAGATATTTCGTTATTCTAAAGGACTTGCTATTTTGATTCCATGTTTATGTTACAGGTCAAAATTAAATTGATTATCATTATGATTATTATGATTATGATTATGATTATTTTTTTGAATAACCTAGGTTGATTTTCAGTTTTCTTTGTTTCATCCCTAGCCCTAATTCATGAATTATTAGAGCTAGGAGTCAAAGGAAATAGGCCACTTACAGTTATATATGGAAGTGAGGCTGACGGTGACCTTGTTTTGATACAAACCTTCCTGCCTTATTGTGTAAATCAAGTTATTCTTATGCTAAATTAACCAGTATTTTTCAAGGACAATTTCCATAACAAAGAAAAGGAGGTTTATATCAAAACAAGGTCACCATCAGCCTCACATTCACTTACAGGCTAGGGTACTAAGTCAACAACTGTCAAATGGTCTATTGATTGACAATCAACCAAAGTTAAGAAATTTTAACGTCATTTTGACATCAAGAGAGGTAATTTTGATTTTTATCTGTCTAGATATTGCAAAATTGTACCCTGATATAAAAAGAATGTATTATTGTACAGTCTATGCTAGTAACTAAAAGGATGAATTGATGTTTGTTGTCTCTTTATTAATTATAGTTAATTAACATGTTTTAGAGGAAAAGCTCAAGGTGACTGCATTAGAGGGCAAAAGTGATGGAAGCAATGACGTAAATTTTGAGGAAGCAAAGGACAGAGCTGCTGATGATAGAAGTGACAAGGATGACAGTGTTGGCAATGTCGATAACAATGATGATGATGATGATGATGGTGATGATGATGATGAGGAGGAAGATGACCAACACCTTATGGTGATCGAAACACCTGAAGGACTAACCCTTGTTGAACCAGCAGAGAATTCCTCTTTTTATATTGTACAAGAAAATGAAGGGCGAGAAACTCCACCAAGTATGACTAAAATGTTATGGTTTCTAAGGGGTCCTCTTTTATATATTTATTACGGTAAAAGCTCGTTGCAATGCTGTACTCGTAATTTGTAAGTATAAGTTCTAGCTTTATAGTAAATGCTGGCTTTTGCATTAATGTATCCAGCCAAACACAGAATACAAAAACTTAGATTGAGCAATCTCCAAAATACTTCCTTACCAAAAAAAAATGTCCTGCCTGTTGAAGCTTCATTACTGTAGTTTCCTACAAACATATCATGCACTAATGATCAAAGCTCTGTCGCTCTGTAGATATGCCAGCCGCTGCTGCAGAGCCTGAATTCCCTCAAGATGTCAGCATATCTGATGAACTTCTAATGAACATCCAACGGCTAAGAAGAAGCTCAAGTCCTGATCTCCCATCTACAGTTATCAAGCTGGAGACTGCAGAAGGCTGTAAGGTGTACCTAGTAGGTACTGCTCACTTCAGCAAAGAGAGTCAGGAAGATGTGGAGAAGGTCTGTTGTCAGTGTTCCATGCACGACTTTATTAAGCTGCTGCCTCGCAGCCTCGCGAGGCTGCCTATTGGCAAAATATTTTTTTGGTGTTATTGGTTTTCTTAGTTTCACGGTAAAATAATTCTAAACGTCGTTACTAAAAACAGTTTATATTTTTCATTTATTTAATTATTCATTCATTCTAGTATTGTCTTTGATAAATGATTTATGTTTTTGTTTGTTACAGACTATTCAAGCTGTGCAACCAGACATAGTCTTAGTTGAACTGTGTAAAAGTCGAGTGGACATTCTTAAATATGATGAAGAATTTTTACTTAGAGAAGCAAAGAATATTGACATGCAAAAGCTTAAACTTGCAGTCAAACAAGTTAGTAAAGTGATAATAGTCAAATTTTGTTAATGTGAAGGCCTTTGAGCATAGAGAGCCTAATACTGAATTTTAGACCATGTTTTATTTGCCCCTTGTTTGCCTGAAATTCTTCTTTTTAACTTCATGCTACTATTCAATGGTGAGCTTTTTTGTGTGTGTCTGTTTGTTTGTTTGGTTGTTTTGTAAACCCCACTGCCTCCCCCCCCCCCCACCCCCTTCCCCTTGCAAAAAAAAAGCCACTCCTGTCTAATTCAGTTGTAAAACAGGCTCAACAGGTTGTAAAACCACGCATTTTGATTCCAACAAGACTGAAATAGATGAAGTAAATAAGGCGTTTTCTTTGGGCGCACGAATGTTTTTGCTTGCGAAAGCTCCATGTTGAAACTCCAAAAGAGAGGAGGAAATGGGGCAAGTCAATTTTTCCTCCCCTCTTCCTCCCCTCTTTCTTTCTATCAGCCTAGCACCTACCCTAAGGGCTGCTATTCCCACTCTCTCCAATCTTCATCTTAATCAAAGATGGGGGCTACAGCAAAACAAACATAAAAAAGCCTTCGTCCGCCCAAAATACACCTGCACTGTAGGATAAGCATTCATTTTTCGGATATTTTTAGGGTTAAAGGTTAATTTACATGTATCTAATTATTCAGTATTTATTCATTTATTTATTTATTTGTCTATTTACATATTTATTTATTTTGCTTGTAGAGTGGACTTGTAGCTGGTTTTATGCAAGTTCTTTTACTGAGTGTATCAGCACACATAACCAAACAACTAGGCATGGCTCCTGGTGGGGAATTCAGGGCAGCATATAGAGAGGTGCGAATGACAACTAAAAGTCTGAAAACAATGACACTGCTTACTTATGAACGTGTTTCCTCTAGACTCTCTAAAGTTTGAAGTGTACCTTATTTCTTTTGCAATACTTGTTTGTGAAGACATGAAAATAATAAGATAGCATGCATGTATGAGGCTTTATACTTAAGACCTCAGTCAGACTTAACTGATTTTTTCATAGAGTCAAATACTGGTACTATGTAAGTAAATTGTGAAATTTTTGAAAATGTATCTGGCTTTTTCTTATGTTATATGACTTTATTTGCTTTTAGGTTGGCCAAAATATGCAGTTTTTTCTTGTTGTGTCGTTTAGGATTGACATTAGACTATTCGAATACTCACAATTATTCATAGTGAGGACATTGTGTTTCCAGTCATAAAAATGCGTAATTAGGTAAATTTAAAAACGTAAAACATCTAAATAAGTGAAATGAATATTCCAAAGACAGGTTCGTCTTTGGAAACAGTTCTGCAATTATTTTAATAAGTCTTTTACAATTTCCCTTTCTAATAGGCTAGAAAAATACCAGGATGTCAAATACATTTAGGGGATCGACCAATTCAGGTAACTTGCTATTCACTTTTTTTTTTTTTTTTTTTTTCGCATTTCGTCTTTCTGATGCTTTTCTAACCATGTACATTACTGCATACAGTATTTTTCATTCTTTTCAGATTACACTTTCCCGAGCAATGGGAGCCTTAAGCATATGGCAAAAAATGAAACTAGCTTGGCATCTTATTACAACAAAAGATCCAATAAGGTATCTGCACACACTTTCAGCATTAGTGCAGTTGTATTGGGCCTTTTGCGATACATGTGTTACTTTCGTGTTTGAAATAAAACTCAAAAGAGTATAAAGAATGTTGTCTTGTGCAGTTATTAGTAAAAGTAAAAGCTATTTCCAGGGAATCATCTCTAAAACCCATTAATTTGTTGCAGTCCAGAAGACGTGGAAAAGTGTAAACAGAAGGATCTCTTAGCTGAAATGTTGGCTGAAATGACAGGCGATTTTCCCACACTCTACAGAGTTTTTGTTTCTGAGAGGGACCAGTACTTGGCACGGTCGCTCAGACTATCGGCCACGCCCATCGAAATTCACAACCCTGATGGAGGTAATTTCTAACATTTTTACTTGTCACATTTGAGATATCAGTTATTAGAAAGCTTTGTTAATAGATTCGAGGACGAGAACGATGACGGGAGATTTGTCCAAACGTTTTTTCGCGAATTCTAATAAAAATAGAAATAGACACCCTGGAAAGCTTCATTTTACTACTTTTTGTTGTTGTTGTTGTTGTTGTTGTTGTTGTTTTTTTTTTTCACCAGAAAAGTTAAGGAGGTTATTTTCATTGACGGAGGTTAACCCCTCTCCATATAGCAAAATGATAAAGTTTCTGGCATTTAATAACTTGTTTTCGGGACTACGACTTTTTCGCTAGAACTTGTCGTAGAATGACGACGATTATCACGTTTTCTGACAAAATGACTTTGGTTCACGCGAGAATGTGACAGCTGAACGACAAGGCGATCAATTTTACTGTATTTATTCTATCTAAAACGCGGTACCCTTTTCCTTCGCCCATTTTGATTCCCCAGCTTTTAAATGGCTGAGTGAGTTGAGATAATACCGAAAACGTTTCAAAGAAAGCGAGGACAGTTTTTATTGGTGTCATCGTTGTCGGTTCATAGGGTCGTTGTTAGGACATCAAAAAGTTGGAAGCCTTACATGATAGTTTCCAGGATGTTTATCTCAGGAGTAGGGCAGGGCTTGAAATAACGGCCGGTCAACGGACAATGTCCGGTCAGAATCGAGCATTGTCCGAGCAAATCCGTGGATGACCGGACATGTTGTCCGGTCATTTGGGCTTTCAAAGAAAATTCAATTTTGAGACAATCATGATGGAAATTTATTCAATCTTATCATGTTCCCAAAAAAGATATTAACTAGAGGGACTTTTGTTTGTGAAATTGATGACATTTCCTGTTGTCAGTCGCGACCGCAAATTGGCTAGTGCTGTGCGTGTTGTAAAGTGCTCAAGATTGCACGCCCCGCTGCGCCGAAAATAACCCGCACAGCATCTGGTGCCAACAAGAGCGAAAAAAAGAAAGACCCAGAGTGACAGTATAATGAATTAGGCCACCCTCTTGCTCCAATAAAACTTCACAAATGTAACATTAAAGTAAAAGGCTTTGAGTGTTAATGAAGTAAACATAAAAATAGAGTTTGTCTTTATTTCGCCCTGTCCGTAAATTTGTTGCGTGTTTATCACTAAACGACTAATTCACAAGGTTAACTCAACATTCATCACCCTGTTCTCTTTGAAATACATTATGTATAAGTTTTAACGCATTCAAATGCCAATGAATGCCCACTACCACGATTTTTTGTGCGAATGGCGATGTTACTTCGGCCAGCAGGTCGCGCCGAAGGATACGATCATTTTCATTGCGCAACGTGTAAGAGATGTAACGGAGAATTTACAAAATGTATATGACACTCAAAAGAAACGTTAACCAACAAAATTATATGAGCTGAAAGTTCATGCTCCCCATTCTAAAGACATTCTAAAAAGCAATTCTATATGTAGACAAATGAGAAATGTATTTCTGGAAATCCTGAACAAAGTGCAAACAGTAAATAAATGAGTTAAATCGGAAGCATGTGGACATAATCATCAACATCTTGAAATGCCCTTTATGATTTCGGAAAATTCCGCTTGCGCAAGTTTTTGTCCTCGGATGTCTAAAAGGACTTTCCCGCAACTATATTTTAGGAGTTCGATTCACGCATCTTAACGAAAGAGCGTTTCTGTTGTATACAACATTTAAAATGTAAATGTTGTACTATAAAGTTGAAGGTTACGTTTTGTTAGTGATTTGGTCAGGTTTCAACCAAACGTTAACGATGAGGTTGTGTCTTGCAATCCACGTGTCTGACTTACAATGTAACAGAACAAAGAGTAATAAAACTACAACTTTTAATTTTTTGCACACTCGATTTGTTTTGAGTAACTAGAGTTGCTGTTGCTGAAAATGATACAGATCATGTAACTTGCAAAATGGAGCCTCTATTGCAACTAGTTAAGATGGATTAAATTTGTCCGGCCAAAAATGCCTATGTCCGAGCAAAATCACGTTTGACCGGACAATGTGTCCGGCGCCTACCCAATAGTTATTTCAAGCCCTGTAGGGTTAGATACATTATGCCCCGGGGGGGGCACTTGGGTATTTTTTGGGTGGGTATGTGCCGCCCGGGACTCCAAATTGGCACCCCGTTCTAAAAATAATTCCTCTAAAATTGATACCCCGTTCTAGAAATGGGCCCATTTTTTATACCCCGTTCTAGAATTCGCCTTAAAACTGATACCCCGTTCTAGAAATGGGCCAATTTTTTTTTACTAAGTTATAGAAAGTTTGTAAATTGAAATAGCCCTGTTTTTTTTTAAAATATTTCTTTATATGTTCGACTTATACATCAAATAAATGCTTCTTCATAATCAGCAACAATTTTAAGCAGAAGATAAAACCGTGATCCACAATTTTTTATACCCCGTTCTAGAAAACGCCTCTGAAATGGATACCCCGTTCTAAATCAGGAGCTTCAAAATCACGACCCCGTTGGGCGGCACATACCCATATAGGTAATGTATGGGAGTACCCCCCCCCCCCGGGCATTATGCCGGCATAATTTGGGGCATAATGCTATAGTCGGAACGTCGAGGGCCTCTGAAAGCAATGTTTGACACGTTTTTTTAATGATTGACATCTATCTGTTTTTCTTTTTCAGAACCCCAAGGAGTTGTACCCAGTGTGGTTGTAGGTGTTGTTGGAATTGGACATGTCGAGGGAATCAGAGAAAATTGGGATAGGGAAATTAACGTTAAAGAACTTTTAAGGTTCGTTCATGATATCTTATCCAATCTTAGCGTTTGAATGCATTTGGGTCTTCATTTAGTGAACGCCCTCGATAGTAGAGAGGGACTAGCGACAGCTCAATAAACTGGAGCCAATTTAAGAAAACTTTTACAAGTGTAATTTGCAAGTGTAGTTACTGTTTTCAGGCTCTTAAACAATAGCTACACTTGTAAATTACCCTTGTAAAAGTTTTGTTAAATTGACCCCTGATTGGCCGTTTAATTGGAGTCCACAAGTAAGCTTATTTGTTTCCATAACTAGTGTTCGACTTGGCATCATAAATATTTTGTAGCTTATAAAGGACTTTCCGTTTTGGATCCGAAATCACACTTTTTCACTGTGCCCACTCGTTCCATTTCTGATACGTCAACAACTTGTGCCGGTAAATACCGCACACGCGCACTTAGCGTGAGCGACAGCCCAGCACTTTGCAAACTGCCATGAAAAAAAAAAAAAAAAAATAGCCTATATATAAGCTTCGCGTGCGTTTTTTTTTTTTTTTTTTTTGACTTTGCCGTTCCCTCGTCATTTGTTTACTTATATATCTGACTGGAATTGCTAAAACATTGTTATAGACATTTCTCTCGTATACCTGTACCAAATCTTGCATGGTGGAGTACGGTTTTTGTTTTCTTGGTTTGTTTTTGGTTTTGTTTGTTTGTTGTTGTTGTTGTTGTTGTTTTTTTGTCATCATTTTTTATTCTTTGTCTTTTATGGAATATTTACTGAAACGCTGCAGTAGATTTACTGCCATGAAGGCTTTTGATAATTAACTTCCCATAACTCTCTCTGTGTGACAGTTTGAAATCAGCGCGCATTAGACTGAACTGACTTGGAGTTTTTTCTTGGCCGCCTAGCTTGAGGCATCATTAAGCGTTATGAAGGAACAAGCCGCACGATTTGCAAAGTCTGCTGCGTTCAATATCTTCTCGTTTTTCTTCTTATTTGGCTACACGGGAGAAAGACTGATCACGGGCTTGAGGCGGAAAAATTTGATATTGCGAGTTTTGTTCTTTGACAAAAACAAGTCTTTGGCCTCACAAAGTATGCATGTTGTAGGGGTGAAAAATAGATTCGGGCGGCGAGATGGAAATTGATACTGTTTTCTGACCGGGCTAAAGACTCGTTTTAGCAAATCCAGGCAGATATTTATCTGTCTTTTTTTACAAGTAGACCTGATGGAACTGAATTAAATCTTGCGCACTTATTGCTACTCAAGAGTTTCATGCCTCTTGCGAAGCAATCATTAGGCAATGCTTCGCAATAGGTATGAAACTCTGAGTAGCAATAAATGTGCAAGATTTAATCCAGTTCCATTAATCTACTTGTATTCTGCTCTAGTTCAACTATTAAGCACTCTCATAGTTGATGAGGACATCACTCTGGTACTTCGTTATATCTATCTATTTATATATATATTTATTTATCTAACTGATATTTTCGTAATACATTTCTCTTCAGAATTCCAGACCCAAGCAGAGCCAGTAAGCTATTACGATTTTCACTCAAGGCTTTAGTAGGAGTCGTTCTAGCTTGGGGATGTTACAAGATCGGGAAGTACACAGGAATCGGCTCATATATTCCGTTCTTACAATAATTGTCGTGGTATATATTGATCATAAACGCTAGTTGAAAGGATTTTATTTATTTATCGTTCACTCATGTAAAAACGAGACAGTTAGAGTTAAAGGGAGAGAATTTTAATCAGTTGTTCATACGTCGACAGTCTATAATACGAATAATATTTACAATTTTTAATTAATCTTTTAATAAAGAGGGAAAGTCGTTTATGTCACGTTGCCGTGGTAACAAAATTTTTGGATGACAACCAACCGAAAAACTCACATAAAAAGTGAATTCGCACTGCTTCAAATTTCATCGATCTTATTCAGTATCATTTAGTTTGTCAAATGTTGACAAATTTGCTCGGGTTGAATCCGAAAGGATCGTTTCAAAGTTTAGAAAAATAAAAAGACAACTTCTGTGTTGTGTTCACCTACTTCATAAAGCGAACGTGTGAAATTAGGAAGTTTCATGTCGCAGTGTGCAACCTCGGAAAGAAAATGTACAAAATAGCCTGATGCACGTGCAAAGTTGTTGTTTTGTTAATAAAAACCTATTACTTTCTTGCTGTTCTCCTTACTGTCGCCGTCCTCGTTGGTTTTGTTGTCATCCAGAAATAGTGCTACCATGGTAACGTGACGTCACACTTCTCCTCTCTATTCACTCTTTGAACTAGAACTGAAATTTTTTCCGCAATTGTTTTGGGACCGTTACTGAGAACGCGCAGGTCAGCTATTAGCCTTTTGTTTGTCGCCGTCCTCGTTGGTTTTGTTGTCATCCGGAAATAGTGCTGCCATGGTAACGTAACGTCACACACGGTAACGTAACGTCACACTCCTCTTCTGCAATTGTTTCTGGGACCGTTACTGAGGACGCGCATGTCAGCTATTGGCCTTTTGTTTTTATTTTGTTTGTTTGTTTGTTTGTTTTTCCTTTTCTCTAGCAACAGTCCCAGAAGCCTTTGAGAAAGTCAGTTAAACTGCCTCAGTTTCTTTCGCGTTTCTTCAGTGGCGAATACGAAGCTGCGAGTGTTGTAGCAATGACGTCATCGATTCACAAATTCCACCATGTGGGGTTTCGACATTTTCTTATGAATAGCTTTAGACGGCTGTGAACAACTGGTTGTTTTGTACAAGACGTTTTAAGAATTTTAGCGTTGGCAAAAAGGAAACAAACAGCGATATTAAAAGGGAATACAGGGAATTGTGGTTTAAGGCAATGTTCGTGATTATCGTGTCGTAATTGGTTGTCACGTCTTTCCTGTAATGCCAATTTTAAGAGAAGAGAAAGAGAGTTAAAAATGTCATTTCATTTCGAGCGAACACGTCTTTATGTGTAAGTGTGTAAGGAAAAAGGCGTGATAGCTGTCTGTTTTATTCTAAGCCATGTATTTTGTCAATCCAAGCCTGAAGTCCGTGCCTTTCCTCACTAAAATCCGGGTACGGTCCATTGTAATTTAAAAAGGAGCTGTGTCACGAAATGTAACAAAATTCAAACAGTGAGAACCGCTACCAAAAACTGAGTCAAACATAAACGTCACCGTTCAAAACATGAAAAAAATGTTGTAGCTCCTACAAAAGGGGGCTCGGATGGAAAAACGTGAAGAAGATTGAAACGGATTACCATTGTGATTTTTGAAAACTTGTTAGCCTAACAGTTTCTCAAAGCTGAACGGCTGTAATTTGTTCTCTTCACGAGTAATTTCTCAATTTCGATAGCGAGCAAGGACGCGTAATTAGCGTTATCAGTAAAATGAACTAGAGAGCCAAGAAACAGCCCCTTTAAACTGTAAACTCGCGGTAGCTAAAACCACAGTCTTGCACCGGATAATAGAGAGGTTATGAAACCCAGGATATTTCGTTTACGGGAAACGGTAGAGATGCTCGTGCGATTGGTGATATATCCGACAACGAAAATAATTCAAAGCATTAAAAGTTTTCTCTTTCACCACCTTAAAGGAACCTGAGGACACTCATATTTAGCTTCTCGTTGTCAACGGTTAGCGAAAACGACAATCTCAAACTACAGCGTCAAAAATAGTCACTAGATTGATCTGTCCACGTTGCTTTTAACCATAAATGCGATGCTTAAACTCTCATGTAAGTTAATTCTTACCGAAGAAAATGAACGGAAGTTTTGGAAATAGAATAAATAGAATTGTTATATATCTCATTGGTTACTTCGAGGTCACGTGACATCTAAAAATGAAACTATTTCCCGCCAAAATCTCTGAGCGGGCAACATTGCCGCAATCTCTTTGACGTCAGAGGGTAATAACAGTGCACTGTTACCCGCGGATGTTGACCGACCACCGCCGTTACAGCGAGGTTTAATGAATTTCCAGCTTCAAAATTTCCAGCTATATTACATATCACTTAAAAGCTGGTCCCTCTGGAAACAGTTAATTTTGTTTCCCTTAAACCTCAATGTTTCAGTCATTAAGTGTTTATTATGCTACAATCTTGCCAAGTTAATATCACTTTACAGAAGCTCTGAAGAACTAGTATACTTAAGAGCGAGGTTGCGACTCGACTTTCGCTTTTCCTATGCTGTAAAAGCGTATGCGTGGATATAACCTCGGTGGGAACACTAACTGATAAACAATTTTAAACAATTTTATTTTCTATGCGCGGGTTCATGCGCACTGAGGCGATGGAGTTAAAGTCGTCATCAGATAGCGAGAGTAAACGTGTTTCTCAATCAGAGATTCTGGGCTCTTTTAATTAGAGAATATTTTATAATGTCTCAGTGATGGAGGACACCATGAAGTTGAACTGAGCCAAACGAATTTGTAACATACATTTTAAGCTAGTAGATTTTGCTCTTTTGGGTGGAAGGCCATCACCTTTGCTAAGTTATCTTCTCGTTATTCACCAAAGGAACAAAGTTAACTGAAGTCTTGATAGTATCTTATTATAATGTTATAATAAACGCAGAATCAGCGTTTTTGTTTTACCATTGCCATGCTGTTATTATTGTTATTGCCTTGACACAAACGCCAAACTGAGGAAAATGAGAGACTACTCGTAGTGTAATCAATAGGGAGCTTAAACAACGACGACGGCGATGTCAACGAGAACAGCAAAAAAGTGATAGGTTTATATACTAAGCAAAACAACCACTTTGCACGGGCATCACGCTTTTTTGTACATTTTTTTGCCGTCACTGCGCGCCTACGACGTGAAAATGCCTGATTTCACATTAGGGAGCTTAAGCAACCACGACGACCACAACAACGATGACTTCAAAACAATAGTTTTAATGATCAAAACAACAGCTCTGCACGTGCATCACGCTTTTTAGTACATTTTTTTGACGTCCACTGTACGACTACGACGTGAAACCTCCTAATTGGACGTTTAATGGAGAACGTGGACGTACGACGACGACGAATTTCCCTTCCTCTTTTTGAACCTGAATAAAATCCTTAAGAATTCAACTCCAGGAAAAGTCGCCTGCATTTGACAAATTGAGCGGGTCCAAATAGACGCTATTAAGTTTGAACAAGAGAC
>OZ037999.1:21741007-21821007 GCA_964035705.1 Porites rus
TCTCAAAACAGTAAAACGCATGCTCTATTTAGGCTATGCTTTGTTATAATTACGTTCTTATTTATAATCTAGAAGTATATTTTAATTCTACAATTAAATGTGATTAAAATATTCACTGTGCAGTAAAAACTGTTTTTTACCTTACTCTCGGCTATTTTCTTCGAACTCCCGATAACTCGAACCTTTTTCGTTTTACCTTGAAGGTTCGAGTTATCGGGAGTCGACTGTACGACGACGACGGCAACAGGAACGTCCAAAAAGCAATAGGTTTAATGAGCAAAACAACAACTCTGCACGTGCAGCACGCTTTTTTGTACATTTCTTTGCTGTTCCTGCACAACTACAACGTGAAATGACCAAATGTTAAGTTTACTTGAGAACCGGAATGGCAAGGCTATAAATTCTAGCATCTCTGTGTGAACTCGGGCGAGGGCCCCTCTCCTCAGCTCCAACCAAAATTCCATTCTTTCAAGTAACAGGGCGAATTGGGATAATCGCGAAAAAAACTAAAAGATTGCGAAGTCTATTTTTCAGCGACGTTTTCATGGACGTCACCGTTGTCGGATCGTAAGGTCCCTAATATCTCAGTTTGCGTTGGAGACTCAAGGTCTATTCAGTGTAGACCTGTTTGCGTCTATAAACAACTTCGTTAAACCCATTTGCTTCTCGGTATTTTAAGGGCATGAAAAACACTTCTTGAAGCTAATCGAGCCAGTTTCCGCGTACTGTCGGGTTATAAAATGTTAAAACTGTCCAAAACGGCGTTTACGTACAGTGTCCTAAGTTTGGGCATGCGTAGAAAGTAAAATTTCGTTTGTGTGGGTGTGTGTGGGTGTTAACTTTCGCCAAGAGTTCTGAGACTGTTACTAGGGGAAGGGAAAAAATTAACTAATAGCGGCCGGCACAATCTTAGTTGTTAGTTATGGAGAAGATGGAGACTGAAGCTGTCCTGTATTATTACTTGGGCTGTGTACTTGTTAACTTATTTCTTTATTTATTTTTTGAGTTATTAATTTTGATCAGAAAATTTTATCCTGCAATCACCTTGCCATAAATTAAACAAAAGCAAACCCTTTCCCTGAATTGTATTATGAATATTGCCGATGTATCATAACAGCTAACAGTTACAAAACCATTTTGACTGTGTTGTCCCCAAGGGTAAAAGGACCCCAGCCGGTCTCCCAGAGTATCCTCCCGTGCCCGTGAATATAATAACCTCTAGTCTTTTATTTATTTATTTATTTATTTATTTATTTATTTATTTAATATCCCATAAATGAGTCGGGGGCTAGTGTAAAGGTAATAAAACATTAATCACGCTTTGATCACTCCAAGCTCTATTTACCGATATATTCTTCAGAATTCAGACGATCATTTACAGTCCTTTCACAAGAGGATAACCATTTTCTCTTCGGCGAGTGATTTATAAGCTTTTCCAAGAGATCATAACAGGATCTGCTTTTCTCATGTTCTCCCAACATCCTGTGTGGAATAGCAAGTGCGGTTAGTCACACCTAAAGAAAATTGTAGTCTATTTGCCGTTTATAGTAACGTTGGCAGCTTCATTGTAACGTCTGAGGGACGGACCATTAGAAAACTTATACGGGGGCGGGCGAAGTACCAAAAAAAAAATATTCGCGCGAGGGAAAGTTAAATGAAAAAAAAATCATGCACGTCAATTATTCCTAAAAAATATTCATGCTATGGCCTAAAAAAATGCATACAAGGAATTTGATAAGGAAAAAACATTCCTGCGGCTCGAAAATTGCCCACCCCCCTCCCCCTCATAACTTTTCTAATGGTCCGTCCCTAAAGTCCTATGAACTTTATGGAGAGAGACAGAGAAAAAGAAATTGCGCCATTAACGTATATGCTGCTCTGGACCAATTAGCGCAAGAGAAATGACGTACCATTTTAAGCATGGTAAAAAGGGCTATACCCTGCCTACATTTTATTTCTTGGAAACCTCTGGCGTTTCGAATAGACCTTGTCACGGTTTTCGACGCCATCTTGACGAGTAGGCAAATGCGTGAGAAATTACAGTGTTTGTATGAGAATCTAATGCCGAATAATTTCCGTTAAACGGCTCCTCTGAAAAAAATATGATTTGTAAACTAAAGCTTCACTCCTAAGGATTCTACTGAAAAAAACTAAGGGAGTTACATGCACCAGAAGACCTAGAACCACTTTTTTTTAAATTTTCTATACATTTGTCTTTAAGAAAGTCCCGGGAAAATTACAGACAAATATATGGAAAATCTCAAGCAAGCCTCTGGAGAAATTTAGGCACAGGTACGCCCCCAAAATTGTTTAAGACAATCCTTTGCTTTGTAGCTTTAGTTTACAACTGATATTTTCTTCAGAACAGCCGTTTTGTGGAAATTATTCGACATAAGATTCTCATACAAAAACTGTAATTTCCAACTCGTTTGCCTACTCGTCAAGATGGCGTCGTAAACCGTGACAAGGTCTATTCTTGTGAACAAAACTCATCGTTTCGGGCAGTCTACCTCCAAAACAGTTACAACGCATATCTGGCGAATGAGTTCCCCGGCTTTGATTCATAAAGTTAATATATAATGTTTGCGTAATCGCGATGACACTCAAATCTGGTGACAAAGCAATTTTATATGAGTTAGTTTTCTTTGTTTCTTTTGTTTTGTTTTGTTTTTTTTTACCACGCATGTACGCAGGTAGAAAATTAAGGTACATGCCACTCGACACGAAAAATGTTTTCCTTACGACTGCGATCGGTATTTCCTCCGGAGGTGTGTTCTTAAAATAAAAATCGGCTCAATGCCAAAACGGTCAACCATTTAGTTCAGACCAAACTGTTTCATCTTTGATGGTCACAGTTGTTCTTCTGTTTGTTCTTTAAGTCTTATTACAAATTGGCACACGCGATGAGGTCAGACATTTTTTGTCAACCCAGTCGTCATTAACATTAAACTCCTTACGAGTGATGTGTGTTGTCTGCCATTAAAAAGTCTTCGGTTATTACAATCGCATGATGACGTTAAACGCCTCGTTGTTAAACGCGCCCACCATAAGACAGAATCCTTTTAATTTTCACGCTTCTTGGACGGTTCAAAGTCAAACTCTAATTTCCTCCTCTCTTTTTTTTTAATTATCGAGAAACGGGTTTAATCAATTACCAATGATTCTTTTTCCCCATAACTGATTGAAGAAGAACACCCGAATGTTATGTTAAATGGCTATTCTCGTGTAAGGGAACTACCATTGAAAGTGTCAGTTCCTGTTATTTTGAGGTATTTTTCCTCTTTTAGTCTTCATGTAATTGATAATCCCCTCCCTTCAAAACCAAAATCCAATTCATGAATAGGGAATTATAGACGAATAGCCCGGCGCTTCTCGCTTGTTTAGTAGTACCTTCGCTCTACTGAAAAACGCGAAAAAATAACGCCAGCTGTTTTGCGGGGGAGTAGACGAACAAGTACTACGTTCGAAAGCTACGTGGTTGTGCTTCCTTTAAATCAGGGTTAATTTATTTTATTTACTTCTTCAGTTCTCTAGGCCATTCGAAAAGAAAAACCTTTGACCCTCTATTGAAATAATCCCTATAAGATTACCTTCTCTAAGCTGGATATTAGTGATATTAACCGTCTTCGTCGAAAAGTTGTATCAAAATAGATCTTAATTTCGTAACAAAAATATCGTGGTCAAAGAAATTAGCGTTGGCAAAAACAAAACAAACAGCGATATTAAAAGCGAATGCAGGGAATTGTGCTTTAAGGCAATGTTCGAGATTATCGTGTCGTAATTGGTTGTCACGTTTTGCCCGTAATGCCAATTTTAAGAGAAGAGAAAGAGAGTTAAAAATGTCATTTCATTTCGAGCGAACACGCCTTTAGGTGTTAGTGTGTAAGGAAAAAGGCATGATAGCTGTATGTTTTATTCCAAGCTTTGTATTTTGTCAATCCAAACCTGAAGTCGGTACCTTTCCTCACTAAAATCCGGGTACGGTAAATTGTGATTGAAAAGGAGCTGTGTCACGAAATTTAACAAAATTGAAACAATGAGAACCGCTACCAAAAACTGAGTCAAACATAAACGTCACCGTTCAAAACATGAAAAAAAAAATGTTTAAGCTACTACAAAAAGAGGCACGGATTGAAAAACGTGAAGAAGATCAAAACGGATTACAATTGTGACTTTTTGAAAACTTGTTATCCTAGCAGTTTCTCAAAGCTGAAGCTGTAATTTGTTCTCTTCACGAGTAATTTCTCAATTTCGATAGCGAAAAAGGACGCGTTATTAGCGTTATAAGTAAAATGAACTAGGAAGCCATGAAACAGCCCCTTTAAACTGTGAACTCGCGGTAGCTAAAACCGCAGTCTTGCACCGGATAATAGAGGTTATGAAAGCCAGGTTATTTCGTTTACGGGAAACGGTAGAGATGCTCGTGCGATCGGTTATATATCCGACAACGAAAATAATTCAAAGTATTAAAAGTTCTCTCTTTCACCATCTTAAATGAACCTGGGGCCACTCACATTTAGCTTCTCGTTGTCAACGGTTAGCGAAAACGACAATCTCAAACTACAGCGTCAGAAATAGTCACTAGATTCATCTGTCCACGTTGGTTTTAACCGTAAACCCGATGCTTAAACTCTCTTGTTAGTTAATTGTTACTGAAGAAAATGAACGGACGTTTGAAAATCGAATAAATAGAATTGTTATATATCTCATTGGTTAATTCGAGGTCGCTTGACGTCTAACAATGAAACTATTTCCCGCCACAATCTCTGAGTGAGCAACATTGCCGCAGTCTCTATGACTTCAGTGGGTAACAATGCACTGTTACCCGCGGATGTTGACCGACCACCGCCGTTGCAGCGAGGTTTAATGAATTTCCAGCTTCAAAATTTCCAGCTATATTACATATCACTTAAAGACTGGTCCCTCTGGAAACAGTTAATTTTGTTTCCCTTAAATCTCAATGTTTCAGTCATTAAGTGTTTATTATGCTACAATCTTGCCAAGTTAATATCACTTGACAGAAGCTCTGAAGAACTAGTATACTTAAGAGCAAAGTTGCGACTCGACTTTCGCTTTTCCTATACTGTAAAAGCGTATACGTGGATATAACCTTAGCGGGAACACTAACCTGATAAACAATTTTATTTTCTATGCGCGGGTTCATGTGCACTGAGGTGATGGAGTTAAAGTCGTCATCAGATAGCGAGAGTAAACGTGTTTCTCAATCAGAGATTCTGGGGCTCTTTTAATTAGAGAATATTTTATAATGTCTCAGATATGGAGTACACCATGAAGTTGAACTGAGCCAAACGAATTTGTAATATACATTTTAAGCTAGTAGAGTTTGGTCTTTTGGTATCTTCTCGTTATTTACCAGAGGAACAAAGTTAACCGAAGTCTTGATTTTAACAGTATCTTATTATGATGTTATAATAAACGCAGAATCGGCGTTTTTGTTTTACCATTGCCATGCTGTTATTATTGTTATTGCCTTGACACTAACGCCAAACTGAGGAAAATGAGAGACTACTCGTAGTGTAATCAATAGGGAGCTTAAACAACGACGATGGCAATGTCAAAGAGAACGGCAAAAAAGCAGTAGGTTTATATTAGCAAAACAACCACTTTGCACGGGCATCACGCGGTTTTGTACATTTTTTTGCCGTCACTGGTCGACTACGACGTGAAAATGCCTGATTTCACATTTTGTGGCGAACATGAACCCAAGACAACACTTTTAGGTTTCTTCTCCTGAACTTCGATACAGTCTTTTAGAATTCAACTCCAGAAACAATTCCCAACATTTGATGAACTGAACGATGGAATAAACGCGATAAAGTTTGAAGCAGCGCGGCGCGACTTCACTTTTAAAGTGCCCTTTTCGTAGCCGTCGCCTTCGTTGTTGGAAACTCAAGGTCTACACAGTGTAGACCTTTTTTTGTATACACACAACTCCGGTAAATCCATTTGCTCCTTGGTATTATATATAAGCGCATGAAAAACACTTTTTGAAGCTAATCGACCCAGTTTCCGCGTATTGTCTAGTTATAAAATGCCAAAACTACCCAAGACGGCGTTTACAGTGTCCTAAGTTCGGACATGCGTAGAAAGGAAAATTTCGTTTGTTTGGGTGTGTGTGGGTGTTAACTTTCGCCAAGAGATCTAGAACTGTTACTAGGGAAAGGGAAAGGGAAAAATTAAAATTAGCCAAAACGGCCGGCACAATCTTAATAGAAGATGGAGACTGACACTGTCCTAACCTGGACTGTCTAGGCTTTCTTTATTTGTTTACTTCTGTATTTATTTTTTGATTTATTAATTTTGATTATAAAATTTTATCTTGCAATCACCTCTCCACAAATTGAACAAAAGCCAACCTTGTCCCTGAATTGTATTATGAATGCTGCCGATATATCATAACAGCTAACAGTTAGAAAACCATTTTGACTATGATGTCCCCCAAGGTAAAAGGACCCTAGCCGGTCTCCGAGAATATCCTCCCGTGCCCGTGAATATAATAACCTCTGGTCATTTATTTATTTATTTATTTAATATCCCGTAAATGAGTCGGGGGCTAGTGTAAAGGTAATAAAAAATTAAATTAAGCCTTGATCGCTCCAAGCTCTATTTACCGATATATTCTTCAGAATTACAGACGATCATTTACAGTCCTTTCACAAGACTGGGAGAGCCATTTCCTCTTCGGCGAGTGATTTATAAGCTTTTCGAAGAGATCATAACAGGATCTGCTTTTCTCATGTTCTCCCAACATCCTGTGTGGAATAGCAAGTGCGGTCAGTCAAATAAGACTAAAGAAAATTGTTGTCTATTTGCCGTTTATAGTAACGTTGGCAGCTTCCATGTAACTTCATAAGTCCTGTGAACTTTATGGAGAGAGACAGCGAAAAACAAATTGCGCCATTAACGTAACTGCTGCTCTCGACCAATCAGCGCAAGAGAAATGACGTACCATTTTAAGCATGGTAAAAAGGGCTATTCCCTGTCTAGATTTTATCTTTTGAAAACCCCTGGCGTTTCTTGTAAACAACACTCATCGTTTCGGGCAGTCTACCCCAAAACAGTTAAAACGCATATCTGGCGAATGAGTTCTTTGATTCATAAAATTTAAATATAATAGAGCGGTTTTCACTTGACTGTCAAAAGTAATTGAGGAATTGGTTTGGTTTTGGTTTTACTACGCCCTTTGGTTGGCTAGTGTATTTACTTTGGTTTTGGTTTTACGACAGTCAAGTGAAAACCGCTCTATTTTGCGTAATCCCGATGACACGCAAATCTGGTGACAAAGCAGTTAATGAGTTAGTTTTCTTTGTTATTGTTAACCACGCATGTACGCAAGTAAGAAATTAAGGTACATGCCACTCGACAGAAAAATTGTTTTCCTTACGATTGCGATCGGTATTTCCTTCCTCTCTTCCTCGGGTGTGTTCTTAACATAGAAATCGGCTCAATGCCAAAAACGGTTAACCCTATGGTTAAGACCAAACCGTGTCATATTTAATGATTGCAGTTGTTCTTCTGCTTGTCCTTTACGTTTTATTATAAATTGGCACACGCGATGAGGTCAGACATTTGTTGTCAGCCCAGTCGTCACTAATATTAAACTCCTTACGAGCGATGTGTGTCGTCTACCATTTATAAGTCTTTGGTTATCTCAATAGCACGACGTTAAACGCCTCGCTGTTGGACGCGCCCACCATAGGAAAGAATTATTTTGGGTTTCACGCTTCTAGAGGAGTTCAAAGCCACAGTCTAATTTCCTCCTCGCTTGTTTTCAAATGATCGAAAAACGGGTTTTATCAGTTACCAGTGATTCTTTTTCCCCATAACCGATTGAACAATAACACCCATGGATAACACCCGAATGCTATGTAAAATGGCTATTCTCGTGTAAGAAAACTACTATATTGAAATTGTCAGTTTCTGTTATTTTGAGGTACTTTTCCCCTCTCAGTCTTCTTGTTTAATATTGATAATGCCCTCCCCCCAAAGCCCACATTTTTAAAACCCAATTCACGAGTTAAGGAAAGAAAGACGAATAGCCCGGCGCTCCTCCCTCGCTTCGCTCTTGCCTTCGCTCTACTGAAAAACGCGAGAAAATAACGCCTAGCTGTTATGCAGGCTAGTAGACGAACAACTACTACGATCGACAGCTAAGTGGTTGTGCTTCCTTTAAATTACGATTAATTTATTTTATTTATTTCTTCAGTTCTCTAGGCCATTCGAAAAGAAAAACCTTTGACCTTCTATTGAAATAATCCTTATAAGATTACCGTCTTTAAGCTGGATATGAACCCTCTTCGTCGAAAAGTTGTATCAAAATAAATCTTAATTCCGTAATAAAAATATCGTGGTCAAACAATTGGTTTTGATAACCGCTGAGGGGTGATTTTAAACTAGAAGCTTTATTGTTAGTTACATTAATCTTTTACACAAGCAATTATTCAGCAATAAATGACACCGTCTGGACGCAAGTTGGATATGAAATTTTGTTCTGAATTGGCGGCCTAAGTGACTTTGGTCGTCTAGATGCAATTCCAGTTTCACTGTAAAACTTCCCAAAAGTTGTTATGTTGGTCTCTTGAATCGAAAGGATCTTTCGTTACTGATATCGGATAGCGTGAGTACATCGCCTGGCATTTTTATGCGTGTAACCTTTAATAACCTATTAACAGCTACCCTGCATACTTTGTTGAGTAAGAGGTGATAATACTTCCTACAGGTGACATCACAAAAGGGGGAGTCATAATACGGCTGATCTTTTTCCTGTCATTCAGTAAATGTTTCACATTTCTCCACTGAAACATTTTCAGACACACAATGACATGAACCGAGTTTCTAAAAGGCAATTAAGAATATAAAACTGTTACACATAGAATAATACAAGGAAATACCGTCCTTCACTGGCAATTGAGTACCAAAGCCAATTTCAAGATATATAAACATTTTCTGGCGATCATACGATCCTGTTATAATGGGGAAAACATATTTTGTGGCACTCGGAGCAGTTCTCCTGGTCAGTCTCAACGCTGTAAAAGCAGAGCAAGGTAAGGACCTACATGCTCTAGTATTTTGTAATAGATATAAGTTGTCTTGAACGAAAAGCCCTTTGTGACATTAACGCTAGGCGACCGGGAATAGAATCGAAAATGGCTATATTTCCGTAAAGAAACTACTAACCCAAATTGTCTCGCAATGTGCAAATTGAAGCTTCCAACCTTCAGTGTTCCTATGTTTTACTGCCTGTTCTGAAAACATTTGAACTAGTTCGATAGCTGAGTCCAGTAGGAATCGTAATCATGATTAATGATTGTGATATAACGTGACTTCAAGCTAAGTCATGGCTTATGCGCTGTGAGATAGCTATTGAAGGTCGATCATTGACATTGAAGGGAGTTGGACAAAGTTTAATTCAGTGGTTTCCGCAAATGGACATGAACAGCTGCACCAGTTTTATGGGTGCGCTGAAATAATGATTGTGTTAAAAAATCTGTCAAACAATAAAAGCGCTGCGAAATGAGACAATCACAATTATTCCTTCGTCGCATGACCTATTATGTCTTAGCCGCTATTAAATGCTCGAGGAGTTTGAAATGTTCATATATTATGTAAGGTAGACGGGGGGGGGGGGAGGGTCAGAACCACCCGCTTCCTGTACCCAGTGCTCTCTTTTTCATCCTAGAATCCCCCCTCCCCCTTTCTCTATCTTTTTTTTTTTTTTTCTGCGTGGTGCTCCCGTCCCGAGGTAAAATAGACGGCCCAGAGGGCTGTCAACGCTTAAAGCTGTACCCAAACGCGCCAAAGACATTTTGATTCAGGATAGACTCCTTTTCTTCGCACGTTGGTCAGTCAACGAAATTCAGCAAAGAATAGATCGTCTTCGTTCGCGTAGTGCTGTCAGCAGCCATGAAATTTTTTGGGAACACAGGACTTTTTCTGTTCACCAACATGGCCGCCACCAATATTGACGCGGCGAAGTAATGTGGAAACCATCTATCTGTCGTTGTGACCTATCCTCTAGTTCGAGGGCGTGTTTCGACATTAAATGAGGGGGGCGGATGTTGAGGAGAGGGAAGAGGGTTGGTGGAATTTAAAACCTTTGAACGTCCTGGGGTTGAAGTGAATTCACTTACTAGTAATAATTTCCTTTGTCCTCTGTTAGTGCCAGAACCAGTGGCTTTCTACCCACTTAACAAACAATTTGGAACAGCAGATGTGAAGAGAAGATCGCAGATCACTGGTATTTCAAGCAACGTGTCTTTGACAACGGGACCTTTCAATACCACAGATGGTGCTTATGAGTTTTGGGGAAATAAAAATAGTTATATCCAGTTTCCAAATAAGCACGGACTGCTGGACGTTCAGACCTCCATCTCACTCATGTGTTGGGTTCGACCTGGGGGCCAAGATGGACCATTATTCCAGTACGAAAAGGTATCTTGGAGATGGGGAGTACATATCTGGATTGAAGACGGAAAATTCCGCAGTCGAATCTACGACGCTAAATACGTTAAAAAGAAAGCGATTCAATCAGATCACAGTCTTGAACTTGGAAAATGGGTTCATGTAGCTGCAACTTACAATCACATAACAGGAAACAACTCGATATACGTAAACGGAATTTTGAACGCATTTCGCAACATTGGCACAGGCTTCGAGATAGCAGCAGAAGGACCAGTTCGAATGGGCACTGTTAAAGTAGACAAAAAGAGAAGATTTCTTAGAGCGGCAGTATCTCACGTTGAAGTTTACAATTTCTCACTAAATGCAAACCAGATACGAGCGGTCATGAACAAAGGTAATTCTACAATAAACTTTATCGCATTTAGATTAGAACGCCGAAATTCCATAACAAGACAGTTGTCAGTATCTACATTTTAACTAAACTAACTACTTATTACTCTGCCGTAGACTAGAATTGGAGGATAGTTTTGTTGACACACCTACTTCATTTAGTAAACGAAGCAAGTTTGTAAATTTGTAAGGTTGTATTGTAATATCCTCAGTCCATCCTCTTGTGTCATTTATATGGATCTAGTCTCCTTTTCCACTCCTTTTCTAAATTTTTTCCTAGTAAATTGCATTATGTTTTCTTCTGCCCGCCTCGATTAGTCAAGCTATTTGGATGTTTGTGTGTACATGCATGTTTTAATTTAATTTATTAGACAAGAGTGTTTTACTGGATAATATACCACTCGTAAAATTCATAAAAACTACATCCGGGACCCGAGTGGTTTATTTTCCATAATTTCCCACGTGAGTTTATCGATGACGTAATTTCGGTAATTTCCCTCTATTATTTATCGATGTCATTTTGTCTATATAATAAAAAGAACATTACACGGCGACTTGAAGATATGGATTTTATTTTCTCGTGGCAAAGACAATATTTACTCTCTTGCTGCGCTCTTTCGTAAAATAATGTTTTGCCACTCTGAACTGAAAATTCATATCTTCGCTCCACCGTGTATTTAATCTAATTCGTAACTGCTATGCAGATCAATAAACTTCAGTAAACTTCAGACGTAAAGATACATCCAACGGCGCAAATTTTCCCCTCAGCTTGGATATAGTCCCTAATCCTTAGAATTCATACACGTACCCCGGTACATTTGACAAATTGAGCGAAGTCTGGACGATCGCGCTACATTTTGAAACTGTTCTAGTGGGCATCTTAAACGTTCTAGTACCATTTCCTGTATTAGCTCAGCAGAACATTATATATATTTTAACTATGAGAGAACCAACCCTTCACGTCTTAACGAGAATTAATGCAAAAGATAATTTCCCCCTACCTATAATGGTCCAAAACCACACCCATTCCCACAACAAACATTAAGTAACATTTATTAGATAGTCCCAGAACTACAACCTTTTCTTATTTTTCTGCCTAGTAAAGATCTGCAATGTCAAATTGCCCCTCATTGTGTTGCTGAAAAAGAATTTCATAGTTGGGTACTTCTTAAATCTTCGTCAGTTGCAAATGCATATGTTAGGATTAGAAGAAGCAGAAATGTCTTATCGCTAATTATAAACTCATACATGTAGTTGCCTTCGAATCTAGTCGTCAACTAATGGGACGAAATCTTACCCTCGGAAGTCGAAGCAAATCCATCCCCTCACGGTGGTACTAGGAAGAAGTAGACAACCCCTTAGGTTGTAATTAAGTTAATAATTTGCAAAGGTTGAATCAGCGCCTTATGGCTCTTGTATGAGTATGGCTGTAATGAGTCCCGGCCCGCAAGTTGCTGCAATATCATTGGAATTGTATCTGGTGGAAGCCCGTGACGTCAATCAGAAAACCAGCCAATAGACCGTCATCTTTAAAGCTAAAAGACCTTTTTTCCCATGCGCTTATGGTATAAAATCGTAAGTTAAACAATGCTATAATTTGGGACCACTTTATACTATTTTTGAACAGAAAAGCAAAGAACCTCTTTTTTATGTTGAAAACTGCTTGGACTCTTGCACGTATGCCTATGACGTGACATGTTGCAACCGTGTCTCCATGCCCTTGAAATCAATGAGCTAATGCCGTTCTGAAAAAAATCCAATTCAAGCCTTTGTTGGGGCGGCATCCACTTCGCACTCGCACTGTTTCCGTTTTTCGTCCAATGCTTTTTATGTGACTGGGCTAACGACTAGACTACCTTCGCATAGAAAAATGTAGCATTTAAAGTATTAGGTCTTAATTGTCTCTTTTTTCCTCTCCTTCTTCTTCATTTTCTCCTTTAAGTGCTTAATGGAACTCTCTGCGACTATCATCCTTGCCAAAATGGTGGTACGTGCAAACACCTACAAGGAAACACTTACCAGTGTCAATGTAATGGGAAATACTCTGGACATAATTGCACACAAGCTATAAAGGGTAGGAAAATTTTTCTTTTTATATTAATTGTTATTTGGTTCGACTCGTCAGACGCACAAAAGTCGTCACATAGACAACACTCGCTTGAGGGCCAACATTGTGAAGGGTTTATACCGGACGTCTTTATGGTTCTTCTCACTTTCAAGAATATTGTTGAAGATATAAATACTTACTAGGCTCATAGGCTGATCAGTATGTCATATAGGTTTGAAACTGTTGGGCACTCCACTTTTCAAATTCCTTTCTTGCGCTCATCATGTGTCAGGAAACTGCAAATTTTGCACCATCTTGGAGCCACCCCATCTTGGATTGCTTTCGTGAGGTCACGAATTGGGGAAGGAAGGGAATATTACGCCCCTCCCTAAAGTCGATTTTTCGGTCAACTGACAGTGAGGACTTTAGGGGCATTAGTGTGACCCCGGTAATAGCACAAGCTTTTGAAAGGACAATCTACAACATGTTCAATAAGAGAGAAATAGAATCTAGACTAGATGCTAATCAATTTGCCTACAGAACTAGAGGAAGCTGTACTAAGACCCTAATTAACATGCAACACGACATTTCAAGCGCACTAGATAATCCGCGCAACAAAGCAGTACGTGAAGTACGCCTATTTACCATGGACTTCTCCAAGGCTTTCGATAATGAAAAATAAGCCCAATGAGACCTCAGTGGTTAAATTGTATTGTAGTTTCCTGTCTGACAGAAAGCAAAGGCTGGTATAGAACGAACGGTAAGGGAAACAATAAGAAACGACAAGATGTCCTTAACTCTAATGTTTGATTCATCACATTAACTTATGATTTAAGAAAAGCATATTATAGCATACACGATGGAGGACTACGAGATGACTTAAATTACCCACATTCATTGTCTAACAGAATATTGGCAAAGAGGGTCAATGCAAAGAAACATTTTTATTGACACTGACAATGACATTTTTATCAAAAAAGGGCAGAGAAAACTGACACAGATTAAAAATTATTCACTCGAAAGTTTCCATTCATTCAGGGAGGGAGACTAGATCAGAGATGATTTTGATGAAAATGCATTTACATTATACTAAGGCTGGGGTTTTCTGGCGAGTTAGAAAGGAAACAAGATGTCTTGAAGAACTTTAGGGAAACTTCCCATTGTCTTGTTTTCCTGGCAGGCAAATAAAGAAAGTGGAATATTTACCACATGCCGCCTCGAAAACTTTATCCATACTGTTAAAAAATTATCATCTTGCAGAATGTTTTGATTACAAATTTCTCAACGAGTCCGACAGGGCTATAACATACAGCAACAGCAGTCTTGTCTTATGCGATGAAAAACTATCAGGATGGCATAGATATGGAGGAGAAGCTGGAAATCAAATGCCCGAGTCCTGTGTCGCAAGGCATCGATGTGGCACAGAGAGCCCAGGATGGCTCAACACCACACATCCCGCAGTGGTAGATGGGGCAATACAGGCCAAGGTGTGCTTTCATGGTTCCTCTGGCTGCTGCGAATGGTCAACTAACGTCACTGTTCGTAACTGTGGAGAATTCTATGTTTATAACTTTCATCCAACACCAAATTGTTCTTTGCGTTACTGTGGCAACGTCAAACCTACACACGGTACAGTTACATTTGCAACTTTTCCTAAACTCGAGAACAATTGTTTTTTGAAAACAACTGCAAAGACTGAAAGTGTATGAAAAAAAAAATTAAACTCGAATTCTTTCTCCTTTTTTATTACATCACGAATTTTATAACTCCATGTCTCTACTTAATAAGAGAAACGCATTGACATTGTGTTGTAGACATTTCAAAACAATTCTGTTGAAGACTTCCAACAGATGACATCGAGATTGATCCAGGTTAATACTTAATAGTATTAGCTTGTTTTGTTTGCCTGAAGATTGCTTCACAAGAAGCAAGAATCTCATTGTAGCTACTAAACGTCGTTGAACAATGTGGCCTAATGTCTGTCTTTCACTTTGTATTTGTTTTCCTTTTTTAATTGTTACAAATCGTGCTATCTTATTTTTTATCTTATTTTTAGCACCACCACCACCAACAACAACATCCAGCAGTATTGGAGGTAAGGTACTAACTGAGATAATAAACGCGAAGTATTCGTTAAACGCGCACTTAACTAGTTAGTTAGTCCTTTGCACTTAGCAACGACTCGCTGGATGGTAACTATCTAAGCGTTCTCTGATTCAGATCACAATTTGAGGGAGGTCGTGCGGAGCCCTTCTATCGCTTCATGTAAGGGTATCCAAAACAGTCTTGGATTCTGGATTCCACGCTCTGGATTCCGAATTCCAGGTAGTGGATTCCAGTGTTTGTCAGTGGTGGGATTCCGGATTCCATGAGCTGTATTCTCATGGATTCCAAAGGCTAGGATGCCGGATCCCACAAGCAAAATTTTCCCGAATTCCAGTTTCCTCAAGAAAAATTTCCCAGATTCCGGAATCCGGATTACCTTACTTGAGGCGACTTCCTAGGTTAATTCCAACGTCTTTTAATCTTCTAGTCCAGTCATTTCGGTTTATTTTCAGCAGAATAATTACACTAGGAACGCTTTGCTCGATTGCACTCAAAGCAAAGTAATAGAGCCTATTGGATGGATTCAAACCCTCTGCTGACGAATGGATGGAAATTGAAGGGAAAACGTTTATTTCACGTTCCGTTGACATTAATGAGAAAGAAATTAAAGACTGGAACGTTTAAAATAAGTAAATGTACAGGTCAAACTGCTGAAACTGAGTGATTGACTATCTAATCACTGTGATCTCTGCATAGGATTTGCGGCGAGACCTCAGCTCGTCGGAAACACCACAAGAACAATGATAATGACAAAAGAAGGACGTTATTTATTTGTTCTCTAGGAATGAAAGGCTTGAACTTAAATGCATCCAAGTCGATGGTGAAAGTGGGAAGCGTTATTGTAATAAACTGTACCGTGATTGGTGGACCTATTAGCTTAAACATCACGTGGTTTAAAGAGGATGAGAAGATAGTTCTAAGCCATCGCAGAAAGATTAGTACCCATGAACACCAATCTCATTTGAAGATAAGGAATGTAATGGCGCAGGATGAAGGAGAATACCATTGTCAAGCAAGGTAAACCTTTTTCTCTCTGCTGAAACTATTGTTGTTTAGGTATGGTGCTGTAGTGTGTGTATTGTTCAGTGCCCTTTAATCTTTTGGCTTACGTTGTTTGGTGATCAAACACTTCCACAACATCAAGGAACTAACACCTCTTTGCTAAACAACCACTTTGGGATTCACCATTCAACTATTCACGGAGCACCAATTCAAATCGCGTGTTCCTGTATTCTCCACTCTTTTTCATGTCATGTGGGACCTTAAGGCCTAGGTGCTGTTTAAAAGGCGAATAATACTATTCACTGGACAAATCTCTATCCAAGGGATAACGCGGCTGTCTTCCCTAGCTTAGCCTATACACATCTGCTGGATAGTGATTTATCCCATGGACAGCATTATCCGACGGTTGAACAACCGGCTCCAGATCGTTAGCTTTAGTTCATATTTTTTAGTGGGCAACATAACGTAGATTTTTACGATTAGTTTATTATTATTATTATTATTATTACTATTATCATCATCATCACTACTATTATTATATAATTAAATGTACTTTTTCTAATCAAACCTTAGTGTTTTTAATTGTAAATAGTGTTTTCACGGAATAGTTTTCTTAAGCGAATTAATTGTAAATAGGATTTTACTAGTTAGCATTGTTATCAATAATATTATAATGATATTTATTAATTAATTATTATTTTTTGCGGGTGGGGGGCACTGGGAGCTAAACTGGAAGAT
The DNA here is from genome assembly GCA_964035705.1 of Porites rus. NCBI lineage: Eukaryota > Metazoa > Cnidaria > Anthozoa > Scleractinia > Poritidae > Porites > Porites rus. Next base: position 21,757,713 of record OZ037999.1, read on the forward strand.
ATTTTGTGTAGCCTACAGCCACACCCTCTTTGGTCGGTTATTCCCTAATCAACCGGGGGATAATATTAGTCTTTCGTAGATCAATCTGTACCTTTTCGTCGCAAACAAATCTGGAAAGAGTCCAATAATTTTGTTCGACTTCGAAAACAGTACGAGAACAAAGCAATGTCTGTTTCCCAATTAAAGAAATGCATTTAGCCCACTAACGTTATAGGTCAAAATTCAAATTGTTGATTTTTAAAAGATTATTATTTATATCATTTAGACTAGACTAGAGTTCGGAGTGGGTTGCTTTTACATCGATGACAAAAACGATGGTTTTATAACTTTTCTTTTAGCACAGAGAAGGAAAACATCCGGAAATCTCTTACTATTTGGGTTGAGCCAGTACTTGCAATTAATCCACTAGTCACGACCAAACGAGTTGGTAAGTTCTCATCCTTGTGGCAAACAAATCTTAAATAAAAATGAGAATGATTTTTTTTTGTTACCTGATAAATGATTTGGAATAGTGCATATAAATGTCAGCCATTTTTTAATCCTTACCCGTCCTTAAATCAAAAGGGACCTTAACATCCGATGACGGCGACGGCAACGAGAACGTCAAAAAAACAATAGTCAGGATTTTTGTACATTTTTTGTACATTTTTCCTGGAGTTAAAATAGACCATTTGCACGATGAAGCGCCGGTATGTACGTCTAAGACTGGAATCCATTGCGTTTTTTCTTTTAGAAGCACATTCGTGAATCCAGTGAAATTTAAATATAAGAAAAGCCTCACAAGGAAAAAAGACCCTGAAGGGTTTGGGTAGTACGTAGCAATAAAATGACGTCGTCGCGCAAACGGTCTATCCAGTATGTAATGCAAGTAAAAAATGGGAAAAAACCCTATCACAAATTATTAGTTAGTAAATACAATGCATAAGAATTATTTTCTTTCTTTCTTTCTTTTTCTTGGCGGGAGGGGGGGAGGGGGGGGGGGGTTAAGCATAAACTTATGCTAGTAAAAAAAAAGAAACGAATTTGGTCATTGACATTTTGAAAATGCGGTGCAATAGCAGCAGCAAAGTTAGTGACTTACTACATAAGTTATTAATCTGAAGAAAAAGTACAGTCACAAACGACCATTTGCTTGGTGGAGAGACAGGTTTTATGTAAGTGTTGGATCAAGGTCAGGTTGTATGCTTGCAATTTAATCCAGAATGTTATCTAAGGCTATCCATCCTGTTTTAATTAGCCTTACTGAGATGCTTTTTCTATTAATCTTTGTTTTTTTTTTAGGCGAACAGGTTACATTCATTTGTAATGTGAGCAGTGGACCCAGCAATGTAACTAACCTATCTTTAGTAGAAGTAACAAAGGTTAACAGCAAGCCATCCCACCAGAAAGTGAGCGTCCCGATAACTAACCTACAAATTCCCGAAGGAAGCGAAAGATACGTAAGGCAATTCATCTGTGAGACGAAATATCAACAGCGGAAAGTCAGAAGCGAATTAGCAGAGCTAATCATTGTTAAACCAGGTAAGCGGTCATCATACTCAAGTAAAGGACTCGGCGAGGTTGCATTCTAATCACAAACTATTTTCTTTCCCCCTCCTTTTGTTTCTTTGTTTGTTTGTTTTGTTTTTGTCAAATACAACATTACAAGACTGGATCTTATCTCTTTCGTTGTTTTTAATTTGTTCTTTACACGGTCATATTCTGGAAACATTTAATGGGTGCTTGATATTTAGCAGAAAAGTTCTAGCCTAGAAAACAGACCATATTTTGCCTAACTCGTACCTAGACGCCTTACTTTGAATGACAATTTGAGCGCAAAGGAAGGCGGGAAGGAGAAAACGGGCGAGACGTTTGGCACTTCACCTCTCATTTTTCTCCTTCCCATGGTCCCTTTCCATTCGTCACCAGTCTCTCGCGTGTCACTTACGTTTTGCGCTCGCCTCTGTACGTGCAAAAAATGAAGGGCCTGAGGAGACCGGATAGACATTTTGCGACGTCACCACTGGTTTCCCCGCGACGTCTGAGGAACGAGCGTCGAAATTCCATGCATATGACGAGTCACTACTCAGATCTGCAGTACTTCTGATTGGTTCGGAGCAAATATAAACTAATCAGAAGTACAAACCGACTGAGATTGCCTGTATTTTGAATGATTGTAGCAATCGATGTTCTGAGATGGCATCAATTGTAACATGGATTATTTTACTTTTTTTGTCAAGACCCTATGAGGCGTTTTTGTTTTCAAGTAGCCTGAGAAAACAGCCGACCTTTGGCGACGCTACTACCGGTTTCCCCGCCAAATACGTCTGAGAAACGAGCGCAGAAATTCCACACTGATGACGCGTCACTACCCAGGTCTTGGTAGTGCTTCTGATTGGTTGAATCAAATTTCCCACGCAGCACGAGCAATCAGAGGCACCAACTAGATGTGGGTAGTGACACGTCATCAGTATGGAATTTCTGCGCTCGTTTCTCAGACGTCATTTGGCGGGGAAGGCTGTGATGGCGCTGCGAATTGTAGGCTGTTTTCTTAGGTTACCTTTCAAGCAGTCTTTGAGAAACTGATGCGCAGATCGTTTTTTCTTTTAGATTCTCCTGAATGCCCAAAAGATACTATAGGTGGGGTGGAGTGGTCCCCTACAGCTGGAGGGAGCAAGGATATCAAACCTTGTCCAAATGGGGCTCTAGGTATGTTAAGAAGATAACTAATCACAGTGGTTACCAGCGACTCAGCTTTTTAATGATATGAAAGAGTTTCAGTGGCCCTGTCGGAGTTTTTTCACGCTTACCTGTGATTTTATTCTTAGGTCCACAACATGTGTAGAAGTGCATCGATTTTTGGGATTCAATGTTTCTTTCTTTCTTTTTATCTTTCTTTTCTTTCTTTTTTTTTTTGGGGGGGGGGGGGGGGAGGGTAGGCGACGGATCTATTTCTACGTCTGTTATTTTGTTATTATTTATTTATTTACTTTTTATTTCGAACTCAAACAAAAAGGGCGTCTGTTCATCGTTGTTTAAGTTTTGTTATTCTTAGCTGGCTTTGCTGCCAAACGTTAACGAGAGTAAATAGAATTAAAAAATCAGAAATTAGGGTGTCCTTAAGACAATGTAAGACGGGGGAAACACATCTGCTATGAATGTAATCTTCATCTAAGCGCTGTTCCGACTGGCACGTTGAGACACGTCTGTCTTATACTCTTCCGTAGGGACCGCAACAAGAACATGTGCTGAGAAAGGGATTTGGGCGAGCGCAAACTTCACAGGCTGCAGCTCTGTTGAGTTCAACAAGTTAGCTGATGCAGTAAGTGAGATGATTTTCTGTCAATCTGTCCTGAACCCAATCAATAACACATATTTCGCCTCATTTGCTTACACTAGACATTGTTGTTCATCAATTGTTTTCATAGTCTTGTGAAATTTTCACCCAGGAGTCATCATAATTAGGTGGAATATGAACGTCGGTGCGTTGACATATGTAAAAGAATACGGAAATTTTTTGCTTGTGGAATCCGGAATGCTTGTTTTTGGAATTCGGAATATTGCTCAAGGAATCGCGAATCGCACTAACGATTTTAATCAGGAATTCAAGTTTCATTATCAGAGAGTCCGGACTCTGGTACCAAGAATCCGTAATCCACCGCATGTCTTGGATTTCCAAGATTCATGTAAGGGGATCTTGGACTCACTTATATGGGGTGACGTGTGAGTGTAGCCCGTGTACCTGACCACAGTGCAAGTTGTCAAAACGAAAGTCGTTGTCGTCCTACTCTCAACCATAAAATCATTTTCCACACGCTTGAGCCTCACTTTACGGTGTTTCATTCACAAGCAGATCATGATCAAGTGGTCAACTCATGGATAACATACTGATTCTGTTGTAAGCTAAAATGCGTCCACTCTACATCCAAATCCTCTTACGCCCTTGTGCTTGCCACTCATTAACCAACTGTCGATGTTTCATTTAAGATGGACACCATTTCAGGAGGTTTTCAGTCTGACCTGACTGCGCAAGAAGTTCTTTCAAAGCTGTCAAATGCGACTCAGCCCACACAAGTTCCTCTGGGGTCCCCTCGGGTCTACGGAGGGGACCTGGTTATAGCGGTTGACATACTCGTTAAAATATCGGAATATGATAGAGAAAAAGTTAGTTCACGTGATGACTTTGACAACTTTGCACATGTGGCCAGCAATCTGTTGGAGACAACGAACAGCAAGACTTGGAAGGAACTTGAGGAAGTAAGTATATCACACAGGCTAGATTTTAGCCACTCTCTAGTGTCCAGTCTTTTTCCTCAAGCGAAGACTCATTTCCAGAGTAGCAGCCATTAATTTGAACCTAGTTTAACGAAGATTTGCCATTGCATTGGCTGGCTTGGTGGATAAGTCTTCTCAACAAAATCAGAGATAGATTAGTTGAGAATATAATTGAAACGTTTGCCAGCATCCGTCGACTAGTTTGCAGGTCCCAAGGGTTTTTGCCATTGTTACGCACCAATGGGATGAGAAAGTCTGGAATTAACTATATCCAACTTTAGCCATGTCTCAAAAAAAAATAATAGTAATAAAAATAAAACATACTCTTGCTGCTGTATAGAGCATAGGGGGATTTCAGTCAACGTTATGCATTTATCAATCTTTATCTCAACCTTTCGAAGGACCTTTCGGTTAAATAAATACTTGTTCTGGTCCCCTAACAGAATCAACGAATTACTGGTGCGTTTTGAAGTCCCATTTAACCTTGTTTACCAGACAAACGCATGAATTTTTAAACAGGCCAATGATGATGCGTACTCAAATCCTGGTACACGGGTCTACTGGACTGCAGACGACCTTAACCAGAGGTAAAGTTTCGCCTGTGGCGCAGGCTACAAACTGCGTTATTGTGTTTGCTCGCTAGAGTAGAATATGGCAAGGCTCTTGGATGGAACATAGCAACACGTCAGGGTAGAAACTATTGAGTTTGAACTCATTTTAACCTTTTTGGCTAATATGTGTTGCATTTACAGGCTGGCAAAGACAGGAGCAAAATCTTGGTAAAAGCAGTGGATGCTTATGGGCTAGCTGTTGCCGCCACGTTAAACGGGTCGACAAAGCCAGTTGTTGCGCAAACCCAAAACCTGCTGATGAGAATTGACCGCGTTAAAATGGACAGCCCGGTAAAAAATAATAATTTACGCTAAAAAGTAAATAATCCTCAAGTGACATAGCCGCAAGAACGTTTGCGCGGGAGGCTATTTATTGGCTTTGGTCTAATAGGGTTACATGTACCTTGGGAAAAAAAATAAAAAAAAATAAATAAAAAGATTCTTTAGGTTGTGATGTCAGCAAAGAGGATGGGACGGAATACAAATTTGGTACACTTCACGTTTGGAATGACTGTGCAACAGCACAAATATCACTTCAGCCAAAATTTAGGGTCAAATTATTCAATTCAAAACCTCAGGTATTTTCAGTCCAAAAGTAGGTAGTAAAATAAGATCATATTTTGTCAGAAATTCCAATGTATCTTTAGTTAGATAATTTTGCTTTGCATAAAATTTGATTCGATCTTGAATTTATAGTCTAAACCATAACTTTACTTTTATATTTGTATACCTTTCAGGGTTTAAAGATCGCTTACAACCAAAGTTCTATCTATTTGCCTTCGCAAGCATTCAGTTCATCCCAAGATTCATCTGTGGTAACCATCGTGTTTCTGACGTTAAATGAAGTTTTGTCACTTCCAAAAGAAAGTCAGAACGACGAAGGCAACACCATCTCGCCTGATACTACAGTTATATCTTCCACCATTGATCCAAAGCTTCCGGACGTTTTCAACAAGCCAGTTAAAATCGTACTACGCAATACAAAGGTACGCGTCTGATATCTGAGTATGCATCTTTGTTGTTATCGACTGACTTTTTAGTCCTGAATATGCTTTATTTATTTATAAACGGGAAAATCCTCAGTATTACTGAAAAAAAAAAAAAAAAAAAAAAACAATTGATAGTAATACAGTGGAACCTCCATGTGCGACCACCGCTTGTAAACGACTCTCTCCCATAAGTGACCGCCTATCCAGAACACCAAAGCTTTCCCAGTCAAAGCCTTACAGTTGGATCCCCTAGTGAACGACCACCTCCAGTAAACGACCGCGACCACTTTTTGGGTCTGTAAGCTTAATGATTTTCTTTTGTTTTGAACCCCTTGTAAGCGACCATTTGAAGTTTTCTCTAATCTCTGTGTTTGCTATGTGCATTGTGCTACTTTAAATATACAAAAAACTTTAGTGACAACATGGAACTATATAAGGCGTAACTTAGAAATTGCATGCAATAAATTGTCTTCCATAAAGTAGATGTGCCCCCACGTGGTTCGATTCTTGTAAGCGACCTCCTTCCGTAAGCGACCACTCAGTCTTTGCATTTTAGGTGGTCGCTCACGGGAGGTTCGACTGTGTCTGTTTTACAAGACTGCAGTGTGTGAGCCTGATTGATTGTTGTTGTAATGTCGGTCAGTTTCCCTTTTAAAGCATCCAGAGAGTCCAGTTTCTTTAAGCCGAGGGGTAGGCTATTCCATAGGACCGCCCTGCTGTAGCCAAAGCTACACTTAACTTGAAATAGTTTGTACGTGGTTTGGGTAAGTCTAGTTTGATCTCGGAATCTCATAGATTATACGGAGAAATCCACAAATTCTTGTGGAAAAGTATATACTGTTTATACTGTTCAAGTATATACTACCGAACCATTTGCGATAAACTTATCTCTGGTCTAATGAAAATTTATTATTTTCTGTTTTCTCTTATTTTGTTCTTTGTTTTTGTTTTTCTTTACGGGAAGATTAACACGTCTACTGAGTCAGACGTAATTCCACAAGGAAAGTGTGTCTTCTGGAGTCCAGATGAGTCTGCGATATGGAAAACCAGCGGTTGTAGACTTGTACCCAGTGAATCGAACGTCACTATGACAACGTGTGAATGTGATCACCTGACAATTTTTGCTGCACTTATGGATCCATACGACTCAACTGTAAGTAAATCACAACTTAAATAAATACTTTAGCAAGTGGATTTAGTTTTTACCTATTCTCTGACTCTAATGCAGAGGGATGTTCTACCATCCCGTATAACAAGTGATTGAATTAACTAGTCACAAGTGTGTTAAGAATCCGAATAACCACGTTAGACGATTTTTAGCTCATTTTTAATTTAAAGGCCAGTTTATGACGGAAACTTTTGTCGGATGATCGGAGCACGGTTCTTTGGTGTGAATGAGAACTGTGACACTTGCAAGCCAGTGATAGATTTCTTCTTTTCAACACTGATGTATTCGATGCCGTTTAGTGTTTATGCCTTGTAAAAAATTCATTTGCACCGTGTAAATCACCTTTGCCTTTGCTAGGAAAGCCGACATTTAATACAACTACTTACAGAAAGACGTACAAAACGTCGTTTGCGCGTTCTAAAAGTCAAGTTCAATCTAATTGGAATCATAGAAACGAGGGAAAAAACACGGGCATATACGCACATATACGCTCATTAGTCAAAAAGTTATTTTTCAAATTTTCTGCGAAAACTGCCTTAACCAGATTTATATGCCAAATTTAGGCCGTTTTACATGGTTTTCTCGTCATTTCTCCTTGGCCTCCAGAAACGGACATTTATCAAGCACCGTGCAAACGGACGCAATATTGTTGGCCAAACATTGTTGGATGTTACATGTTTCTTCTGTTTGCTCACCCTGTGTTACATGTGCTTGGTTGTTGTTGGGAATAGATGCACAAAGCTTGAGTCCGGTTACACTTGTAGCTACGTGCAAACGGACGCAACAATTCCAAGCATTAATAAGCCAAAAACTCTGGGAGTTGTTTGCGTCAGTGTTGGCAGTGGTGTGCAAACGGATGCAACATTTCCCAACGAATTCCCAACGATAATGTTGGGACCTGCAGTGCATTTTGGGAAGAATACAACACATAAGACTTTAAAGACCACGTGTAATGAGCGTGCGTTGCCCTTATCAAGTTGGAAGAGCTGTGCAAACGGATCCATGAAGGACTTTAAGATCCAACGACGCGGACGGCAACTAGAACGCCAAAAAAAACAATAGGTTCTATAAGTAAAACAACAACTTTGCACGTGCATCACGCTTTCTTGTACATTTCTTTGCCCGTTGTTGCACGAATACCACGTGAAAATGCCTAATTTCGCGTTTTATGGGGGACATACAGTAAACAAGCAACGACGAAATTTTATTTCTCTTTTTTAACTTGGATATGGTCCCTAGGAATTCAGTTCCAGGAGGGTTCGCCTACATTTGACAAAGTAAGTGGGTAAGGATAATGGCGATAAAGACTGAAAGAACGCAAATTCACTTTTTAAGAGGCGTTCTCGTTGCCGTCGCGTCGTTGGATCTTAAAGTCACTATTTTTGCGCTACGCTTTGGTGTTCACGGAACAAAAGAAATGTTGGGACTTGTTGGCTCAAAAGTTTGACCGGTTTCAAACTTTGCGCATTAACAACTTTCATGACGCAACAACATGCAAAAGAGGGTGTGCAAACGAAATCAACATGAAACATGCAACAATGTCGCGTCCGTTTGCAAGGGGCTTTAAGCAGTAAAAGAAACGAAAATATTGCCTGATCGCAGGTTAAAACTGGCTCCCGGCTTTCCCCGGGATATATCGTGGGAGAGACCACAATCAGTGACCAATCGCATAAAATCACTTGTCAGGCTTTCACTGCCGATGTCGCCTGAACGAAAATTGTGCGAGCTCTATTTCATTCTCTTCTGTCTTTTATTTTCTACACAGATAGACGAAGGTGACCGGAAAGCCTTGGAGATCATCTCAGTTGTTGGCTGTTCCATTTCACTGCTTGCTGTGCTTATTACAATGGCTGTAACTTTGTTTTTCTGGAGGGTAATGAAAAGTCCAAGATCTATAGTGCTGCTCAATTTATGCACCGCAATAGCCGCCTCTTGTACTCTTGTCATATTTGAAGGTTTAGCAAGAAACACGGTAGGTTTATTACGGTTCAGTACACCTCAACAAAATAGATACGATATAACTATAATCTGTTAAGACTGTTAACCGTTTGTTACAAAGATGACGACCAAACAACTGAATTATGAGTGTGTTGAAAATTGTCTGCTGAATTATCGACGTCCGCATGAGAGTTTGGCTGTTTGAATTTTTGTTTGTTTGTTTGTTTGTTTTTTAACTAATTTTTGGCAATAATAGGCTTGTTAGGTGCGTATGACAACATAACAGAAACTTTCTCGGATTTAAGAGTTCAATTTGGCTGGTTTGATCGCATGCGTGTTTGTAATATTGTGACTAGTCATATCTGCTAACATGGACTTCAAATTAAGTTATATAAATTTCAGCTCTTTGCCAAAAAAAATCAGCCAAACATAATTATGAAGATCGCCTAAAACATAATTATGGTCTAATATTTGCTCATCGCTTCTGAAAAGTTAAAACGGGAACCATCAAAGCCTACCGCATTGCAAGTCTTTATTCACACCGGCTAGGCCTTCCCTATATACAGGGGTATTGAAGTCCAGCGTAGTTGTTTTCTCTTGAGCCCCAAGATGCTATTCAATATGCTTCGGGTTTTTGGTGGGTGTTTCCCTATTACGAAGATGTTGATAATTGTTTACAGTTTTTCGTTTTGGTCTGTTTAATCATCAGGCTGGGTGTCCTGTTTTAGCGGCCCTTTTGCACTATGTCTTGTTGGCACTATTCTCATGGATGCTGTGTGAGGGCGTACTGCATTACATTTTAATTGTAAAAGTTTTTGGAGGTGGATCTGGAACTAAAGTCAGATACTTCTGCCTGTTTGCGTGGGGTAGGTTTCTTTTACTACTGCTGTGGAATATTTCCTCCAAACATATTGGTATTGATCACCCAATGTAAGTAAACAGGGCAGTCTAGGATTCTGGAATTCCACGCTGTGGATTCCGGATTACAGGTACCCGATTCCTGATGGTCTCTCAGTAGAACTTGCATGAATTTCGGATTCCAATCCTTGGCGCGATTCCGGATTCTTTGAGCTGAATTTTATATCACAAAGCTCAGGATTCCGGATTCCAAAGTCAAACATTTCTCAGATTCCGGATTCTGCAAGCAAAATTATACATTTTTATATCGATCCTACATATACATTTAACAGCCGGCTAAGTAGCTCTGTTACTAAAAAACCTCAGAGGTCCCAGGGAACTTGAACCTTTATCTTTTCATAAATTATGCGTAGATATGTATGCACTTGAATAAGACGCAAGTTGAAAGAAACAGTTCTTTAATATCGCATGCCCTGTATTGGGAAAGCAAACCTTACATTCAAGCTAAAGTGGTCTATTGTGGCTGCCAGGCATTGAAGAATTCCCTTATTGATTACTTGCATGGAGTCTCAAGTATTAACGTTAATGCCTGGCATCTTTTTATATTGTTGCTTCAACGGTACTTTATTGTATTTTTCCCTAGGGTGTCCAGCTGTCGTAGTTGCCGTTTCACTTGCTGTTACTCGAGCAAAGAGTTACGGAAGCTCAGGGACTTGCTGGCTGGATGTCGATAGTGGACTAATTTGGGCCTTCATTGGTCCAGCGCTGCTCGTTATTTTGGTTAGTAAAATTATTGCCTTATAAGATATCTGAAATGGGCTGTGATCTTGTTCTCAAAGTTCTAGACCTTTGATCAAGAAGGCTAGGTCTTAAGAGTTCCAAAATTAAACATTTTCATTTGTTTGCCTACAAGGTAAAGCTAATATTCAGCTTCAAATTACGCTTCGCTGAATCGACTTCGCGTGATTTGGAACTGCCAAGATAGTTTTAAGAGAAACGCTAAGATATTGCTGGGTGTTTGGAAGTTTTGGAACTTATAACTTTTATTTTATTATATTTATTTCTTACGACTGTCATCCTGTCGCTGTTTTTGCAATCCGAACCAGATTGAAGGAATAAAAAAAAATTGAAACATTTCCTTATTATTCCACGTGATAATTAAAGTACCACACTACACCATTTTGCTCAACCTACCCTAAATCCAACAAAGGCGAACTTATAGATGGAGGAAATGGAGTTAGTTCAGGGTTCGTAAGCAATGCCATTTTGAACAAGTTAAAGGCTGCCCTATAAAAGGAAATCCAATACTCTTTAGGATTGTGGATTCCACACTGTGGTTTCTGCAGATTCCTTGTCAGTGGAACTTGTATTCTAGATTCCAATTCTTTGCAGGATTCCGGATTCCTTGAGCGGAACCCCGGATTCCAAAACCTAGGATTCCCGATTACACAAGCAAAAATTTCCCGGATTTGGGAATCCATACTAACTTACTTTGGGTGACCAAGATCAGGACCGTGAGAATGTATTTCAATATTATTCGCCAATTTTTCTGTTCTTTTATACAGATAAATACAGTCGTGTTTATCTTAGTGATGTATCGAATGCTAGGAACAAAATTTATTCAAGACAAGAAACAGATTGAAAAGGTGAAAGCTGGGATCAAAGCCTCGATGGTAATACTTCCTTTACTTGGACTCACGTGGCTGTTTGGACTTCTGGGTTTCAGTTCAGATACCATAGTCTTCAAGTACATGTTTGCCATCTTAAATTCACTTCAGGGACTGATGATCTTCATATTCCACTGCGCTCTGAACAAAGAGGTGAGGAAAGTATGGGTTTTGTTTGTGTCTTTTTGCAAATTAGGGCGAGTGCCTTTGCATGTTAATTAAAACTCACTGGAATTACCTAATTAGAGTGTGAAAAGAAACACGAAGCGATTTCTGGCATAATATTATAGGTGACGAATTACTCCTTAATTTTGGCGCGAAATTTCAGCGTTAATTTGTAATTTCACATGTGAAATTACAAAATTGCCATGGCAACCTTCCGTACGTCTCAGTGTCAAGATGGCGACGAAGTTTTAAAATACCGTGAATGAAGATGTCAGGACACAAAAAGACGCTTTAGAAAACCGAACACACAAGAGAACATCAAGAAGGATTCTAACAGGTATTTTGGCGAAAAAGTCTGAAAAATTCTGAACTTTATAAGCCAAATTTAAGGTCTAAACATTTGAGAGAGTGGAGTTCTCGATCGATTCGATCCAGGATAAACATGTCAAAAATCCAAGATTGCTAACGTAATTCGTCACCCATGATATTAATAGGTAATCAAATGGTATACTCGTGAAATTGGGGAATAATTTCACTTGCGTTTTGTCCAAATTTGGACAAAAAGCGCATGAAATTATTCCCTCATTTCACTCGTCACCATTAAATGATTACACATACGTATTAATAATAATTACAACACCATAATCGTGCAAATGGCCTATTAGCGTGAGTTTGCATTAAAACAGTTGAAATCTGAATCAACTCAGGAGTATGTCTCTCATGCTATAACATATAAGAAGATATTTACATCACTGCAATATTCTTTAAATTATTCTGATACACGGTTTTAGTCCACTGAAAATTAAAATTACTCAATTTCCTGATGGATTCCGTCTTAAATCCATTAAATCTATGACTGGTGTGTTAAAGTAAAGATCTGCAGGTACCTAATCCGCTTAAGAGATCTTTGACCGAATAACAAACGCACCATATATTTAACAATTAAATATAATGAATAATGAGGCTTAGTATCTTCGAGTATAACACCCTCCGAGATCTCCGTCATTCTTTTATCTCCATAATTGTTTTATTATTCATTCAAAATAATTCTTAGTATAAAAACATAGCTAAAACATGCTTACCTCCATCGATGTTAGTTCGTCTTCGATAGTGCACGTTTAGGGTTGTTTAGCTCGCAAACATTCTCCAAATAGCAGATGTCGCCCTTCGAGTTGTCTTCTTGCTGTTCTTGCCATGTTTTTAGCTTTTATTTCGCCTAGTTCTTACTCTTGGAACGAGTGAAATGTCCGCCATTTTTGTTTTCACAACCATACAACACAACCTCGTCCCCAGGTCTTCTCGATTAACGGTGCATTAACATGCAAGAAAGTTACACTTTTGACGTCATCGGTTCATTAACCGCAAAATTATTCCAAATTTGGTCATCAGTAGCTGGTTATGGTGAATTATGCGTGTGCTTTTAACCAATCAGAATCGGGGAAATATTTTGAATGAATAGGTTTTTATGCGACCTGTTGCCAATTTAATAAAACTTCAACAGGTGTAACTTGCAAGTTTAGCTGTTGTTTTTCAACTGCTGCACTTGTGAATTACACTAAACGTTGTATGAAATTGACCCCTGTTCGATCCCGCCGCAATCTTTCTGAAAGACTTTTGAAGGACGCAATAAAGTTTTATATATACAGCTATTTCGAGAAAGGTTGTCGAAAGAAATGTGCACGTGACAATCCCGAAAGGTAATATGGGATATGATCAATACACTGTTCCTGACAGCTGAGCTGTCGAACTTACTTTTGTTGCTTTCCTTTAGCAATCACAAATGTAAGTCTGTGGTCTCTCGTGCCATTCTTGCAAATTTCTTTGAAGAACAGTGAACCCAAAACCACCCACAATACCTATCGGGACTGTCGCATGCACTTTTTCCGACAACCTTTCTCGAAATAGCTGTATATATATTTTCAGATGTAGACAAGATGGTTTTGATCACTAGTGCATGTTAACTAAATCCTAATGTTAAAGCAAAATAACCTAACGACTATTACAAATGCTTTTCTTATAACCAGATACGGGACGCTATAAAAAGGAAACGAGCTAGAAGCAATACAGCATTTACGTCCGCGACTTTGAAAACCCGAGCCTCTCCTTCCATGATGCGAAGCGAACTTGCTCTTAATCAGCTAGGTAAGTTAATTTTAACAATGTTCGCTACATTTTAAAATGTTGAGTTATAGGTCAGGAGCCGATTACTATAGGTTCAGTCACAGGTAGACACTTTTTTATACAAAATGACGACAACCAAACCCTGCGGTTTTATCCAAGACAAAAATATAAACGTCAATAGCCAAACGGCAAAGACAAAAGCACTTAAAGTTTCCCGATATTTCGGACGGAGAAGCCGTCCTTCTTCAGGGGATTTAATGAAGAATCGGAAAGTTGTTACAATTCGCGATATTCGTATGGACGAGTTGCCGTTGGAAATTTGATGCAAAGGCAATGTTCAAAACTAAACGGGCCAGTAATGATAAACAAGTCATACGTACAACTGAGATAATTTGGTAACTAGAAAATAATGCATTTGTGCCATTTCAATGTAAAAATATTCGCAGGCTCTCCGAAAGGATTTTTTTTTTGTAGCAACTTTCTTAGTCTTCATTAAATCTCCTGAAGAAGAACGGCTTGTCCGTCCGAAATATAGGGAAACCTCAAGTCGCTTTAATTGTTTGTTGTTTTGTTATTTAATGTTTATATTTCAGTCACAGGTAGCCCAGGCTCGAAATCTGGGCGATTGAATAGACAATCAAAATATGGTGATGATATAATGTGTACGGAAAGACGAATAGGGTTACTGAACCGTCATGGGTAAGTACTTTGCATTAGTTAGTTTTACGTCTCTTTGCTTCTCGCATGTCTGTCTTTTTCTGCAGGTTGATGTGTGTCATTTAAAATTATTTGAAACACTTTCAGTTAATTATTACTACAGCCAACTCTCTCTTATCGGAAATCTTCATAAAACGGACACCTAGAGTTGGTTCTTGCGTGTCTTTTCTCGTTTTAGTCGACAATTTTAAGGCGGGGACGGACACATAGTGCTGGTCCCATACTGGGGTGTCCCCTTCTTAAGGACCTGTTTTCCTGGAGGTGGGGGACCCCAGATAGGTGAGGTAACATGTGGCGAGTCAGCCCACCTTATCATGTAAACGTCAGTCGAAATTAAATTGAGAGATTATGTGGGTAGGCGGGTTACTCCCAGCTAAGCGGGTTACTTCATCTTCCCAGGGTTCCCTAGCACCTCTATGGAACAGGCCCTTAATGGGGTGCTAGTTGACTGTATGTAGTAGAGCATCTTACGGTTGTGGACTTGAATGAGTGTGAGGCTGGGGTTGACCGTGTTTCGATACAGTCCCATTTTCAAAGTTTTCTTTCGGAAATTATGCTTTAAAAATACAGCATAAGAACAACAAGATTTATATAAGAAAGCAAGGAGAGATGTATCAAAACTAGAGGTCAACTCCAAACTCATTTCCACCAATAACTGTAAAATAACAATTATTGTACTCGAGAACAATAGTTCTTCAATGAGTTGTAATTTTCTTCCTTTGTTACTACCAGCACTGAAGAATCGACCAAACAGAGCTCAGAGCATCGACAGTTTGTCATGGGCGAACTCAACACCTGAGCAGTCACCAAAAACATCAAGACTTATGCTGTCAGCGAAAGCTAAGAAGATCACTCCTTCGTCATCAGCTAACGTAACACCTGACCAGTCCCCTAAGACATCAGTTCATCGGCTAACAGCGCATTGTAAGAACACTATCAATGTCAATCACTTAGCTATACAGTAAGCAGATGTCGTTATGGCGGTCGGACGCGTTCATAAGCGCTCGTCCAAATTGCTTCGCTAAATACCAACATGGCCGCTCAAGATCAAATTTAGGAGCTTTTAAGGGGGAGAAACGGACAAAATTTATTTAATGCTCAATAAAAAAAAGCAAATTTTGAAGAAATCAGCAAAAGCAGCCAAATTAATTCCTTAGTGAAAAGGGACATGGGTGATGTTGTTGGCTAAATATAATTAACGTGAGCAATCACTTCTTGACCAAATCTCCATCCCCCATGCCACCTCACAAGATTCACATTGTTGACCTGCATTACTATCACGTGACGTGCAGAACGTTTGCACTGTGACCAACATGGGCATGAAAAGAGTACAACGTTGAAAATAACAGAAATGGTCTTTTTGTTGTTATTATTTTCTTTTTTATAAAGATGATGACGTAACATCTGTTGATGTTAACTTGGTCATGATCGTAACCCAACCGAAGAGCTCTGAAAGAAAACAGACACAACGAAAACGTTCCATGAGAAGTTTCGGGAAAAAGAGGCAGACGAGTACAAAAACGAAAACCAGCAATGAACCCTTAAAAACGTTAGAGGGAAGTGATAAAGGAGGAGAAGATAACGAGAATGGCATACCAAGCATCATTGAACGACTATCTGCCCAGGGAAACAGAGGAAGTTTAGAAACATCTGCCCCTGACGATGGAATGTTCAACCAACTCTATGGCAAAGTAAGCGAAGAATACGATTGCCATTCTGACGAGCATTTTGCTAAAGAAAACAACGCTTGTAGATCTTTTAAGCCGTTTGGGACGGAGAAAGAGACAAAGGAAGGTGAGGGAGAGATCTTACAGCAGCAAAGAGAGGATATAGAATTAACAGGGAAAGAAGGGGTGAGAAAGACACCTCATGAATCTTCTTGTCATAAAGAACCAAACAAAGGAACAGAATGTGGTCTTGTTAACCCAGCTTGCGAAGAAAACTCATCCGATTCTTCGCCAAACTCTGAGACTGGCGAGGAAACAACACCAAAAGAAGTCCAGCCACTAAGCAGCCCAGGGAAACCGAAAAAGGGAAAGAAAGCCAAGGTACATTTGTTTGTTTTGACATCCTGTTGATCGATCGATTCTTTGAAGAGTCTGGCAAAATAACAAGAACGAAAAATTGAGTGCTTTGTTTTACAGCAGTTTTTACAGAAAAACGTCAGTAGCAGGGAAAATCTTTTCAAATTTTTCTAATTGAACGGACCAAAATAGAGGCCTTTAAAATGTTGGTCGCTTAAAAGGGGTTCATTTTACAGCGATTTCCTCGCAATTGTTTGTCAGAAATCTGTTATTAAACTGGCCTCTAAATAAAGGGGTTTACTCAGGCCTTATAATTAGCAATCAGTCACTTCTGTCTTATTTATACCTAAGGAGCAGTGCAGCTCCCTCGCTCAATTTTACGGGTATTCCAACGCGACAAAGCTTATGACGTCATCAGTATTAATCAGTTTCCACTGAAAATTGGAGATTCCACCTTAAAAAGAGGACTAAAACATCCCTACAATACTACTCAGGCCAAAACATGTCTAAAAGGAAAAAAAAAAAAAGGTTTGATAGTTTTACACTGCATGAAAACAAATTGGGTGAGAAGAAGATTGTAATTGGTGAATATTTTAATCCTCAGAAACTGGAACAAGGACAGGTTAACCAAGGCGTAGAAGGCGACGAGGATTTCGAGGTAAGACAAATTTTTTACTCGTCCGATATTGTTATACATGTAATTACTTTTAAACTTCTCTTTTCCGTTACAGCCTACAGAAAAGACATGGGACAAAATTCGTCGAAAAATAAGTGGTAACAGCTCCAAGGGGACTCGGCATGAAGTGTTATCAGATAAAACTTCTGAAAATGAAGACGAACATATGCAAAACAATACGTCTTTGTAAATTGACACCGGTGAGCTTCCTTGAAAACGGCGGCTCCAGGCGATAGATGGCTCTCGTGGATGTTTCTATTCGATCAATTTCCACGTTAGAAAAACGATTTGTGCAAGAACTGTGCGAGAACTGTAATCGAAACGTCCCAGTTGTAGAATAGAGTGGAATAGAATAATTCTTTATTTAAACACGGTAAAATTCATCAGGAGTATAACAAATTTTAAATAGACCTGACTACCCTAAACAAGATGTAAAACTGTCTACATCTAGCCTAACTAAGACCTGTTTTTCATGAATACCGTGTACACAGTACTTTGATAATCAGAAATTTAGATGAGCCAATCGATTAAATTAAAGATTTAGCCTCTCTCATATCCCAGGGCAGACTGTTCCAGAGAACTGCTGGAGCTGGACCGAAACGTCCCAGTTGTAAAGCCTGCGCATTTGTTTGACGACTTATTATTATCAACTCGCCATTTATTGTTCATTGAGACTGGGTCAGTGGTGTTAAGTTACATTGGTCCAAAACTTTGGAATTCTTTATCTATTGATGTCAAGAAAATCAAGCTGTTTTCCAGTTTTCGTCAATATATCAAGAATTCTGTTATAGTACTATTACTAGTAGTTATAATACTATTATTGATTCCTAATGTTTTACCATTATATTATCTTAACTACTGTTTAATTAATGAAGTAATACTTTTTATCTAAAACAGCTATTTTGTATCTATATCCTTTTACTCATATTCTTGTTTGGGTAACCTACTCGGTTAGTTCCACGAACTATTTAGGTGTCCCAAACTCTGCACAATGAACCTACAGTTGAAATTCTCTTTCCCTTCACAATCTCTCGATTTTATATTTTAAAGCACTAATTTGTATTAATTATAATTATTCTGTGTGATTTTAAATAAAAATTGACTTGACTTGACTTGACTTAACATTCGCGGGTGGTAGCTTGCGGCTGCCAAGTTTGTTTTTATTCATCCCCCTACATCTATTTTAGCTGAGAAATTGTCTTCAAAATTACGTTTTTTGGAAATAGAATTCGATGGTTAATAAGCAAACGTGGGATTGTGATGTTTTAGGGTGCAAAAAACCTTGCGGTAAATCACTTAACTCTGGAGTGTGGTCTAGCCGTACAAACGTGAACCTCAAACCGAAAAGCTGACGCTGACGAAAAGCTGTGTAGCAGACTACGGGAAATGCCGAAAACCTCAATCTTAAGCTCTCTATTGTACTATAAGACTATTTTGAAAGACAAATTTTGCCCCAGTTTTTTTAGCAACTTGTAACAGACAGCGCGAGGTTATCGAGACGCCGACTTCACAGCCCTGCTTTCAATTTGATTCTGTGTCGTCAATTTATTGTCAATTATGAAACAAGAAATTAAAAACCTTTAAACTGATCAATAAGCCACTTCTGACTTGCCCCAAGACTCTGTTTCAATGTGAAGCTAAGCGTGAACCTATCGATATGTAAGTGATTTTTTTTTTATATCAGGAAGCAAATAAACTCATTTTCACCAGCAAGTTTTAGCACTTTGCCTAGTTTGAAAAGTAAGAGTTTTTGGGACTCGGAAATGGCGGTAATGGAGGTAAAACAAACACTTGAAACTACAGATCGAAACGTCAGCTTTATGCCATGGGCAATATACCTCACCAACTATGTTGATAAAATCAAAATATATTAAACAGACCAACAGATTTTACTAAAGCGTAGTGTATTTTGCTTACCACCTTCACTTATCATATTTAATGAACGCAGCAATGTTTACAAAATGCTATGAATTCCCCATCTGAATAATGTTCATAAATTAAATTTTTTATCAATAATGTACGGAATAGACCTTTTTAGCTTGCATGTTTTGAATCCCCACTTCAGACCACGTGAAGGTACCCAAGGGAACTATTTGTTTCACATATTTTTTGATGCACGTGCAACCACGAGCATCTGTATCAAACTTTGTGAAGACAAAAGGTAAACTCCCTGGAGAACATCACGCGGTCTGAATTGAAAATACGAACAAGCTTAAAAGCTACATACAAGGTTAAAAGGTCTGTTAAGCAGCAAATGAATGTTGTACAAGGTCAACATTGTCCCATTCTAATTGTTCACCTTGAGTGCTCTAAGTACGATCTCCACAATACTACATCTAAAATTTATACTCATGTACTATGGAACAATTAATCTCACAAAGTTACTGCGCTTTTCACAAACATTTGAATTCTGAAGTTCCACAGCCAACTGACGATTGCGTTTTTCGCTGCCGTCAATCATCTTAACGGACGTCTTAGGAAACAAAACTTTACTTGAACGGGTTCAAAAGGTCAAGGTTTTTGATTTGTGATTGGTGGATTTCGATCCGTTTTGTATGTTTCTGTGTTTCAAGGTTCGTTGTTTGTGATTGTAATTATGATTGACGGCAGCGAAAAACGCAATTGCGAAGGCGGCTTTTGAACTTTTAGAGTTTGCATGTTTGTGAAAAGTGCAGTAAGTTATGTTAGTCTTTGGGCAATGGTGCTGTGTTTGTCTGTCTTCTAATTGTTCTTGTTTTA
This sequence comes from Porites rus, assembly GCA_964035705.1. Taxonomy (NCBI): domain Eukaryota; kingdom Metazoa; phylum Cnidaria; class Anthozoa; order Scleractinia; family Poritidae; genus Porites; species Porites rus. The sequence continues at coordinate 21,777,640 of OZ037999.1, forward strand.
AGTATGGTATTCAACAGTTGTGAAAACTGAGCACGAATGTTTGTGAGATTAGCGTTCATGCTTTTGCGAGTGTCCTGGGGCCGAATTATTTAGGCCTTCCAAACCTTCACATTGTTTCGAACTAGGGTTAGGGGCTCAGGTATCACCCCATCTACAAAAACTTTGTAACAAAAACATAACTAAGGCACCTCGAATATTGCGAAAGGTTTAAATTACAACCCCTGTCATTCTTGAGTATCTAAAGTACATAACAAATCGCATTTTTTTTTTTGGCAAAATGCTGAAAATTAAATTGTGCCACTTGAAGAAGTCTGTATTGAATGGTCCACCATTTCGTGCACTCAAACTAAAACGTTAAGACTAAAGCACGTGTAGTCATGACCGCCTGTGGGAGCGAAATTCAAGATGACAAAATACGACGGCTCGTACAGATTCTGAATGGCATACGTGCACATTCAAAACCGGACCAAACGTTTTTCATGGCTAAAAGCCCCATTCACACCAAAGCTTAAACGAGTTTAAAAGCAGTTTAGTTAAACATGGTTTGAAATAATTCCCTTCATAAAAGCTGCTTACTGACTAAGTCGATTGCCAATTAAGGGCAAATTACAAAACATGTTGAATTTCATTTAAATCCTGTGTAAAAACCTGTGTCCTAGTTATTCATGTCTGTTTTTCATATTTTTAAACCTGGTTTTATCAAACATGTTTAAGTGGTGTGAATGGGGCATAAAACTGGTTTGTTTTTAGAAAGGAATGACCGTTCTGCTACATCTTGCACACTTTGTGTGCAAGCACACTCTCTGTGCAAAAAAATCTGAAAGATCTAGAAACGACTATGCGCACCTTCTGATATAATGTTGAATTTAAGAACAAACAATTAACAACTCGATTGCGGGCTCAAAGTTATTGAACGGGCTAGGCCTGTGGTTATTTGTTTAGGAACCTCGAGTCCCCCTCAGGGACGATAGAGCAAACGACCGAAACATGCAAGAGGGCGGGAAATCGCCTCCAAGGAGGTGAGACTATTTACGAGGTGGAATTTCGTTCACTTTGTTACCTCTGAGAAAAACAAAAATAATAACAAATCACTAGTAATTTGTCACTGATTTTTTTTCAAGGGCAAAGAACGCTAGCAAAACACGCGATCACGCAGAAAATCACCTCCCAAGAGGAGAAGCTATTTGCAAGAAGAAATTTCCCGGGCGCTGGCGCCTTTCACTTGTTGTACTATTTTCGAAAAACAGGCTACAATTAGTCTTCCGCACCAATTAAACAAAAAGAATGTTCTACTCTTCATTGGCAATAGAATGTGTTTGTCTGCCACTAGGTGGTGAGTTATACTCCACTGTGAATTTCGCCATCTCACTGCTGCATTCACTAATGGGAATGACGAAAACAGAAATATCATCGTAGGATGCCAACTCGCCATTAACTCGTCTCCAGCCCTTCTCTGATAGTGTCCCGCGCGCTTCCCCGACAAGGACTTGGGCTGCCATGACGTACCTATAGAGATAGGAGGAAAATGATTCAAACCTTGTCTAGGCGCAAAGCGACGGCAGTGGCGGATCCAAGGGAGGGGTCCCCCCCCCCCCCCCCACTCCCTCCCTTATTTTCAGACCAAACTTTGGAGACCGCAGTAGCATGGAGCACCAAGAAGTATTAGTCATACAACACGGTAAGAAGAAATGAAGAAATGACGGTTTTCAATATTTACACAAACTTTCCTAATGTTCGAAAGCAACGGAACGTCTGGAAAGGTACTCCTGTCCTCAGTCCTGGTCGAAATGTTTCAGAGAGAAGCCCCTGTTCATCTTTCATTCCAGTTTCAAGCTTTCGCTTTTTTTTACCATATTTAACACTGTAAACCGGTTGGTAAACAACTAAAAATTTGAAGCAAAGTTTCTTGTCAACACGTATAGAGCTCGAATACGGGTCTAGAGATCTCAAATCCGGCGAGATGTCCAGTTAATAACAACGTGTTCGGTCTAAGAACTGCGCCCAGTAACAAACATGTCCACGGCTTTCTCAGAGGGAAAAAGAACGCTACTATCCACTTTCGTTTTAACTCACCTTCTTTTATCGTCTTTAGGGACCTTTGAAAATGTCTCCATAACTAATTCAGCAGCCTGAAAAGAATCGGGAAAAAAAAGTAAAAAGTACACTGTAGCCATGTCCTTTTATTTTCACAAAGCAAATTGAAGCATTTCAATGGTCCTCAGAATATCAACAGACGAACCTTTTCACTAGATAACCTCTCCCATAATCCATCAGAGGCCATTATGATGACGTCATCTTCGGTGAGCTTACTACTCGACAAGTCAAATTTTCGAACCTAAAGCAGATGAGGAAGACCACAAACACATTACGGGAAACAACTCTTCTTTAACACGTAAGCTTATAAAAAATGGTAATTTGAGAAAAAAGAAGATAGAGACCTTTAGATTCGAGGACGAAGATGACTACAAGTACGAGATTTGATTTGAAGTTTTTTCGCGTCTTCTCAAAATATAGACTTTCCAGAAAGCTTCACTTTACCATTTTTCACTAGAAACGTTAGCATTGTTATCTTTAGTGAAGGAGGTTTACGCGCTCTCCCAATCGCAAAATGATAAAACTTCTAGCATTTGACATCTAATCTTTTTTTCGCCACCACGACATTCGAGCGAAAACTCGCAGTAGAATGACGACGGGTACCACGTTTTCCCGCAAAAAAGACGCTGCTTCACGCGCGTGCACTTCTTAGTACTGAGAAAATCTCGTACTCGTAGTTGTACTAGTCTAGCCTAGTCCTTAGGCGAACTCTCTTACTCGACTGGATTTGCTCGGCGGTGAGGAAACCGCGCGAAAGTAGTTTATAGTTTTAACCGAATTGGAAGTAATAACTAAATGATGACTCACCTCCGGTTGTGGAGTAAGGAATGGTTTGATTGGAAGACTGCAAAAAGCAACTTTCAGATCATGGTCTCCAAATCCACGGGTCGTTCCAATAGTGTCCAACAAACGCGCCTAGCAACCAAAACAAATCACATCAATTTCAACGAGCCTTTAAAGTTCGCAGTAATTTTCAAACGATTTTCAGGCAAATTTTAAAAGCCCTAACTTGGGAATTATCAAACAAAGCCCTCAAGGCTCCGCCTAGCTAACCAAACTTTAAGCAATGAACAGTTCCACACTGATTGTAACTTACACTTTGCTTATGGTCCCCTCGATTCCCGATAAAACTAGTCTAAGTCCCCAGCCGCTCGGGCCGGAGTCACGCAATGCTCCCCGCCCCCAGCGTCGGGGAGCATTGCGTGACTCCAGCACGAGCGGCTGCGAAGGAGACTACAAGCGAACTCAACCAATCATTAGCTTTAATTACCAATTTTCATACCGTGAACAGACCAGTTTTCTTATGTAAATAGTCAACAGCCAATATGTGTGATGCATGCATTATCACAGATAATTACAAAAACACGCTACCACAAAAAGTTCTCAAAAGCTGTAATGCTTTATTAGTGTTGAACCACTGGCAACGTTTACAAACAAAACTGAATAGACACAACGACAAATCCATACTTTTTTAGAAAGTTTTTTGTTAAACTGCTAGCAACGTTTACAAGCAAATCTAGAAAGCACAACTTTCGGGAGGCCTGTCTGTCTTTTACCACTTGTAGCTTTCCATTCTCAAAACAGGTTGTTCCCAAGCCTTTTCCACAGGCAACCTCGAATCTAAAACAAAAAGCGCGAACTGGGACAGAGAACGAAAAAAAGCGGTCAGATGAAGGAATCCAAGGCGAACTCGATCGCGCAGATTTTGTCACCAGTCGACCTAGTCTGCCTCTCTGTTCCTTATATTACCAAAGAGAACTGGCTGAGAGCAAAGCTACTAAACATTCCTTCTACAAAATGATTTTTCAAACACGTACGAGAAACGTCATTGTTACTACCTTCTTTCCTTCCCCATGAACCATAGGAAACTTTCGAGCATCTTCTTCCGTGACTGTCTTTAAAGCCCTGCCAACAATACAATTACTTGTTACTCGAGTTAGAGGTTTATATTCAGCCTACTAGAGCAATGATGTCCAGTCTACAGAGAAATGGCAATGCAAAGCGCGAAATGTCTGCAAATTGAGTAGCTGTATTGTCAGTATCATCGTAAAGAATTAATCCCAGAATTAAACACAGGCTGCTTCTATTTGATCTGTTCTTAGCCGAAATTCACGTTAAAAACAAAAAACAAAACAAAACAACAACAACAACAACAACAACAACAACGACGACGACGACAACATGGATGTTCTTTAGTTACATTTATTACAACTGACTTTTCCATGCTCTTGGAAACTTCCCGCTGCATGCCTCAAAATACTGAGCAAAAAGAAATGACCAAATTGCGTGACGCTCGTCATGCCGCGCAAAAGCAATGAGGCAGCTTGCCACAGAGGACACTTATTTCGTCGCGCTCTTTATAAAAGCAAATCATTTTCTAAGCGACAATTTTCATGGTGTTGTTGTCATAGTTACCGAGTCTGTGGAAAATCCGACAGCTAAACATGTACACCGGAAAACATACATTGTAAATGCTTATCACTGCAAGGGATCACCAAGTCAACTACTACGATTGCTATGGTAAGGGGGGTTTTCTGTGGACGCCCTACCATTCAGATGTCGCTGAACGCCGGATAAACACTAGGCCAGTTGTCGAAGGTTGATTAGCGCTAACCCGGGGTCAAATTCTATTCTGACTTTCTTTTTCTTTTGTTCAAACGCATTTCCTCGGATAATTTTTGCTATTCTCTTTAGCGTATCCAATCATCAAATTGTAGACGAAGAGGATAGGATTCAAGGCTGCTGCCTAAGAAAAATTTTAGGGAGCCCTTCGGGCTCCTAAAGTTTAAAGTTAGGAGCCCGAGCCACATTGTTAGGAGCCCAGTTTGAAATCCATGTATTGTTTTTCCAAGATCATTACATAGGTTATAGAGGTTCTTGCACACTTTAATAAGAATTCGCCGGGCCTAATAAATAACACGTAAACAAGAATTAACCGAATTATTTACTTTCATACGTTGCAAACTGGTACATGAAATCGAACATCAAGCACGTCCAGTCGATAGCACGCAAGATAGCTTCCCATTCTCGCCACAAAAAAGTTATCAAATCGACGAAAACCCAAGCAAACGATGAACTGCACGAATGTCAACATAGGCAACAAACAGCCCATAATTTTGCTATTCCATATTTGGAAGTCAAATCTCAGACCCAGTCTTCAACTGCCATCCGGACTCGGAAACGATGGCTTCGTTCGTTTCGACAAAGCTTCACAGTTGAACACGTTAGGTTTACATAATTTACGGTTTATTTGTGGAAATTTTATACTGCCTAATCGCATCATCGCTAACCATATCAACAGTTCCACTGTTTAAAGTCCTACTCCAGCTAAAGGAATATAATGTACAAGGAGGTTAAGTCTAATGCCGTGTGTTAAGTCAGGCGCCCGCGCGGGCTCCTTGTACCGAAATTTGGTCGCCCATGCTCTTACCTTGGGCGCCTCTGGCGACCGGGCGCCCGTTAGGCAGCAGCCTTGGGATTGATTTTGCTTTTTAAGCTTTTATATTTAAGTTCAAAGTTCGTACTAGCCCTAGATTACTTTAACACAGCTTTGAACAACCAGGCTCTCACTGGTTTTTGTTGTTAACATACTTAAACTGAAGTTAACTTTCTTAAAAGAGCGTAAATGAAAGGAACGTACCATCCTGTCATATGTCGGTCCCTGTAAAGAAGCGGCTGTCCAACGTGTTTTTTCCTTACTCTCTGTTGAAACTCAAGTCTACCAAACTCGTTACCTAGTAGCTGTGGCCGCTGATAAGCCTACAAAAGAACATCAAAAAGAACACCAAGTTGACTAATGAGAGATTCGAACATCCGTGTTATCCAAACTTCATCCCACCAAAATGCACGTTTTACTCAAATTCACAAACATTGAGTTGAAGGAACAAGCTCTGTTGAGCGATCCTCCAACTAAAACGGGTAACGACGTCATTTCGTTGCTATGACAACTGCGATGTCAACATAACACAGCTCATGACAAATTTTCATCTTTGTCTGATAAAGCAGGGGTAATCTTGTTTCCCCATAGATCTTTGTTAATGGCAACGAGCTTTGTGCTCAGACTTGGGACATATTGGCCCTGAAAAAGCCAATCGAGCTATATTGTTATCACAGAACAAGCTGTTAGTGCTTTGTACATCAAACTATTACAGAATGATAGATTCAGACCCCCTTTGGTCTATCCTTTTGCAGCCAGCAGGCCACCACTTTCTGAGTCCGGTTACATTGCATTTATGGTAACTAGGCTCGCGGAGGAGGCGTATGTGGTGGGCGCGAAAAGCAAGTGCACGTGGCATGCAGGTTTGGAAGAAGAGAGCGGCAGGTGCACGTGGTAGGTACACGTGACAGGTAGCTGAAATAAATAAAAAATGGGGGTTAGCAAAGGAATGAATCGAACGTTGTCTAGTGCAAGAAGCGTGAAAAAAAAATCAATCACATTTCTGCATTATGCACTTTTTGAAAGACACCAATAAACGTGATTCTTACAATAAGCTGAACTCTTTGTCTTTCTGTTTCAGGAGTGAAGTCTCTGGACAAAGGAATTACTTTTCCCTTATGAGCTACAACTGCCCTACAAGAGAAAAAAGTAAAAATTGAAAGCATAATCAGTGCTCTTGAGACACTAATGTTTTTGGACACTAGGCATAAATTACTAGCCCACAAGGACAAGCCCGCGGCACTGGTCCAAGAAAAATGGAGGTTGTTCAAAACTTAAAAGTGTTTGCAGCCTGTACTAGGGGTTCAGAACTTTTATGACTCTTAATAGAGTCCAGACAGAAATTTTCTGTGTCTGGGACAAAAGGAGAATTCGGGTTTGCTGACCTATCAGCGCTACTGTGCGAGTCCACACAAGTTCCTCCATAAGAGTCGCATGAAAAGATTTTTCTTCCAACTTCGTTAAAAACTTATTGACCGCTTATTGCACTCTTTTTTCTCTTCATGTTGTGTGTGATCCTTTGGTTTCAGTTTCAGTTTCAGTTTATTGTTTTGCCATAAGTTGTACCAAAGCAAGAAAAACTAATTATTTAAACTCTCATGGCTAGAAAGCCCAAGAGAAGCCACCGGGATTATAAGGAATGGGCTCCCTAATGTAAAATAGTGAAAACAAAATGTTATCATAATTACACATGGAAAAATCAATGGCAGACCTACAGTAAATCTTAAAATATAAAAAAAAATGACAAAAAGAAAATATGAAAAGGAAGAGGAAAGGTAAAGGAAAAAAAAATGAATATTTATGATAAGAGGAATGCTTTGAGAACACAATGAAAATCTACGTCAGCATCATTGGCCATTGAAGGGCGCTTTCTCGAAGGTAGTGTTTTTAAGAAAAAGCTCTTTCATTCTTGTGGTGAATGTGCACAAATAAATTCCAAGATGATGGACCCTCGATGGCTTTCACCCACCCAGGCCCAGGCCCCTATTTTATTGAGTGACGTGGAAACAAGGATGTAATTCCATTTCGAATATGGTATCCATGCTGCGACTGGAGTCAACTGTACGATATGGATAGCAAATACTTTGGCTTACATTTAACTAACTATGGATGAAGCGTTTTAGACTAACCATGCATGAAGCGTTTTAGAAAAAAAAAAAGCACTTCAAGTTATATGGCTGTAGAAGATATAGTTATTTATTCGTTAAACTAACCTGTCTAGGGGCTAGTTGGAGCACATTTTTACCAGCCCAGCATGACGTTTTACTAGTCCTGGGCTAGTGGACTAGAGTTAGTGTCGAGCACTGATAATTATGGAAAGTAAATGAGCCTCTTGTAACAGTTATGTCAAAAAGTTATACAATGTAGTCAAATTTAAGAGTTTCAGAAGGTGCAATGTTAATACAGAACTAGAACATCAAGCTCATTGAGTTGTTTACACATGACTTTTATTGATTTTGCGAATAAGTGGATGGGTGGATAATCAGTGAGTGGGTGGATTGTGCAGCATAATTTATAATTGAAGTTTTGTCTGTGAGCCAAGATTAAAGTGAAATTTACTCACTGACCTTTGATTATTACCAGTAGATATTAGGTCATAACTTTGTTAGTATCAATTAGTCAATAAAAATTAATGCCCTTCATTCTTATCTCACCTGCAGTCCCCTGCATTAGCCACATATAATCTCTTTCCTAAAAACAATGCCACCAGAGCTGCACAGCCTCCATCAATCCTGTAGGTAACTTTCTCTCTTCTTATCTGTTCATCCTACATTGTACCAGAAAAAAATAATAATGCCCATTAATTATTAGTCTTAATTATATAAACACCACTGAAATACCAGCTGAGCTTTTGCAGACACAAAAACATGATATCTTCACATGATAAAATAACATGTTATCTTCACACGTAAAATATCACTGTTGCTATGGCTACATAATAAATCACGCCTTTCACAGCAAACAACTATTTCAGTGAAATGGTTTGGTATTTTGTGTTGAAAAAAATTAATATTTCACTTGTTTGCTACACTTGCTTGTGAAATATCTTGACTTTCAACACTTAAGGTGACTCGACCCAGTTTTTTTTGGGGGGGGTACCATCCTACTTTGAAGCTCTCTGGTATCCCCACTTTTACTTTTATTGTAAGTCTAACACATAGAATGGATAACATATAGATCAATCTACAATATAACATAAAATTTTTGGCGATCGGAGTAAATTTCACGTGGTTATAATGCCACGCCCCTTTGAGGTCTGAGTAGAAAATCTGCTGTTGCCGGCATTTTTTCGTGAAAATCTCTCGGCTACACATAGTACGCATTAGTGGCTTGCGCTGAACAGAGTTTCGCCAAAATCGCAAAGACCCAATTCGAGAAATTCAGTGGTTTCCAAATTTAGGTCATAATTTATGCGAAAATGATAAGCAAACTTTATATGATTATATCTAATTAACTATGAGATTCATCCTTTATTTTGGGCATCGTCATAACAGATGGGTCCTTGCAAGTCAGCAAAACGCTTTAGGGCCTTGTAAATGCGCGCAATTTCGAGCAAAGCAAACATATGGAAATGATAGTTTTCGCTATTTGTTGACGTTTGTCAGAGTTTAAGAGTCCTTCTCACGAAAAAAGCATTTTCTTAAAAATTCGTAGTTTTTTTCCCTTCAAATTTTTTCAGGGCCACAATTGATTAACTAACTACCGGCACTCTGAATTTCATGGTCATTGAAAAACGCTGACATTATCTTCTATAAGCCCAAACTTGAGTAAACATTGAAGATTTTTAGTGTTTTGGCTGAGTTTGTGCTTTGGAAGTTGTCTATTGTTTCTAGTGTGTCGTTATACAGCATTCTTGTTCAGCACGCGTGCAATGACCGCGCTTGGCTGACTTCCGAATGCTCACCGAGATATGATAATTTCGGTACAGTGAGACAGGCCATCGCATGATATATAGAGGTTTAACTCACAATTTTTTAATCAATTCTCATGCTTCTTGTGCCTTTGCAAAAAAATTAAGAAGTGCTACACACTAAATCTACTTACTATTAAAAAAATATCATTTTTTCATAAGTTTATTGCAAGCCAATAATTAAACCAACTCGTGATGGGAATCCCTTCCATTTTCTCATACCAAATTATCATATTAGTCGGTGAGCAATCGGAAGTCAGCCAAGCGAGGTCATTGCACGCGTGCTGAACAAGAATGCTGTATAATGAAGACTAGAAACAATAGACAACTCCCAAAGCACAAACTCAGCCAAAACGCTCAAAATCTTCAATGTTTACTCAAGTTTGGGCTTATAGAAGATAATGTCACAGTTTTTCAATGACCATGCAATTCAGAGTCCGGGTAGTTAGTTACTCAATTGTGGCCCTGAAAAAATTGGAAGGAAAAAAAACTTCAAATTTTTAAGAAAATGCTTTTTTCGTGAGAAGGACTCTTAAACGCTGAAAAACGTCAACAAATAGTGAAAACTATCATTTCTATATGTTTGCTTTGCTCGAAATCGCGCGCATTTACAAGGCCCTAAAGCGTTTTGCTGACTTGCAAGGACCCATCTGTTATAACGATGCCCAAAATAAAGGGACGAATCTCATAGTTTATTAGATATATTCGTGTAAAGTTTGCTTATCATTTTCGCATAAATTATGACCTAAATTTGGAAACCACTGAATTTCTCGAATTGGGTCTTTGCGATTTTGGCGAAACTCTGTTCAGCGCAAGGCACTAATGCGTACTATGTGTAGCAGAGAGATTTTCACGAAAAAATGCCTGCAACAGCAGATTTTCGACTCAGACCTCAAAGGGGCGTGGCATTATAACCACGTGACATTTACTCTGATCGCCAAAAATTTTATGTTGCATTGTAGATTGATCTATATGTTATCCATTCTATGTGTTATACTTACGATAAAAGTAAAGGTGGGGATACCAGAGAGCTTCAAAGTAGGATGGTACCCCCCCCAAAAAAAACTGGGTCGAGTCACCTTAAAGAGAAATTTTGTATTATGATCTCTGCACAGCCAAAGTATGATCTCGCAGAAATATCAATTATTTATTTTGAAACAAGCAGGTGAAGGCAGCAACATTACTGATTCATAAACAGCTGTCATCCCCTGTTTCCAACTCTATTCTTCTTCATCAAATTTTTAAAATTAGGCCAAATGAACGGACATCACAATGGCCAGAATGTGGCTACGGCCACTTGATGGGGGTGACCACTTAACAGAGGTTAAATTTACAATGTCCTTTTCTACATTTTTTATTTATTTTAAGACTTTGATTACTCGTTCAAAAGAGGGAGGCCGCTTAATGGAAGTTCAATTGTGATTTTAATGCAACTCTTACAGTTGTAGAGAAATAATGTCTGAACACTCATTGCTACACTGTACAGGTGACAGAGATTAAGTCAAACAAAAAGAGAGACTGTTTGCAGCACTCACTGGAACATGTACATTTTCTACTAATAAGACTACATACATGTATAGTTACCCAAGAGTCACAGACCACCCACATGGCACAGACCTACCATTTCAAAGAAAGCTTCTTCCAAAACTCCAATAACAAGACTATCAATAGTAACTGATGACACAACAGCATCTGCTAGCTCTTCAGCCATGGCAAGTTTGTCATCACTCTCATAGGCTAACAGTTCTTTGATTCCTTGTAGCTTTTCCATGACGTGAAAGTGCAGTTGGTTAACAGCCATCAGAGATGCCCCGCATCCTGCATGGCCATCAAATACACCAAAATAGGCATAGGGAATCTTTGTCTGAAAACAATCAAGAAAAAGCAATAATCAATCGACTGACTATAACAACTCTATTTAACTCAAGAATTTGCTTCAAAAGGACTTTAATGTATAGCAAATGAGAATGTCAGTGTGTTTAGCAGGACAGTACTAACTGGGGACACTATTTTTACGTCTCCTATTGGAGACAGGAATGCCATTATGTGGTCACCAGAGCCACACAAAGGTCTAGTCATTTGCAAGGCAATGGCAGTACCTTCATTTCTCAGTTATTTTTAGACCCTGAGTATTGTTCTGGCACCAAAAATCAAACCCGTGACCTCCCACTCTGCAGTAAAGCACTCTATCAACAGAGTCAGAGCTAATCCTGCCATGGAAATAATGGAAATACAAAATAGAGGCTCTCATTTGGGGTGAGGGGCTTTTTTACAGATGTGTTCACTTTAGTACTTTTCCATCCTTAAGTACTTTTCCATATATTCATTCATTTCCTTGTCACAAGTTAGAAACCTTAAGGCCATTGCAGGAGGTCAGAAGTGTTGCTTCAGAATCAGGTGGTAAATTTTACCGGTAACCACCTGATAAGGAAAACACTGGGTGATTGAGGTGAGGAACTTTTAATCCTAGTCTTTTAATTCCTGTCTTAATTGTACCTGACTAACACGAGTAGGACTTCCTTCATCATCAGCTTCACCAGATGGTTTGCTGACATTTAAACAGAACATTCCAGCCACAGATTGGTCTTCATTCTTGTGTGGTGTTTTTCCCGCATTTATGGTTCTATAAAACAAAACGTTAAAAATCAAAACTGATAAATTAGAAATAATCATTCTAATAGATATATTAAACAGCAGTGGTAGAACTAGGATTCAGGAATTTCTTATTGAAAAGAAAAAAATCAGTAACAACAAGTACCAGTATTTACTTTTTAGTGGTTAAAGCACGTCAAACCACAGCTCCCCTTCAACCATGCTGGTTAGAATTTCTTATAACTACTCTAGTTCCAATGACATGTTTTTACTTAATAGCTGATAGGTACACTCAGGTAACCCTAGCGATAAAAATCCCTTTCATTTGCTGCTGGACTACTAGAGGGCAAATGAAATGAAATTTTCACAAGTTTGTTTTCAAGGCCCCACATTCTTAATTTTAATTCCTTTAGTATAGAAGCTCAGAATACCTCTAGTCAAGGTTTCTGATATTTTAGCGCCATCCCACAGCCGTGAAATTCAGGTAAGTCCACAAAATCCCACGAAATTCACAAAAACACGCAAAATCCCATGAAATTAGCAAGAAATCTTATCAAATACCTGTTGATACAACATATTTGAAACTTATCTTGGCTATTGGGGATGTTTAAATGCCATTAGTTATTATAAATAATTTAATATAATCATTGTTCCTGAAAAAAGCCTTTTTAGGGAGGTAACAATAAAGTATGTATGTATGTATGTATGTATGTATGTATGTATGTATGTATGTATGTATGTATGTATGTATGTAATAACTTCACAGAAGTTCAGGTTTCACGAGTAATCGATGATTACTTGTGAAACCTGAACTTCTGTGACTCAATCAGTTGAGTCGAGCGCTCTACGAAATACGTTCTACTCAAAAAAACGAATATGTATGTTTGATGTATAAACTTGCAAATTTACCTTGAAACTTCTTCACCACAACAAGCAACTACTAGGCATAAATTATGTTGCAAAAAACTGGGCACTAGTCATGATGTTACAAGCTTTGCCATCACTTCACGAGCGCTTTGTTGATAAAATAACATATGATTACCTTTCTAAAAAACATTACACACACTCACACACTCATCAAATCAATGCAAAATCCTGCGAAATCGGTCATTTTTGGGGGGGACCGTAACCTATTAGAATAGTCACAGCTCTTTTTGAGAGGTCACAGGTAAGTTATGCTTACAGTTTTTCACCAATTATATAAAAATGTGACCACTAAAAAGCAACAAAATACCATCCTCAAACAGTAAAAGAAATGGCGACCTATCATTTATTGAAGGCAATGGTCCCAAAATTTACAAAACTGACTAAATACAAAGAACTTCACTGAATTTGAACACTTTTGCGTTTTACCGTGAAACCCTGAAAACATAAGTCAGTCTAGCTGTATATTTAAGCAATAAACTCATAGCTGCATATGAATAACGTCATGTTCAAAGCCTTTTTGAACGTACTTCCGGTCAGCCATATACATGAATTAGTTTATTCTATTGATGTTCCAAGTCATGTTAAACGTTGCTATCTAAGGGTTGCAAAAAAATAACAATATTAAGGCATTCATAATTCAGAGAGCCAGGATCCGCAATCGACAAAAAATTTCCCCTTCACGACTGTGTTTATAGGTTGGGTAGGAAACAAATTTAATATCCATGAATTACGCTGAGATATTGAAAGACTGAAACTGGAAGTCTGCCGAACAGGAAACGAGCTGACGTCTGAAACAAATTCCTTTTCAATTTTAAAGGATCAATAGCAAACCTTTCAAAACTGATCATTACGTGTGATGATCAGATTAGCCAACTTACGTACGGTTGATTACAACAAACCAGCGAGATAGCAAGAGACAGAGATAGAGCCTTCAACAAAAGATATATTCAACTTACTCGGCGTATCCAGCGTTAAAAGGTAGTTCCCTGTGTGGAATAATAATCGGTCTTGACTCGTGATCCGATGCAGCTTGTTCAGATTCCTCGTTCAATTGAAGAAACTCGGGCCGTCTGTACGTGTATTTTTCTTCTAACATATCATCGTAAACTCGGAAACCCAGCCGCCTGTCTGAATTGACAGAGGCAAAGTAAGCAAACGCATTCGCCGGATTGATGTTTAGCATTCGTTTGAGGCCATTAAAGCTCATATTTTTTTTAAAAGATCCCTAACTTCTTCCGCAAGGAAAAATAATTACAAGTTGCCATTAATTTAAACAGGTAACCGCTGGACAAGAAACCAGTGGTTGAAATCGCCTCGTTCTCGCGAAAGCGACCGTGGACGTGACAAAGGGGTGGGGGTTGGGCGTGGTTAGGGCAGGGGAGAGGTAAATGGAAATAACTAAGTCAACTAATGTAAACGCTGGCTAAATTACGTCAGCGACGCAGGCTACAAAGGGAATGGAATATAAGGTTTCAAAAACTGACTCGACCAGTTCATGGCCAGGCAACAACCAGCCTATCTATAGCATCTAACGGGAAGATTCGGGCCAAGTTCGCTGTTTCAGTTTTTTTTTCTTTCCTTTGAAAGAAATAGATCTTCCTTTGGAGAGTGATTTTCACTGGCTCCATTAATTACGTGTTCATTTGAACGCTGTATGACATTTTGCATGGCAGGGAGACCGGACTTGGAGAAGACAAGGTAGGAACAGAAAACGGACGATCGAGACTCTTACTGGGTGGCTGGGCTGACTGGATTTACAAATTAATAAATGACGTCATGATGACATCGCTCTTAATGTTTGTTAATGCGTTGGCCAGCTTTTGATTTTTTCAAACACCTTACTATTTTTAAAAGTATTTTGCGCTTTGAGAGGAAGTCTAATAGAAATCTTCCATTGATTCAACAGTATGACGTCAAAATGACGTCAAATTACGTCATTGTCTCAATCAAGTTTATTTACCTAGATGTTGGACATTATATTGTTGTATGTAATTTTAATAATGAACATATCATGAGCCAGCCTACCACCCTTCCAGACCATTTCTCTCTTACAGGTCATTTACAACTTCCCCCTTTAGAACTTATTTACTCAGACGTGCAGGGGCAGGGGGCAATTCTTGGAGGGGTTGTGCCGCTCGGTTCACCGAGTCTTGACCCTATTTCAGACGAAAAATGTTCCACACCCGTTTTTGGACGCTGGCCTCTAAAATCCATACACGTTTTCAGACCTGGCGGTGGTCACAAACTCAACATACGTACTTGACAGAAATTGTTTCATCATGGCTGAGACTAGAACGTCAACAAAAATATGTCTTTCTTTCTTAATCATTTATAATCGAAGCGACGAACGCATTCATACACCACCGTAGTTCAGTTGTAAACCATACCCGATTCGAGACGGAAATGGGAAAAATCTATACCTGTTTTCAGACCAAAACGGCGCCAAAACCACACCCTTTTTTGGTATGTACTTAAATTTTTCCGAAATTTGGCGGGTCGGTGTGGTAGTGTAGTGGTGAGATCCGAGAGACTGGGATACGGAAAGTCCGCGTTCGAACCCTGGGTTGGGATTTACTTTCTTTTTAATAGAAACATTCAAAATCAAGTCAAAAATTTTCCAAGTGACATAGAAATGGCAGCGACCTTTTACGAAAGGGACATCTGCTGTGGCGTATACCTATCTGGCTTATATAAGGGAGTATCCCCCCCCCCCCGGGTCCAAGTGGTCCTTGCAAGATTTGTTCGCTAATGTATCATGCGGGGTTTTCAAGTTATAGAGGGGGTACCCCCGAAGCCTCCCACCCCTGCCGCAGGAAGTAAAAATTAAACCCGGTCTTAATAATAATAAGGTCTTGAAACTCCGGTCGTAAAGAATAATGGTATTCATTTCTCTACAAGTTGGATGGGGGCTTAAAAGCGGCTTTTAATAGGCCATTAGCCCCTTGGGGGAGGGGGCTTATAAGCCAACGTTTACGGTATCCAACTCCTCCCCTTAAATAGATTTTTGGTGGACGATAGTCCGATGATTCAAAGCTATACCTTTCGTTCCCAGTTGCTGAGGATAGTAATATGATTTAACAGATCAATAAGGACTTAGAAAAAATCGCAAGCTAGTGCTGCTACAACAGCCTTCTCATAAACCCAGAGAAAACCAAGTTGCTGGTGTTGGGCACACGTCAGATGCTTCAGAGGCTGCCAGCTGATTTTCATGTCACTCTCCTTGGAAAGAAGGTCACTCCATCTCCTTCTGCTCGGGACCTTGGCCTGCAGGTGGACAGCACTCTAAGCTATAATGAACATGTCACCCAAATAGTGTCCTCGTGCATAGGTAGCTTATGTCAGATTAATAGGGTAAAGCATCTGTTTGATGCTAGGACATTAGAACGGGTTATAAATGCCTTAGTGTTTAGCAAGTTATACTACTGTTCTCCGGTGTGGTCTAATACTTCAAAGAAAAATATCTCGAAGCTGCAGAAAGTTATGAATTTTGCTTGTAGAATTATCACTGGAAAGCGGAAATTTGATCATATAACACCGGCATTAAGAGAGCTAAGGTGGCTCCCCGTGACCAGTTTTCTTAAATATACACTTGGAGTTTTAGCATTTAAATGCGTTAAGGGGTTAGCCCCTAGCTACCTTTGTCATAGGTTTAAGACACGTGATTGCGTTCACGACCGTAATACTAGATGTAAGAATAACTTGAATATCCCAGCTTATAAGTCAGCTTCTGGGCAACGCACATTTTTATACCGTGCAACGAGTTTCTGGAATTCTCTTCCATGTGAAATAAGAGGATGTGATAATTTGCCAATCTTCAAGAGACATTTAAAGGAATTTCTCAGTAGTTTTTAATTAGTAATGTGATATATTTTACCATCTATTTGAATTTTAGATTGTTAATTTTAATGTATTTAGTATTGATTGTAATTAGTTTGTAAAACCCATTTAGTGGAAAACTAATAAACACATTCATTCACATTCATTCCCCCGAAGCACCGTTTACTTTCAGGTTATTTTTAACTTAGCGCCTTTAGGGACCAGTCATAATTTAAGTTGGAAGGGGAAGGGGGGGGGGGGGGGGGTGGAGGAGAAACTGTTTTTTATTCCAAATTATTTCCAGACCCCTACTCAATAGTACCCATGTTTTTAGGTTCCCCCCCCCCCACCCACTTCAATCATGTTAACAGATTTAAGGGCCCCCCTTCTTACATAATACCCAAATGGTAATAACAAATAACATTTTCTTTACTTTACCGTTCTTACTCACTGTCACTTCCGAATGTGCCAACTACATAATTGTCATCTGAGAGTGATTCGTCATCTTGCTGGTCAGCATAGGACATGGATGTCTGCCATTTCCAACTGTTTCTCTTTTATAGAATTAGGCTCATTACTTCGCAGTACATGGCAGCTGATGGTTTTTATTTTGTCACTTTTTTTTTACCATACTTGCCAAGTCCATGGGCAGTTAGGTATTTCTACAGAGAAGCACTTCACACTAAACTGAGAAAGACATTTCACCTAGAGCCTCTCCAACAGCTTATAAAGCAAGGATATATCAGTGATTGTGTTATAATTGAGATAAGACAAGCCATCGAAAGGTTATAGAGGCCGACAGGACCACTTCAAGGAAGAAAGAAGATAATCAGCCAAAGCTTACTGCTTTTTATATGAGCAGTACATGCTCTAATAGCAAAAAAATTGACAGTGACACAGACAGCGAGTCTACATCAACCTCATCTACAAATAATTCGGATAGTGAGATTGCATAACATAACTTTATGCATGTAATCATTTGTTAAAATGCCGAAGAAATTGTTTCAGTGTTACACAATAATGGATTTGCGTTGATGCACCTACTATTTGAGCATTAAATCTTTTTGTCAAAATGCTGATGAAATTGTTTTAGCCTACACAATATAGGACTTTGTGCAAAACTGAATCAAAATCAGGTCCTTTAATACTCAAGCATCATGCTGCTCAGTAGGGATGCTACTTAAAAGAAACTTGAAGACCCCCCAAGGTCATCTTTTGGCATTTTAAGGCCTCCCATATTCCATCCAAAAATTTGAAGGCCTCCCAATTTCTCCTCCACCACCCTCCCCCCCCCCCCCCCTCCATGTTTTTAGTGGTACAATGATGTCTCTGACTAAATTTTCTTATTATTAGCTATAGTCCAGATGCTCTTAATTCCAACATTTGGTCTCTCATCTACCTTGGAATAGAGGCCTTTGTTACTTATAACTCAGTTTCTGCACTTTCCAGAAGTTAATAGAAAAACAAGAAACAACATAAGCAACAAATCATGGAGAATATTGCATATGGCCTGGGTGTAACGCCATAACACACTTTAATTATACCCAAAAGATAAAACACTGCAGCAAATGAAATGAAACTAAAAGCTACATGTAAGTGTGCCAGGGTGGCCAGAAAAAACCTGTCCCAAAAAACCCCGTAGGGAAAAAAGCACCGGAAATCTGGGGCGGGCCAGGCGCAACTTACGTCCCCCGCCAGGACCCTAAACAAATTACTCAGAACTGCAATAGACAAAAGCAGAACTTCTAATATATAAAACCATTACACGTGTACACTGGAAAATATACTAAAACTTGTATACACCTGGACTGAAAGTGACTTAGATAAGCTAAGCGCTAACAATTACACGCAAATTCTGGAAAATATACTGAAATATATCTATATCTCAAAATCAAATTACTCAGAACTGCAGTAGACAAAAGCAGAACTTCTAATATATAAAACGATGACACGTGTACACTGGAAAATATACTAAAACTTGTATACACCTGGACTGAAAGTAACTTAGATAAGGCTAAGCGCTAACAATTACACGCAAATTCTGGAAAATATACCGAAATCTATCTATATCTCTACGAAATAAACTTGGACTGAAAGTGACCTAGATACGGAGAGCTCGTTAAGACCATGCCGAAAATGCCTATGCCGGCTTAGTGGGCTCCCACCTCCAACCGGCGTGGATATCCGACAAATCACCAGCTGTTCTCCTACAAGTTGGATTGGGCGCCGCGTCAGACTCACGCTCACCTGTGGGTGCGGTACTTACTTAGAAACATCACTAACTAATGGCTTAATATGCCTCTTAAACTCCTCTCCCAAATAACGTGAATAAAGAAACACTTGCACTAGAATGAAAGTATAATATACCGTACTCCTAAGATTGAGCTTGGACAATTCTACGAACTAATGGAAACGCAGAGGAGGACTGAGGCGAGGACTTAATAAAACACTAGTATAGGTCACAGCTACGGGACAAGGCCTCAGAGTTCAAAATAGATCTACTTTGCGCTTGCATGGACACATAAATCGACATAAAACTATTACATGTATATATTTTAGATGGAAAACATCGCGATTTAGAGGCAAAATCTGCAGCAATCGCCTGACAAAACTAACAGAAAGCAGCCTCTTGGGCTGAACTGGGTGCGCAAGCCTAGCTTCTTTTGGCGTCCTCTAATTTAAAGGGAAACTTAAGCAAGGCGTGGCTAACAAAACAAACTTAAATACCAGCCACTGCATGGCTCCAATTTATACTGTAAACAGCAGATTCTAAATAAGATGCGCCAGTGTTATCCACAGACGCTAGGCTAACTTAGATAGATTCAATGAGACATGCAAAGTTTTTCGAATAGCAGAAACACCAGTCTTTGATAAAGCCCACTCAAGGTGCCGAATGAAGTTACCGTTTAAAGAGTCAATGTCACAAAAACGAAAACTTCCACTCCACCAGCCGCGGGGGAGTGAAGCGAAAAAGTTGATCCTAAGCCGATGAAGACTTCATAGCTACCTTCGTCTGGCTTGTACGAAGAGGGGAATGGGCTCCACCTCTAAGGCAACTGAAATAATGGAACCAGCCATCCCAGCGGATTTGCGATAGAAAGATGACTCATTTTGAATTGCAGAATTCGGCCAAAGCCGCTTCACTAGCTGAAAACTTGCTTCTCGGGAATCTAAACCGTAAAACAAATGGTGCAGACCGCAAACCCAAGCCACTCGCTCACTAGTATTGGGACCCGTTGGGAGTTCTCCTTACCAATAAGGAAACCGGAAGAATAAGCCCCTTGCGCTCAATAAAAACTACCGGGCGGCGGAAGACCTCTTGATGACTACCAAATGCGTCATCGAGATAAACAAAAAACTTCAGACCCGTAGAAAGCCAGTAAAACAAAAACAAACGCTTAACTAGACCAAAGACTAAAATCGAGAAAGCGACATACCAAAGCACACCTTTAAGGGCCAAGAAAAAACCTATATACTTCTGGTGATCTAAGGAATTGTCAATCTAGATTATAGGTCCCACTCATAGCCTCGGTGCCCCTCTTTAAGAACCTGCGAAAAGGTGCCAAAAATTCTCGTACTTAACCTTAAATCGAACGAGGTAGCAAATAACGTAACTGCGTAAGATAATTGATGATGACTGCAACCCTCAGAATGGAGGCTTACCAGGCTCGATAATACAGCCATTGGCTAAAAACTCGGAAGTGGGTAATGGTAGCAACAGTGAACTGAGGTGCTTTTAGGCTTGTTCACAAAGACTAAAGGAGGACTTAAAGCGACCTTAAATAGCTCCTGAACAGATATCCCCAGGAAAAATTCTTCGGAAACACTAAAATAAATCAAATCACACTCATCTGAAGATTTACAAATGAATCCTTTCCTTCATATATATTGTAGCCAGTCACTGTGAGGAGTTGGTCTTTGAAATAAAGAAACAGACGTGAGCAAAAGCCGAACTTCAGTCACTAAGAAACAAAACAATCAATTTTCCAATAAACTGAGAAATTCAAAACAATAAAAAGAAATCAGACTGTGGGTTGTTAGGCGTTCACAGACCCGAAGGACGAATACGAATGAACAAGACACTTTTATAACTGTATGCAAAATACTTAACACCAAAAATACCGAAAGACAAACAGACAAGAAAATACACGTAATTAACCATATAAGAACGTGCAGAAAACAAATATCTGCTCAACTGCATACCGCAGATATTTTTGCATTCTGCACTTTCCAGAAGTTAATAGAAAAACAAGAAACAACATTAGTAACAAATCATGGAGAATATTGGATATGGCCTGGGTGTAACGCCATATGTCCGCCGAAGGAAAAAACAAAGCAAGTCTGAAGTGTGATGTAAAGCAAAGAGAAATACTTATCTTAAACGATGCGAAGAGTTAAAAACCCATCGGTTAGGCTGATTACTCGCTGAAGATCCAAATTGAAAGGAAAAAGCGGTAGAAGTGGGAGAAGCCTAGACCTTTCGATCGACAAGGCGAAAACGGTGACGCCTGCCTTGGATTTCTTTCTGCTCTTCTCTCTGCCCTATACATCAGTCTTCCTGTCGTCCTCAAAACTCGACGAAAGCTCCCGGAAGGTATCCATTCACAGTAGACCAGCTAAAGTCACTTTATCGGCTATTTAAAAACCTTTATACGCGCAGAAACCCCGGGGCAGAAACCAACCAGTACCTGCTCCCAGGACCGACTTAACTTGGCGGTAGAATTTGGACTTTTACGCGTCAATTCCTTAAAGTTGCCAAGCACTAATGCAGGGGGTGATCCCGAGCTGCTGCTGATTCCCTTCTCTTTCACAACAAAAACTTCGCTGCGGGCCTTATTAACAGTGTTAACGGTTTGCACGACTGTCGCGTTATTCATGCAATTTCCTCCGAAAATCGCTTTGTAAAGCCACTGAGGCAATCGTTGATAACCTGCGAAAGGTTATCCGCTAAAGAACCGATAAACTCCGCAACAGAAGCCCTAATAGCCTCATTAATGGAACGCAA
Source organism: Porites rus (assembly GCA_964035705.1). Taxonomy (NCBI): domain Eukaryota; kingdom Metazoa; phylum Cnidaria; class Anthozoa; order Scleractinia; family Poritidae; genus Porites; species Porites rus. The sequence continues at coordinate 21,799,420 of OZ037999.1, forward strand.
CGACTGCCGCATCGCTAACGTTAACGGACGGAACCGAAGATCCTTGCTTCTTGCTCATCAAGCGAGCGAAGAAATCAGACTGTGGGTTGCTAGGCGTTCACAGACCCGAAGGACGAATACGAATGAACAAGACACTTATATAAATGTATGCAAAATACTTAACACCAAAAATACCGAAAGACAAACAGACAAGATAATACACGTAATTAACCATATAAGAACGTGCAGAAAACAAATATCTGCTAAACTGCGTACCGCAGATATTTTTGCATTCTCACAAGAGAGTCGATGTCGCATTAAAAGCAGCCGTTGAGACTTTGCATGAGATTATTCAAAATATTTCCCCGTTTCTGATTGGTTAAAACCACACGCATAATTAACCATAACCAGCTGCTATTGACCAAATTTGGAAAGACTGTTGTCATATTGAACCGATGACGTCAAAATGACGTCAAAGGTGCAGCCTTTTTGCAGTTGCTTTCAATTTTAATTGTCGCGTACACCGACCATATATGGAGAGCATGGTATAATTAGTGGCTAAATATTTTCCGAGCCCCGAAAGCGGCGAGGTAAATATTCCAAAAGCCACTATTCACCGTGATTGAAAAGAATAAAAATTTTAGTATACACACACGAAGTGATCTCCTTACCTGAGAAGAAAAGTAGAGCTTTGTTGTTTTCTGTTGACTCGCCAAGTTTATAGCCAAAATGGTTTGTTGTGTCGTTCGTCGCATGTAGTGCTGACAAAAATGGTGGCTCGGTTGCTCGAGGTAAGACGTCGTCTTCCTGTATGAATAATCCCCTCGACGTCGGCTCGGGGATTATTCAACAATATCAACTTCGCCTTCGGCGAATGATGTTAAATATACCATAGCGGCTAAGCCAATCAAAATGCTAGAATTGCATTATCCAATGATTCAGTTTTTAATAATGTCTTATATTTTCTTCCGTGAGCAAGTGATTTCATAATACCGTGGTGTCTAACTCACAGAATCACGGGCGTGCCACCTAGTGTTTCTGGTGGTTTCTGTTGCTTTAAAAATCGCTCTTAGGAGTTTAGAACACCATGGCATTACAATAATATGTTTTAGCTTGAGTAAGCGACTGTTAAACTTTTAAAAATTTCCACTTGGCGCGCAAGTGATTTTATAATGCCGTGGTGTCCGATTCACGGAATCACTGGCGTGCCACCTAGTGTTTCTGCTGCTTTAAAAATTGCACTTAGGAGTTTAGATCACCATGGCATTACAATAACACTAACTTACTCGAGCTAAAACACATCAGACATATTAACCATTAATTTTCATCTGTGCGCAAGTGATTTCATAATATTGTGGCGTTTTACTCACAGAATCACGGGCGTGCCACCTAGTGTCTCTGTCGCTTTAAAAATCGCTCTTAGGAGTTTAAACACCATGGCATTACAATAACACTAGCTTACTCGAGCTAAAACCAAGAGATAGCCTGCGTGGCAGGCGTTTGAAAGGGAAGGGAAAGGGAGTTTTGGGAAAGGGAGTTTTAGTCGCGAGAGAAACGCGAGGGGCGCGCGAGGAAGTAGGGAGGAAAACGCCTGCCAGGAAACCATTGTTTTTCTCGTTATTAACATCTACCAGGTGAATGTTAAAATCCTGATTGGTCAAAATTTGATAAGATCTAAACAGCGTGTTCTAATTGGTCACCTACATGTTATGCAGTAACTTGAGTGTTACCATTCACAACTAAACATATGTCGTTAGTGAAGCGTGTTGAGAGTTCTCTACGCGAATTCATCATTAGAAGGCATCAATTTCAGCTTCAAAGGAGAGTAGAAAAAAGCAGTTAAAGAACCGTATGAAGGAAAAGGCCTGTCAGCAGATGAGGTTTACTGACTGGTTCTGAAAAGTATTATCCCCCAACGGCTTGTCGGTTTTACTTGCCAGGCGAAGAAACGAAAAATCATGCTGCCTGTGTGCTTGTTATCTGCTGTTTGACCCGCGTTATCAACGGTAAGATAATTGAAGACGAAACGATCTATAACTTTTGGCGATTTTTGGTCGAGGACTTCTTCTTGCCGGTTATAAAACCGCCAGGAACTTACTTTAATAATAAATTGTGGCCTTCTTGCAGATCTTCGTCCTGATAGAAACTCAAAGAGTGCGTGACGGCAAAGTGTTTTAATTTTTCTTAGGCAAACATTGCAGAGAAAGTTGCGAGAAGCCGCTACATTACTTATTAAATAGTTTTCCAGTCCGATTCCTTCAGCAACAACTTGAATAGATTTATACTGGATTTTATGTAACTCGGCACGGGTAGTTGCAACTTTCAAGGAAGATTCCTTCGATGGATGACTGCGTTTGAACTTTTTTATAGTACCTTTACTTTAGATTGCTTTAGGAAAACAAAAGAAAACCAGTGTGAGAAATACGACTAGAATACGTGCATCGCGGCCAGACTTATTTGACAGCTAGTCATTCACAGTTGCGTTATTTTTGTTATTTTTTTAATTAGTAGGCGGGATGGCGAAAACAATGGCTTCCTTGCAGGCGTTCCCCTCCTCCCTCCTCCCTCGCGCGTGGTCTCGCGCCCTAATTCCCTTCCCCTCGCGCCGTAATTCCCTTCCCCTTCCCTTTCGAACGCCTGCCGCGCAGGCTAACCAAGAGCCTATAAAGGGGACAGAGAGGGCATCCCCCATATACACCCTATTCCATAGGTAATTCGTCTCGAGTTATTTTTAGAATCGGGATAAAGTTACCTCGCGCGAGGCGTGGATGTTTCGTGGAGGTTTCACATGACCAAACGCCGTGCAAAACATGTCGGACGAGAGGCAATGAAAGCGTAAAAAGATCGAGAGCATTCGTGAATATTTAAGCGAAATGAGTCGGCGCTCACCTGGGAAAAAGGAATCGTTGGACTCTTTGACAACCCGTGAAATCAGTTTAACTCGAAGTTGTCGTAACCTCAGTGCTTTAATAAAATGAGAAATTTCGCCGGTCTATTGAAACCGGTCGTTTGTACAATTTAGGGAGTTTAAGATCCAACGAAGCGGACGACAACTAGAACGTCAAAAAAACAATAGGTTTAATTAGCAAAACAACAACTTCGCACGTGCAATACACTTTTTTGTTCATTTCTTTCCCGTTTTTGCACGACTACGACGTGAAAATGCCTAATTTCGCGTTTTATAGAGGACGTAAATAGGCAACGACGAAATTTTATTTCTCTTTCTGAGCTTGAATATGGTCCCTTGAAATTCAGCTTTAGGAGGGTTCGCCTACAATTGACAAAGTAAGTGGGTAGGAATAATCGCTATAAAGACTGAAAAAAATAAACATCAAACTAGAAATTGCTGTCTTCAAACTGTAAATTATAAATGATCCTGAGAGAATATTCAGTGTGTTAATGATTTCCCTGCTCCTACTGTTAGCTCTATACAAGAGAGGAAGGGCGATTCTTTTTTAACTTCGGTTTCGCTGACACAGCTTTCGCAGAAATCTCGCTGTAGTCGTTTTCGTCGACAAAAGGAATAGCCAAATCGCTCTCCGCGTCTTCCCCCATTTTGTTCTGCGTCATTTCGTGAAGGACGCGTGGCTCTCAGCGTGGGTCATCCACGCGGAACACATTCGCGCTATGTGATTGGCTGTTGTCTAATCCCCCTTGAGATCTGTGGCGTTAAAAATAACTCGAGACGAATTACCTATGGAATAGCGTGTATATGGGGGATGCCCTCTCTGTCCCCTTTATAGTCTCTTGCTAAAACATATCAACCTATAAATTTCCACTTGGTGCGCAAGTGATTTCATAATGCCGTGGTGTCTGATTCACAGAATCACGGGCTTGCCACCTAGTGTTCCTGTTGCTTTGAAAATTGCACTTAGGAGTTAAGATCACCATGGCATTACAATAACACTCCCTTACTCGAGCTAAAACATATTAACCTTCAAATTTCCACTTGGTGCGCAAGTGATTTCATAATGCCGTGGTGTCTAACTCACAAAATGACAGGCGTGCCACCTAGTGTTTCTGTTGGTTTAAAAATTACACTTTAGAGTTTAGATCACCATGGCATTACAATAACACTCGCTTACTCGAGCCAAAACATATCAGACATATTAATTTTCTTCTGTGCGCAAGTGATTTAATTACACTGTGTTTTCTAACTCTCAGAATCACAGGCGCGCCACCTAGTGTTTCTGTTGCTTTAAAAATCACACTTAGGAGTTTAGATCACCATGGTATTACAATAACACTCGCTTTCTCAAGCTAAAAGATATTAACCTTCATATTTCCACTTGGTGCGCAAGTGATTTCATAATGCCGTGGTGTCTGATTCACAGAATCACGGACGTGCCACCTAGTCAGGGGCACCCGAGGTCAATTTTCGGAAGACGATTTGAGATCTAGAACTTTCGGAACATTTGTTGTAAAATTCCTTGCTTCCCTGCCTCTCCTAGGATTTTCGAACATCTAAAAAATGGTATAATTGCCCATTTTTAACAGATTTTTACCCTAAAAAGAAGACCTAGAATTGTTGCCAACGAGGAAACCGAGCTAAGAAGCGAGGTTGCCTCGGCGGCAGAATTATAACGCGGCGGAATGTAGGCCAAAACTCTCACCATATTTGGGTGTAAGTAAGACCCCATATTTGGGTGGTGACGTCATGGCCTTGTATTTACTACTCGTGGTCCGAGATTGGGTGATTCAGTGTGCAGCTGTTCGTTGTCTGTTCAAGAGCACCTAACAGGTGAGCAAGCTTTAATACAATTTCTAGTTTGAAAGGGCAATTAGTGCTCTGGTCTGCTTTATAAGTTGTGTTTAAAGAAGCAGCGGTAGTTGATCAAGGCATAGGGTTATATTCTCAAAACTATTATCAGAACCAGCGTGTTCTTCCCAGGTCAATTTATATTGAGCCAGTCCTCACCTTCCGTGAGCAATGCAACGTTTTTGCGGACCTTTTGTTTTGAAGACTATCATTATTCGTTTCAAGAGACTCTTTGTCCTGTGACACTCGCTTATTAGATTTTTGTATTTTATTCAAGTTTATATTTTCATACCTCTGATACATTCCGCCCCATTGTTGCTCTTTTCACACATTTTGCTTTCACCAATTTTTTCTGGTGTATATTACCACGCGAAATATTTTTCCTATCCCTGATGACGCTGTTGCTCGGAATTTAATTATTATTTTTAATTTCAGCAGTCAAAGACCTCATTTAAACTATAGTTTTCTTTCTAACGTTTATAGTTTTGCTACAATGGAATTTTCCAAGAAACATAAGTGCTAACTTGCTCATATTTACCAACAAAGCTTCAAGCCATGTTGTGATTGTTTAATAAAAGTGAAAGCCTTAAACGTGCCAAAGTTGTTGTTTTGAACTTGGGTGCCATCCTTTTCTTTTGCGGAATCCATATTAAAGCCCTAAAATTATGAAAAAAATATCGCGAAAATCTGAATATGCACATTCCAACAAAGATAAACGAATTCGCCTCGTTGGCACTTACCAGAAGGTACCCCTAGACGGTAGCCTTTTACCTAGCTGAAATTTTCGAAAAGGTAACTTTTGATCCTTATAATTTTCGGATCACTAGACTCTCAGCTAGGAAATCCGAACAGATTAAAAATTTTTAGGAGATAAAAATATGCCAATATCAACCGTTCGAATACTAAAATACGTTTAGCAATGCTACGTTTAAGTGGTTTTGAACTATATTCTCGTAGGGTGCCCTTGCCTAGTGTTTCTGTTGCTTTAATTAAAAATTGCACTTAGGAGCTAAGATCACCATGGCATTACAATAACACTCGCTTACTCGAGCTAAAACATATCAGACATATTAACCCCTGATTTTCTTCTGTGTGCAAGTGATTTCATTTTCCTGCAATACATACCTTTTTCTTGACTGGAGAACGAATTAAATAGCGGTAGCGGCGAGATTTGGTAATTTTGGAGGGTTCTGGACACGTTATGGCGGGATGACGATTTCACTATTCGACCGAATCCATTTCATCGCTTGGTCTTTGTGTTTTCTGCTTCTACTGTGACATCTTTAAGAATTTAGGCCGAGTTACTTCTAACAATAGTATTTCCGCAATCCCGTCATTAAATAAAGGATTTTTTTTTATGTAGCCCGTTTGCACTCTTTTTAGATCATTGACAGCAGATCATGCATAATAGTCACCAAACAAATGCAGTCGGATTAGAAGATCTAACGTTTTCTCCGTCAAAATGCCTCGCGTATGGAGTATCGTTAGGCTCAGAAACATTTTCAAGGCACAGGAAGACCGCCTTCTTCTCCTAATGTCATCTAAAACCTACCCAGACACACAAAACGTCCTTTACGATCGTCTCAAGAAGGCAATGCTAGCTGGCTTTATTCGATCAGAGTTCAAATCATAATGTCGCACTTCTTCCATATAAAGGAAAAGTCAATTATTATTTCCAATTTTTTGGTTAAAATTTTAACTATAGTGCGTTGAATGTACAGATTCCATCAGAGAGAGGCCATAAACGTTCAAGTACAACGCACCAGCGCGTGCGTGAAGCGATTCAGTCCGGAAACTGCAGTTTAGCAAGCTCGGGCCAAAAAATTATTTGAATCTGCACAAACAAAGCCTCGGAGATCAATGATTGCAATTTGCTTTGGCATCTATCTTTCCTTTACGATGAGCAGTGTGCTGTGTGTTCACGGAGTGCGGGTTATACATAATCAACATTTTTAACCAACGCTTTTATCTAGCAACATTCGTCCGATTCTATTTAAATTCTGCGACCTTCGATACATTAAATACAATATGGAACTATGCTACATTTTAATACTGGTAAAGACCAGAAAGACAACGCTTGAGTCGTAGGCCACGCGCGATTATTCTGGATAACTCGTGAGCTGAGAACGCAAATCTCAGGCATTCTCTTCTCTAATTACTCTATCGCCAGATGCCGCCTTAATCTTGTTAAAAATGTAACGCTTTATCGAATAACTGACCTCTGATGGTTGGATCAAACGGTGAAGAAACTAATTGCTTTTCGCAGTAGGAGGTTTATTGCTTGTCACTCAAAACCTAGCGCCCTTAACAACGCCGGCATCATGTGGTGTGCAAAAGAAAGTCGTATGCGGGTCCTCATGTGAGGTAAGTCTGCTCCTGGTAAAAAGGTTTTAAGATCGAATGGATCGAAAGTTCAAATCGTACCTTAATCAAAATGACTGAGTTATTCTTATAAAACCAATCTTGGGACTTTTTTTTTCTTTCATAGGATTTCTGCTACCTAACAAGTCGATCATATTATCATGAAGTTGCTGATCTTGCTGCAGTGTTGTGTTCTCCTCTGCAAACTAACAGCTGGTCATGAAGGTAAGCTATTTTTAATGAATTCTCATCCCTTCTTTAGTCTTTTTCAGTTAGGTGATCCGAACACAACCACAGTCCCACACTGCTATTAACAAATTAAGAGGTTGCTACCCTGTTACAGACTGGAAGTTATTTATTGGTTTCGGTTGTATAGTTTGTGTGGCAGGCGACCGGGGGGACTCCTATATGAAAGGGGCGGGGATGCTCGTCGTCTCGCTTAGGGGTGTAAATCTCAGTTTTTGGTCTCGCTTAGGGTGGTCTGGGCAAAACACCATTATATTTAGCCGTAAAGGTCTCTTTTAGGGTTGGACTCGAAGAAATATTAAAAAAGTATATATTTTCAATTCGTTTTATTTACTCCAGTTCATGTAATCAAAGTTTAAAACGGATCGCTTTTACGGGTCAAAAAAAGGTTGGGCCACGCCCAGATTGGTCTCCCTTAGGGGATTAAATCAAAATTTCCGACGAGCATCTCCGCCCCTTTCATATGCGAGTACCCTCAACTCGGGGAGCGGGGGAGGGGGGGGGGGGGCAGGCAGCGTTAACAGGGGAAGGGGGAGGCAATTTCGGATATTGTGAAAAGTGAAAGAAAAATTGTGCAAGCAAACCAGAAGACTACAATCTCATTGTGACGAAATCAAGCTAGAAATGTACTTTTCAGAGGGTGCTGCCCGAAAAGTGAAATAAGCCGATCTATTTTATCTCCCCGTCTTTCTTCCTAAAAAGAAATTTAGGAAAGTACTTCACAGATTGCTTTCGGATATCTTAAAAGGAGATGACTATATTAAGACGCCCTTAATAGTTGAAAAAGTTCGATTAACAGTGATTTCGGTATTAAAGTATTTGTTTGTTTGCTTGTTCAGATTTAATGTAATTAAAATAAAACTGTGATAGAATATTATTGTAACTTAAAATTGTAGTTTTCCTTCCTTTTCCTTTCCTTTCTTTTCCTTTCAATTTCTTTTTCTTTTAACTGCTGCGCCTAGATTAGCAATTGCTGTTTTGCGGGCCAGTCTATTGTAACCAATAGTCTTATGAAATAAAGTTGAAGTTTGAAGTTTTGAAGCTCTGGTAACGTAATCGTTATTTTATTTCTATATATATGGGTGGGTCCTAGAGACAGGTAGGGAGGCGGACTAGAGGTAGTGTAAGCCTCACCACTAGTACCCTTAAATTCCGGCTCCCACCCCTTTAGTCGTTTTTTTTTGTGTGTGTTTTTTCTTTTTCTGTATATTGTATTTTGACCACGAAGCAGACGTGTTTCCTGCATACATAGGGAGGGCAGTTGTCGAGCCAACTTATCTTGCCAGGCACGATTCACGTACGATGTGATGGAGTCGAATAAATGTTTCGACAGCTCTAAAGACAGAAAACTGACACTTAACATGTATGTGCACGATAATATAATGATAAGCATGAGGATCATAACGACAAATTCCGCAATGTTTAGCTGAAGACCGGTATGTTCCTTAATTTACAGGAGAGGGATACCGTGAGGGTCTTGGAATGGAAAACGGAAAGATTGCTTACAACCAAATAAGTGCTTCCTCAGAAAGGAATAATTTTAAAGCCAATCAAGCAAGATTACGTTATAAAAATATAGTAGGAAGACCATCCGGCTGGCAACCTAAAAACAGTAGGTGCACTGAATGGTTGCAAGTTGATCTTCTTCTTGACAATTACATAGTAACGGGAGTAGCAACTCAAGGATGCTTGGCTAATCGCAAGAAAAAACGTGTTTTCAGTGTAACCAAATACCAACTAGAATACAGCAATGATGGTAGTGTGTTTTCTACCAACCATAAGGTAAGTTTATTTCGTTCTTCTTGACAATATCCCAAAGCTGTCATATTTTTCTTTAGAGTTCAAAGCTGAAATGCTTTTGTCTAAGCGTCAATTATGTGAACGGTACCTTTTTGGAAGACAAGAAAGCGTGCTTTGATGATCAAGTCACTGGTTTTCCAGGGGGAATTTAGAATAGCAAGAGAAAAGTAGAAGTTATTTTACGTGTTTATTAAAGGATGGTTGTTTGTAGTTAACCTCAAGATTTCATGAGTGGAGATATCTGACCAAACTTAAGACCCAAAAGCAAAAACCTAAGACCTATGACTCGGCGGACCTGAATTAAGTCTGATAATTAAAAATTAATGAATGAGGCTGAGTATCTTATGAAGAATTATGGAGATCCGGAAGGATGTTATCCGTCGAGGCCGTAAGTACATAATTCTTCAAATGATACTCAAGGCGAATTCAATAATTGTTTTATTATTCACTCAAAATAATTCCTAGTTTTAAAAAATGGCTAAAACAAGCTTACCTGCATCGATCCATAGATGTTAAGTTCACCTTCGATAGTGCACGTTTAGGTTGGTCCAGCTCCGCAAATATTCTCCAAATAGCAGATGTCGCCCTTCGAGTTGTCTCCTTGCTGTTCTTGCCATGTTTTTAGTTATTTTTTCGCCTAGTTCTTACTCTTGAAACGAGTGAAATGTCCGCAATTTTTCAAGTTCACAACCAAAACAACTCAACCTCGTCCCCAGGTTTTCTCGGTTAACGGTGCCTTAACCTGAACGAACGCTGCATTTTAGACTTCATTTCCTCGTTAAACACAAAATTCTCCAAATTTGGTCATCAGAAACTGGTTATGGTGAATTATGCCTGTACTTTTAGTCAATCAGAGTCGGGGAAATATTTTGAATGAATAATAATGAATAATGACTTAATATTTTAAAAATTTATTTTCGTAAAGTACTTAATTTATTTAAGTTTTTATTCATGTGTTTAATTCGAGTAAATTCACGCCTGAGGGATCTAGAATCAACAGAACAGAACAGAACAGAACATCTTTTAGCTTTCTTAAACTTGATATTTAAATTATTTATTACCTTTAGTATTTTAGTTTTTAGGGATTTTAGGATTTTAGCAATTTCATAGGGCAACATAGGGGGACTTTAGTGCGACTGTAATTATGCACCCTTTTAAAATAATTAAGTGTTTATCTTATCTTTTCTTATCACGTGATGGTATTTCGATCTACTGATTTTGTGGCCAGTGCAGCCCGGTGCTTAAAACAAACTCGCCTGCAACACGTCGTTCCACTTGAGTTTTGAACATTTTGACGTGGTTGTTTCTATGGTAAAAAAAAGGATTTAAGCATATACACACTCAGTGATCTTAGTGTTTTAAGCAATCTGTTTGGTTCGCTCTTTCTGACTATTCAGAAACAACCTCCTAACGAGTGGCTAAAGGTAAGCTGACTAAGGTCGGTGATTTGCAGATTTTTAAGCGTAAGAACCCTCCTGAAAATTGGACAAAATCATAGGGCTGATGTTTTTGGAGGTAGGAGAAGACTATAAAGTATTTAAAACGATCTACTTTAGCAGAATTTTTCACAGGGCTGAAATCCGACGCAATACTTTCCGTTGTTGACTGAAATGTTGTAATTTTCACAACCCGACACGCGATAACGCGTAATGAGTTTCAAGATAGCCAGGGCAAGTTAAAAAAAAAAATTAGAAGGGTTTGTATGGAGTTTTCTGAGTATAACTGGGCTACTATCTCAGAGACAATTTGCCCCGAAATGCTCATTTTTGGCAAGTAGGCCTCTTGGACATTTTTCTTTCAGAATATCCTGACAAATCCCATAATTTCAGAAATTTCATTTTTATGACGTCATCACTTTAGTACTCTATCGTTGGCAGCTTCATTCACAAGTTTGTTTGTTGTTGTGAATGAGCAAAACCGGTGATTCAGAACCATTTTTCTTTAAAAACTTGCGCTTTTATCACCGTTAGCTAGGGAAAAGTGAATTTTGTTATTCAGACAAAACATCTGAAGGGAGAATCAAGCAAGTTAGCCAGGAAAACCGCTAAAGTAAAGCACAACAGGCGGCTTGTGATGTCGCTTCACTAGTTTTTAGCAGCCGGGAACTGTTTTCAAAAAACTAGATACTCAGCAGTCAGAAATTTTGACCGATTTTCTTGAAGTAGCTCGTTTAATTCCCCTTAGAACACAAGATATTTGTTTAGAAATCTCAAGTGATTGTAAATATTGCCTTGGGTTAAAAGTAGAAGCGACTGCCCAAGGGCACCCAACGTCAATTTTCAGAAAATATCTGTTCGGAAGACGATTTGAGATCTAGAATTTTCGGAACATTTGTTGTAAAATTTCTTGCTTGCCTGCCTCTCCTAACAAATGATATAATTGCCCATTTTTAACGGATTTTTACCCTAAAAAGGTCACCTAGAATTTTCGGTAGCCTATTTTCTGGCTGAAATTTTCGAAAAGGTAAGTTTCGATCTCTATAATTTTCGGATCACTAGACTTTCAGCTAGGAAATCCGAACAGATGAAAAAATTTTAGGGGATAAAAATATGCCCGTGTGAGTGCCGCAATGTTGTTAATTGTTAAAGGCTGGTTGAAATGGGTAAGAGGGGAGACGTGGAGCCATAATGGACGTTTTTTAGTATGTAAAAAGCTCAAATTTTTCATCGGAGTTCCTAATGTAAACTGGCTCACCGAATAGCGAACGCGCACAACCACTAAGAAATGTTATAAGAGTTGTTATGGACTGGCTGCAACCTCGAGTGGCAAGCGAACGCTGGAGTGTGCGGTGAAGCGTTGCGGCTGGAAACGAAGAGCTCTCACTTTCTTTCCCCGCACCTTGTTTCCTGCGTCTCCTATCGCGTGCCACTAGCGATTGACTTCTCTCTATATCCCTTAAATGGAAGGCTTGTTAGCAGGCTAATACGATTTTGATTGTTGTGAGAGATGGACGCATCGTCATCACAATGGCTCATTCAATTCCAAGTGTACCCATACCCCCTAAAGCAGTTGTCAAGTGCTGACATTTCCTTTGGCTCTCGATACCGAGCAAGAGCGGACAAAATTGCTCAAACACTCGTCTGTAGCCAAATCCGTCAATTCCATATCCCTTTTGGGAGATTTATTTCCAATTATCGGGAAAAAAGCGATCCATTCCTGGATAAAAAAAACCTTGTTCCAAACTGAAAAGTATCCTTGTGTTGTTTTAAAATGTTGAAAATGCTTCGTCATAATTTCGTATAATGTTGAAAACCGACACACAGTCCTATCCGCTTCATGACCCACACTTACGAGATCTTAATAACTCTTACCAAAATAGAAGTCCTCTAAGAGTTATGCACCTATCAATGTAATGCCGGCGGGGGGTGGGGAGGCAGGGCATAGGGTGGGGATTTGACTTTTTTCAAAAATTTTCAATCAAATTCCCGGCCCACGGGCAAATCATTCTAGTCAAATGCAACCAAATCTCCCCACCCCAGGCTGCACATTGCTGTCCATCCCAAGACAGAACCTAAGAAAGGCACAATAAAAATATCTCCAAATAAAACTCTGCAATCTTTTATAAACGTTGCTGCATCACCAAAGATACATGTTCCTGTTACAGCTGCAATTATACGTTTTAACCATAATCCGTGTTACACTGCATAGAATACATAAACCTTTAGGAGAAAGTCCACATTTTGTAAGTCTAAATATACCGTTCTTAGTAAAGGGTACAAGGAAAGTCAGTTTTATAAGTTTACAGTGATTGTAGCGAATGAGCCATACACTAATCAATTGTGCTTGCAAAAATCGACTCGGTTTCTCTTTACTTCCGCTTACTTTGATACCACAGTATATTAAGAGGTTCAATTGATCAAAAACACGCTAAAACAAACGGAATTTGAAGACAAAACAGTGAAATCCACTCAGCCTTCGCTTGCTCTCATTGGCCTCCATGACTTCCTGATCTTTTCAAACCGTATGGCGCATGCGTGAAGCGTGGAAGCGGGAAACATATGTTCGGTCTCAGTCTTTTTCGTCCGAGTCGGTAGTCAAATATCTCCACGTCGGGCGAAGAAAGATTCAAATATCCCCTCCCCCGGGAGAACAAGATAAGTCAAATGCCCTACCCCAGGGACAACAAAGACAACCAAAGGATAGGATAAGTGCTTTATTATCAACAGAGCGCCTACAGACACATGTGTTTACAACGATAACAAAGATTTTAGTGCAATAATTACAGAGGTGTACATTCGTGAAATTTATAAAACTATTAAACAAGGTTATATTTAACGCGTCTATCTCTTTCGCGGAAGCGATCATATACGTATTTAGCCACAATTTTTTGCGTTTCCTCTCCTTGCTTCATACTTATCAACGTTGTAAAGGCAGAGCTTGGAGTCATAGAGTCAAGAATAAGATTAGTTTCCTTTTTTAGCGTATTGAACAACTCTCTCCTAGGATCCCTGTAGGCTATGCAATTCATCAAAAAATGCTCCTCGTCTTCTAATCCAGTTTTACATAATGGACAGATTCTTTGGTCTGGTGGTTGATAGGGTTTAACGTATCGCCCAGTTTCAATTGCTAGTTTGTGGTTGCTTAATCTTAGCTTTGTGATTGCTACTCTATGATTGGTGTTTCTTACATTCGTGAAGTAATTTTCGTAGTCATGGGTAAGTTTAAATTTCTTAAAAGTTCTCAGTTTGTTTTTTTGATGCGGGTCCTTTCGTTCATCGTTGTGTATTTCGCTAATCCATGTTTGCTGTTCTATGTCTAAGAGTCTCTGTCGTATATAGTTCATGATTGCGGGAGTGTCAGTTTTCGCTGACCATATGTCGCCAAGACCTGCGAGATTTAATAGTCGTTTTAATTTGCTTGACCAAAGTTCCTTTTTATCTTGACTAATTTGGTCTGTAAATGCTATTCCAGAGAGTTTATTTTGGTGCTCCGGCTCACAAAATTTCAGCCAATATTTAATGGCTCTGCACTTTGTCTTCGTTCGCATTGGAAAACGGCCTACCTCCGATCTGCACGCATTTGAGCTACAGAATTTGTTAACTCCCAATAGCCACCTTATAAACTTTGTTTGGACAAACTCAATTGGATCATTTTCCAGCTTTCCGTCGTGATCGACCCCCCAGATCTCGCTTCCGTAGGTGAGTATTAGAGAAATAACCGTGTCAAAAATTTTCATTGTGAGCTGTACATCGTCTCTGAAATGGTCGCCCATTTCCTTCCTGAGTTTGTACAAAGCTTTAAGGGCAACCTTCTTTATTTCCTGTTTAGCGTACATGAAGGTCCCATAAGTACTAAATTGTAGGCCAAGATATTTGTAATTGCTAGCATTGTCAAGTTTACTGCCTCTATAGTATAATACATAATACGTGCTTATTCCAAATCCCCACCCTATGCCCTGCCCCCCCCCCCCCCCCGCCGGCTTTACATTGATAGGTGCTTTATATGAGGTTGCTGCTGGTGAATAACAATAAAAACAATGAAAAAATAGTTCTCTACTCTTTTTATTTACACTGGGCTTCAAAAAGAGCATAACAGTCTCATACTGATTAAAGATGTGTAAGGCATGGGTAAGGAGTTAATTACGTTGAGCATGAAATTGGCTAAATGTTTTTGTTTGATGATGGGGTAAAAATAGGTAGACTAAACAAAGACAACGTCTTTGTGCAGCATTTTTTAATTTTAAATTCATCCTAAAACAGTTCAAAAACAGAGACAATTTATGATTAAGGGGAAATTTTGGAACATAACATTCAAATGATTAATAACATCTCAATGAAAAGGAAACATGTTAAATAGTGGGGCCTATTATGGCCTATCATGGCCTATTATGGCAGCCTATTATGGCTGCTCTAGGCATTCGCAAACACCTTGATATTTTTTACGATCATCTTTCCGAATCAAGCCTTTTAGAAACAACTCAAAGTCTTGTAAGATTCGTCAAAAACAATATTTTTCGTATTCGGTGAAAGCTAATGTCTGGCAAAATGAGAAAAAAGGACAAAAACTCAAAAGATTGTCCATCCGACGCCAAGATATCCAGAGACAAACGTCGAACTACATGGGAAAACGCTGGGAAAACGAGACTGCAATATTCTAATTATAAGTTTTGGCTACATGGAGGTCAGCGGTAAAAGTGGCATCATGACTTGGATGGTTGCACACTTCCGTCAATGGTCTTCGGAATGACGCGACGGTAAATTCCTTCCATGTTGCATGTACACGATGCAAACAATAACATCAAAGCGTTTCCTTGATACTTTCAGAAGATCACAAATGATCGATCGTTGACTCTTTTTGCTATGAAGCAAGCGAACCAACGCTTGTAGCCGATGTGGCCATCGTTAAATTAATAAAAACAGAAGTCAAGATATCAAAGAGGCAAACCAAGTAATTTTCACCACTTGCTCCTTTCAAACCATGTAATTTATCATTTCAATTATTTTCCGGCAATTGAACTAAGCGACTACTATTGTCCCTTTTCTTCCACTTCCCGCACCAAACCCACTAGTGCACGATATTATAGCTAACTTTCACATGGCAAACAACATTAGATCGGGGTGGCCTAGTCGGCTAAAGCCGTCAACAAAGCGTCTGATCTGACGGGTCGCAGTTGAGTCGGTTCAAACCCCGAATAAATATTCTTGGAATAAATTATAGTATTTATTGTAGCCGAAAGAACTCGAAGTAATCTCGAGATATCTCGAAGTAATTCCGGTCTCCAATCGTGAAATAGCCGAAACAAGCCGAAAAGTTACGAACTTGCGTACCCAATTTTGTCCCAAAACTGGCGCATGATTTTATAGCTATTTTTCACATTACAAACTATCTTGGGTCGCAGTGGTGCAATCGGCTAATCCCCCAGCTTAGAGTCTCATCTGATCGGACGGGTCGCAGGTGTATTGGTTCGAGCCCCGGGCGAGTCAAAACTAAGTACTATTTCTTCCTCGAGAGCTCGAAGTGATCTCGAGATAACTCGAACAAATTCCACTCTCACTTCGTCGAATAACCGAATTAAACCAAAAACTTACGGACTTAACTTGGCGCTCCGCCCAAGTAATAAGGTCGCAAGAAGGGTGTTATAACCTCTCAATGCAAAAAAAAAAAAAGGAAAAAAACAAAAACAAAAAACAAAAAAAAAAAAAAACACAAAACACGTAAAAACGTAAAAACGTAATTACTGCACTAGTCTTGAGATAACAGTTGACTTTCTCTGTTTGAATCCGAATGTTTCCCAATGTTCATTGTTAGTGTTCATTTCCGTACACTACCATATGCTGCTACCTGCAATATTTCTGTCTTAGGGTACACAAATGAACGATTTATTCATTTAATAAAGCACGTTAGAGTAATTAAAGCTTCATTGTTGTTGTTGTTGTTATTGACACCGTAGTACCCTATTCATAGTAAACAGAGGAGATTGTCACATAACTTGAAAGTTAATCTATTTTCTCTGGATTCTCTAAGGCCCTGTTTACAAGGAAGGAGGGTAACCCTGGTGCTAGGGTTACCCTAGCACTCGCACATTTCTTCTTTTTTTAGTTCTCGTCTTTACAAGGCAGGGAGGGTTACCCCATCCTCGGAGACCCAGGGGCAGTCAGTCAGTTTTCAAGCACAGGCGGAAGAGCCCCTGGGTACCGACTCTCACCGGACCATTTCCAAACGGTCAAGTGAATGCTGGCTCCTGATTGGGCACAAAAAATGCTTTGTATTATTGTGCCCAATCGGGGAACAGCATCTCCTGAGTTCTTTTCGTGAGTTCGTACACGACGCGACAGCTATTGACTCGATCACGGCTTGTCTGGCTCATGCACCAAACAAATGCACGCAGTCAGGAAACTTTCAGTTTGATATAAACACTTTATTTCAAAATACTGGTTGGTTGTCTTTACACTAGGCTGTTAAGTAAGACTTAAGAGCCGCTAAGTTTTACTTAACCAAAAATTCGTGTGTGAAGGCCTAAGTAAAATCTCAAGTAACTTTGCTTTGCATCTCATTAAAGTCGGAAAGTTGAAACGGTTCAAGAAAGTTTCAAGCGACTTGAAAACCATCCTTATGACCTACTTAGCTGACTTGCGGTTTTGCGGTTTCTTGAGCTTTGAGAAAGGCGAGACATGTCAATCAATCTTAATTTTGTTGCGTGGGAAAATAACCTGAAGTAAAAAAGAATCGGTTGTTTGTGAAGCTTTATTTTACTTGAAGTAATTAAAACTTACTTGTCTTGAAATATTTCTTAGCTTATTTAGGCTCTAGTGTAAAGACTACCACTGTCTACCCGAAAACTAAAGACGCTTTTCCAAAAATACAAGCTTGAGCTTACAACAGGTATTCATACTTGCATCGATCATGCCTTCGTAAATCTTAAGGAGTTTAAGATTCCACGACAGCTGGCAGCCACGAAAACGTCGCATGAAAAGTGAATTCACATTTTTCAAGTCTCTATCGTGATTCTCCCAACTCGCTTACTTTGTCAAATGCAAGCGAACTCTTCTGGAGCTGATTTTCTATCAACCATATCCAATTTCATAAAGAGAAAGAAAATTTTGTCATTGTTTGTTTACCTCCTTCACAAACCCTGAAATTAGGCATCTTCACGTGGTAGTCGTGCAGTGACGGCAAAGAAATCTGCAAAATGCGTGATGCACGTGCAAAGTTGTTGTTTTGCCTTGTCAAGCTATTACTTTTTTATTATCTCGTCGCCGCCGCATCTTAAACTTCCTATTATCTGATTATTTACGACACATTGTGATCCGTCAGAAACAGAATTTTCTCAGTGCAAAATGAATTGTTCCTGCTGATAGCATCCGAAACGTTTTTCGACTCATCGGTAGGTCCTTCGTTTCTGGTTAGGAAAGTAGAAAATGGAAGTTTCCCTTGTACGCACAAGCTTGGTGAACGAACCGGGCAACTGTGGCGACATAATACCCATCGTGTACGAACTCACGAAAAGAACTCACGAGAAAAATGTTCGCCGATTGGGCACAATAATACAAAGCATTTTTTGTGCCCAATCAGGAGCCAGCATTCACTTGACCGTTTGGAAATGGTCCGGTGAGAGTCGGTACCCAGGGGCTCTTCCGCCTGTGCTTGAAAACTTTCGTCGCGCCTTTTCTCCCGGCCCGACTGACTGCTCCTGGGTCTCCGAGGATGGGGTTACCCTAGCAAGAGGGTCACCCTACCTGCCTTGTAAACGTTCTACTAGGAATAACTCGCCTACCTGGGACAACTTCCCTCCGTCAAGAGTGACCAGTAATTTTGACAA
Organism: Porites rus; assembly: GCA_964035705.1. Taxonomy (NCBI): domain Eukaryota; kingdom Metazoa; phylum Cnidaria; class Anthozoa; order Scleractinia; family Poritidae; genus Porites; species Porites rus. The sequence goes on from OZ037999.1 coordinate 21,817,824, forward strand.
TTTGAACGGAGTTATCCAATTTCTGGGTTAAATTGTAAACATCTCAGAAATATAAGGTATTTTCTACATACGATGATAATTTTTTCCCGTGTTGAACTTCAAGGTTTATTTCAAATCTTGGACGTTACAGAGAATGTCACGCATTATGAACCAAGTCAGTAAAGCTGGTAAAGTTGACCCGGGTGATAGGGTAACCCTACCTGTGAAATTTGCTTGTAAACCAGACAAGGCTAACCGTTTAACCCGCTTGTTAGGATAATCCTAGCACAAGGGTAACCCTCTCTCCTTGTAAACAGGCCCCAAAATTACATTCTGTTTTCCCTTAATTAGTTATATGAAGGAAACAAAGACGAGAGCACAATTGTATATCACACCTTGGAGACAACAATCAAGGCGCGCTACATTCGCTTCCAACCAAAGTCTTGGAAAAAGAAAATATGTATGAGAGTGGAACTCTATGGCAATATCACAAAAGGTACTCCAGTTAATTATGTTTCACTGGCAATTTTTTTCTTTGTAAACCATATGAAAATTTTGGTCCCAAATTACTTTTTGAAGTAGGCTTAAAAATGATTTTAATTTTCTTTTGGCTCACTATATTAGTTAACAAACACCACATAAGTAATACTTAAAGTTACTAGTCAGTGTAATATCATCATTTGTAAATTGTGCCTTTGAAATTTCTGTTCAAGACACAATACAAAACACAGGTACAGCGTCTTTGAAAAGCGTGAAAGATATATATTTTTTGAGATTTGACTATATGAAGAATCTAAAATTATCGAGAAGAGGTTACCTTATCGGCAAATTTGTGTTCTCAAATCATATGGAAACTGCAGGTGAAAAGGCAAATTCTGATCTCTTTGTTCATGAATTAGAGTGTTCTGACCAAGTTATTTGTTTTCAAATATGTACAGACCCCTTTATCGTTGGAAAAATACCGCGACCGTCCAAAAATTATTTGCTGACTACACTGCAATGCCGCCCGTAACGCATGGAGATAACTGGACTAAGCGACAAGACTAACAACGGGTTGGATCTTGAGACATGTTCTCGAGTCAGGATTTCGAGTTAGTATTTGGAGTTGGATCTCGAGTCAGGATTTCGAGTTAGGATTTCGAGTCAGGGGTTGTTAACCATTTACAACAAGTTTCCAGAAAATCAGTTCGGTTAGAAAGTAAATGGAACACGGCTTTTTGGGTTGTTCCAGCGGAAAGTTTCCGGGAGAAATGTTCCAAATTCCGGTGGGAAAATGAAACGGTTCCGTTTGGGAAGTTTAAAAAAATATGGGCTGTTATTAGAAGCGATTTATATTTTTTACTATTTTAGGCTGTAAGCTGATTGGGTATACTTTGTAATGTGCGGGTCGTTCTCCCCGCTAACCACGTTAAATTTTAAAGTTTTGTTTGCGCAAAAGATTTCCATTCGGGTGATTTTTGTAAATGTAACTTATTTGTACTAATTAAAAACGCGATTCCGGGACGAAATTTCCTGGTGCTGAATTTTAGTCTGCGTTGCAAGCGTTTCCGCGCGAGTTCGTCGAGAAAGTTGGGACGAGAGCAAAAAATAGTAATGAGGAGGGAGGAGGAGAGAGATAGAGAGGATTATGGGGTTCGCGGGCAAGCGTTTCCTCTTCTTCCCTCCTCGTTCCCTCTCCATTTTAAATTTGCTTTCGCCACAACTTTCCCGCAATAACTCGATTGGAAACGCTTGCTATGCAGGCTAAATTTTGCTAGCCTTTGTAAACAGACGCCTTTTTCAACTTTTGTTTCGCAAGCTAAAATTTTTTTTTTTTTACCATTTGCCCATACCATGAAATGACCGGCTTTCCCATACAATTTTGGCCCACCGCCGATTTTTTTCTCCTTACAGTGTAAACGTTCCTCTCGCTCGTCACGCAAACGCCCGTGGAAAGAAAACGTTACGAAACCCTATAAAAAAGTGGACACTTAAGGTGAAGCTCATGAGCTACCCAAGGATACTGAAAACTGAAACTCCGAACTAAGAATGCGTTCGTGGTGAATTCCATATTTTGGAAAGACGTAAGATGAATGTTTATGAATCAAAGCGCGTTGGCTTGCAACTCTTTGCATAGTTATATCAACCGTAGGAATATCTAAAATAGATGTAAATTCGTATCCCGGCTCGAGATCGTCGAGAAAGTGGGACCGAGAGCAAAAAATAGTAATGAGGGGGGAGCCCGGAGGAAGAGGGGAGAGATGGAAAGGATCATAGCGTTTGTGGGCAAGCGTTTTCTCTTCTTCCCTCCTCCTCCCCATTCCATTTTAAATTTGCTCTCGCTGCACGTTTTTGCGCAATAGCTGCACCTTGAGAAAGCAACCGAACCGGCAGACTGGGCAAGCCCGGATATTAGGCCCTTATAGTTATCTGGGTCTAGAATATTAAACACTTTTAAACTTAAAGAGATGATTTGTTGTTCTCATATCATTTTTCTTTCTTTTCTCCACCAAGTTTTACCTACCACCATCTCAAGTACGCCTGCCCCAACACCTCCTTGCCCACAAACTGGGGTAGTTTCTGGTAGACCCTGCATTTTTCCCTTCACATACAACGGGGTAGTATACCACTGTTGTACAACTGAGGATGACCCTAGTAACCGACCGTGGTGCGCCCTCACTCATGCACAAGCTTACACAGGATCAGCTGGAGCTAATAATTGGGACTATTGCCGTAAGTTCATACACAAATTTGGTGGATGTTATAGGGATCTAAAAACCAGAGGATAAATCATGCATGTTGAGACATCCTGACAGACAACGAAAAAATGGAAACCTTCGCCAAATGAATGCCCGACTCCACCCCATTTTTTGTTGGTGAGAGTTTTGAAGAGAAATTACTAAAGTTGAAAATATACAGTAATGCCTTGAAATTAACGAGTCAGAGCGATTCAGCAGAAGGCAAAGAGGCAAATTTGCTTTTAAATTCAGCCGGCGTTTATTGGGACTACTGCCGTAAGTTCATACACAAATTTGTGGAAGTTATAGGGATCTTCAACCCCGTATAAATCATGTTAAGACACAAAATACCTGTTTTTTCCTGTCATCCTGGCAAAAAAAGAAACCGTCCCCAAATCAATGCCCGTCCCCCCCCCCCCTCCCCTTCCCGCTCCCCCTATGGACAGCACCAGAATATTACCCGTTGATTCTTAGATTTAAAAAAAACT
>OZ037999.1:21828507-21833507 GCA_964035705.1 Porites rus
CCTGCTTTCCATTTGCCAAACCAAACACTCATGATTAGTGGAATCATCAAGAGAAAATTAAATGGAACGACATTTTTCTATTGAAACAGCGTTTTTAATCGCATCGAAACTATCCATTTGCGTTTCGGCCGAAATTTTGATTGCTGCTTAGCAAAGTAGGACTGGAAACGAACATTTTTGGAAGTGAAACGGGAAGTTTCGGTCGGACTGGACCAACCGTTCAAGAGGACCACCTCTGGAGGTGGACCATTTTGACCGGAAAATTTCCACGCAGACCAATTATTTTTCGACCAAAATTTACGAAAATTTTGGTATAATGGAGAGCACCCTATGTTATTCCTGATGGCTGAAAGAGGTAGCCTTTCGGGCGGAGCGTTTCTGCATACTGTAGGCTACTGTAAGGCAATATCATTTATTACTGAGCTCGGTGCTTGGAAAAGAATGGGAGACGAGTGGATGATCAGACGTGGACGGTGATCGGAGAATGACGCAACAATAGACGGATATAATGCTAAAACTAAATTAAAGACCAAAGAGTTGAAAGAAGGAAATGCTATGACTTTTGCGGGATAACTAAAAATTTAGTGAATGAGCAAATGAATTAATTAACAATTTATGAATGAGGCTGAGTATCTTATCAAGAATTGTGGAGATGGAGGAGGGTGTTATCTGTTGAGGCCGTAGGCCGAGGCAGATAACACCCTCCGACACCTCCATATTTCTTCATATGATACGAAAGCCGAATTCAATAATTGTTTTATTATTCATTACTTCGGCGGAGCGCGAAGTAAAGGATTCGCGACGCTCAGGAATGTATCAAAGTTGCAATTTTTTGACAAGATTGGGCAAGCAAAGTCTGTAGGTTTTCGGCTCTATTCGGCTATTTGACGAAGTGAGAGCCGAATTAGTTCGAGATATCTCGAGATCACTTCGATTTCTTTGATTTAATCTTTAACTTTTTCGAGGAAGAAAGAATTACTATTTTGGTCTTCCCGGGGTTTGAACCGACTCACCTGTTTTACCCGTCAGATCAGAGGAGACTCTAAGTTGAGGGATTGGCCGATTGCGCTAGTGCGACCCAAGGTACTTTGGAATGTGAAAAATAGTTATGAAATGATGCACTAGTTTCGGGACAAGATTGGGCGTGCAAGTTCGTGACTTTTCGGCTTGTTTCAACTATTACACGAAATTAGATCGGACTACTTCGTGATATCTTGAGACCACTTCGAGTTCAGTCTTTAATTACTCGAGGAATAAATAGAGGATATTTCGTGGCCGCGCAGAGACACGAAATTCCTCTTCGAGTGTTGAAAAACATTTCACGAGTGAGCCCTCCTTTCGAACTGTTTTATGATGAATTTAAAGTTACAAAATGCTGCCCAAAGACATTTTGTCTTCGTTGAGTGTTAGGTAGTAAAATTGCTTTCATGCGTTGCGTGACTTTCTCGAACGTTCTCTACGTTTTTGGATTATCATGAATAATTAATTAGGGCATGTTTACATTTCAGCATGAGTCAGCAGATTTGCATCAGTTACTGAAATCATAAAATATGTCGAAAAGCTACTGCTATTCGCCTGTTTAGTATTTTCTAGAACCTTATGTCAAACGGTATACAAGTTCCAAGCGAGTTCTTTTGACGAACTAAGTTTTTTCCCACGAGCTGGACTGCTGTGTTTAGTCAAGTGTGACGAAGGTCGATTTTCAGGTTCTGTGTTTACAAGTTCGCGGAAGCCGTAAGATATCTGAAGTTCAAGTGAGAGTTTGTTATTATTGGTAGAGGCTGTTTAGTTTTACTCAAAGTTCAAGTCAAGTTTGTGATGCGGATGCTGTGTTTTAAAGCTCTGTAAAGGCTATGTTCCTTTGGTGTTAAACTTCCTTGTGTTAATCCGACGTCCCTGCGTGCTGATAGTCAGTGAATGATTATCCTCAAAACATTCGAACTCGTGACTTTAAGTTTTAGCCAATTCCATGCTCAACGTAATTGACTCCTTACCCATGCCTTACATATCTTTAATCAGTACATGAGACTGCTATGCTGTTTTTGAAGCCTGATGTGACTAAGAAAAATAGAGAATTGTTTTTTAGAAGGATTTGTATGGAGTCATCAGAGCATAACTGGGCTAATATCGCGGAAACAATTTGTCCTGAAATGCTAGTTTTTGGCAAGTAGGCCTCTTGGATGTTGCTCTTTTCAGAATATCCTGACAAATCCCATAATTTCACACCTTACTCTTATCATATTTGATTTCCCTCCGCATTTACAATTAATTAGTTCCACAACCACGACGCCGAAGTGTACGCTAGCTCCGTAGCGTCTTGTTCAAAATAATTCCTAGTTTAAAAACATAGCTAAAACGTGCTTACCTCCATCGATGTCGATAGTGTTCGTTTAGGGTTGTTCAGCTCCGCAAATATTCTCCAAATAGCTGATGTCGCCCTTCGAGTTGTCTTCTTGCTGTTCTTGCCATGATTTTAGCTATTATTTCGCCTAGTTCTTACTCTTGAAACGAGTGAAATGTCCGTCAGTTTTTGTTTTCACAGCCAAAACAACTCAGCCCCGTCCCCAGGTCTTCTCGGTTAACGATGCATTAACCTGCAAGAAAGCTGCGCTTTTGACGTCATCGGTTCATTAAACGCAAAATTCCTTTAAATTTGGTCATCAGTAGCTGGTTAAGGTGAATTATGCGTGTACGTTTAGCCAATCAGAACCGGGGAAATATTTTGAATGAATAATAACGCCAGTTAATCACACGTTACCATCCCCCTTTAATTTAACTAACAAGAGTAATTAAGATAAATCAAAGAGTGGAGCACGTAGATAATAACTGTTTGTCTCTTTGTTTGTATGTAGCTCATGATCTGTATTTGCATAGTTTGTCTCGCCTCCAAATGAGACCATCTAGTTTCCGTTTGGAGACAAGGCAAGTACTGGTAACTGTCCCTCCAGAGTACTGAATTTCTAAGATGGCGTCCCTTTTCTATATTCTAGTTGTATCCAATGGTTCGGCACTTTTTGCCGTTTTAAAAAGCAACAATAATAGTATTTCGAGTTTTTTGGAATTAACCTGCCGACCATAGCGAAATAGGGAAGAAATTTCATTTGGAGGTGAATTGATTCCTGGTAAAAAATTATCCACATTCAAGGGATAACTCAAAATGAAGAGCGAATGAAGTAATTCGAGTTAATCACCCATAACCCGAAGCGAGCAGCTTCTACGTAGTCGTGTCACGGCGTCTTTACTAACCAGACTATTTTTAGAACAACTTTGTCGCGAATTTTAAATACCTTATAAGTCCCACAAACCAGACCGCAAAACCTACAGACCTGAAAATGAGCTCCTGCATAAGCTATGAAACAAGGTGAATTGATTCCCAGTAAGCCATAAGGTGAATGTTATCCACATTCACGGGAAAACTCCAAAGGAAGAGTGGATGAAGCAATTCGAGTTAATCACCCATAACCTACGATCACTAGTTCTTAATTTTCATTTTCGCCTCCCATAGAGAAAGAGAAGAAGGACCGCCTGATCGCAGGTTAATAGCCCATTCTCCACCCCATTCACTCCGCAAAAAAAAATGACAACCCAGAAGTGAACAAACAAAATTTAATAAACAGAAGTAATATGGAGCAAGTGGCTGATAACGTTTGTGTTTTGTATAGGAACTGTGCATTTATTTACTGAGTCTTTTGTTTCTTCTCTTTTACCTTATTAGCGGAGTTCAGCGCGCGAAGCGCGACAGCCGAGCACTATGGGTAAATAAATCTACCCATCCCAGAAAATTTGGTAATCACGTGACCGACCGACTTCTCCTCAGATGTGGTGTATAAAAAAAAAGAAAAGGTTGGTTTGCACGCACCCAGATTTATTGGCAAGAATTCGTAAACTTGTCGAACGCAAAAAATTCGGTCTGATTTGTTTTCCAAGAATTTGTTTTCCACGCCTTAATCGTAGAATGCGATGAAATTCCACGATACGTGAAGTTTCCAGTGTTTTTACTTGCCCGAAATTCCATGAATACCAGGGACTCAAACACCACTGGAATTCCACGGTTCATGAAATTACCGATGTTGAAATCGTGGCAAATTGTAACACGTTTATTGTACTAAATTTGACGATACTTTCAAGATAACCAACTTTATTTCCGCTGAACCGATACTTTCAACTTCCATGCATGAAACTGATGCCCCCTTTTTACTCCATTGATAGCTCACTTACTTATCTGTGGGGTTGCAGTATTATAGCGAAAATGATTTTTAACAGTTCCGACCATTCTACCATTTTTATCACCGCATCAGTCTTATTCACTTTAACTAATTGCCCTACACATGAGGGAAAAACAAAGGTTTTAAATCGCGTAACATCATTTATTTAAAGTTCAAATACAGAAACAAAGTTTGATAATTCTGGCAGGAAAACGTGCAAAGTTGTGTCAGTTAATAAACCTAACTCTAAAAAGTGTTCGGAGATGTTGACAATTCATTCAAAGAAATATACAAGGTACAATTGCAAGGTTGATAGGAATATTCAGAATGAGTGATTTCAAAACATTTCAATTTGTTTGCAAAAATTAAAACAGAATTCAAAGTGAAGATATGAAATTTAATCAAACAATGGCAACAACTGGAGACTAATCCATCCATTCTCCATCCTATGTTCATCATCACTGCCACTCCTTAAAGTAAAGGAGAATGTGGGGAGGGAGGCTTCACTGGTCCACGACAATGGCCATGCAGGTGAGCTAAAGGGTGGTTGGCTTGTAGGTTGATCTCCTTGAACTCCGGGGTTTGGAAGAATTAATCAAGGAGCTGGTATCTAGCTGCTTCAGGGTCTCCTTATCATCTGTTCGCACCTTCATCTGTTTTACTAAAATCTGCAAAGCACATGTATGTACAGTTATTGAAAAAAAGTGAGCAATAACCACAAATTAGTGCCCAAAAAATGTGTATGAACCTATTTACTACCCTTGCTTATAACAGCATCATCAACAACAACAATAA
>OZ037999.1:21838507-21853507 GCA_964035705.1 Porites rus
GCTCTTACAGATTCCGTTTTAACTTCATGAACATCGAGGCGACTATTGGAGGAAAAAGCTCCCAAGAACGATTTCATAGTGAGAAATAATGCTGCAAGTATAATAAGTAATGGCGTCATTTCGTTGCTATGACAACTCTGATGTCATTGCAACCTTGATTATGACAAATTTTCATCTTTATCTAATACAACTGTGGTGGCAATTTTTCCAAATGTTTGTTTATGGCGACGTAGTTGATGCTCAAACTTGGCAGGTATTGACCCTGAAAAACTGTATCGAGGCACTTTCATATGCCACTACGGCCTATGTTGTTGCATCGTATGGCCCTCGTTTCTTTTCGACTGTTTTGTAAAAATTTGGGCAACGTGCAAGAATTTTTTGGACAAATGGTTTACCCCCCCCCCCCCCCCCCCGGCCGAAAATTGCCCGTACGCCTATGGGCGCAGACAGTTACTCGGTGTCCTGGGTGGAGAGAGTAAAATTCTTAGTGGTACCTAGAACATACGTAGGCACTTACTGTAAAGCCATGTTTACATAAATTCAGTCAGACATTTATCTAGCCGATTTTTTTGAAGACCAACCTAACGAAATCTGCAGTCATGAGTGAAAATAAGGCAGGTTTTTTGGCCCCGATAAGCTCCAAAATCGCAGTAACAAAGGGAAAGGAAAGGAGAAAAAGAAAGAGCGAGGAAGAAGAAAGGAGAAGAAAAGAAAAAATTAATGGTTTTACTCTTGTTTTTTATAATGGCTACTTTGGAGATAAGTTTTGGCGGAAAAAAAACTAAACTGTCGGACGTGAAAAGGTCCATTTGACAGTAAAGTTTTGAAAAATCCAGTTCAAATTGATCGGATGATTGATACCATTAAAGAATGCGAGCGAGTGGCCGAGATTAGGGAAACCGTTTAATTAATGCTGTGAATTTTGCTTGATCCATAGTTATAGGATGCCATTCTATTCCTAAAATTAATTGGGAATGATTTTGGGGTTTGCAAGAAGAGAAATGGGGATCATTTCGGGATCGGGAGCTGTACATGTCATTTTTTAATCATAAACGGCTATCTCTGAAACTTACACTTAAACTTTCGCGTTACACGAAAAAATGAACAGCTTTACATGCACCATAATGCAAAAGAACAATATTCCTGTTTTTCATGGACAAATTTTAAAGGATCAGGTGTATTACTGAACTTTCTCGCTTTCAATGTTTCAATTCCCCCTGCGGTAAGAGTGACATATAAACAGATTAACTTTCTTGCGGACAAAAGCTACCGCAAAAAAAGTCTTAACAAGAAGATGCAGATATGTTTCAGAGGGGATCACCTATACCTCTGTTAAGATCATTGCTATTGTATTAACACACTCGTTCCCAGGGTTCTCTCCTACCCGCCCGAACGAGGTTGTTGTATTAAGTCATTCGGTTAATGTTATGGGTGTCGTTTAGACTAAGAGGTTGTTCTCTCTTGGTTTAGAAAATCCTCTACGGCGGAGTTTTACGCCTTGAACGCTAACATGTGTACGAGATCTTTAATAAATGCTACACATAAATGGGGCCAATGTCTTGTGCCGAGAGTGAAGTGAGCTAAATTTTACTGGTTGTTTATCACGATATATTGTGATTTATCACTTTGAATTCCTGTTTCGGTTTCCATACAATAAGGCTGTTAAATGATATACTAGGTGAAAAGCAAAGGAGACGATATATGGTATATTAAATCTTTGAAATTCAAACTTTTGGTCAAGCATAAAACATGATTTCCTCGTGCATTCTCGCGCGCCTTAATTATTACCCCTTCTCTTTCCTTTTGAAAGGCCTGAAACGCGTGCGCAGGTTTAATAGGCATGCAGGAAATTATCCTTACTTTGAAGTTCTTTGGGTCCTTATTTTAATTTAGCGACACAGGAACATTGAACAATGTAAACATAAGGTCATGCCATGCGTGCTGCATAAAACAACAAAAGCAACAATCTTACATCCAACTATCTCTTATGCAGATGCACAAGAGAGCTGACACACGTTGACTTTGTTTAAAGCCGTTTAATGAGCTTAACGGATTCCCCTCTTTATTGATCATCGGGCGTATATAAATGGGTATTCCATAGCCTAAAAGAGACAGAAGTAAGCAACCCCTAAATACATTAATTCCATCTTAAAGAAAACCTCAGAAGGGAGTCGGACGTGGTTTGTGTGTGAATAATACTGGTCAGGAATGAACTGTCCGCTGCTGGCCCGAAAGAAAAGTAAAACAGTTAAATCATTAAAATGAAATGGTATGCCTTTTTACTGAAATTAAGATCTAGGCAAAAGCGATTGTAAGATTTGAATATCTTTGAATGGAGGAACCAGTGTTCAAAAATATACTAAATCATTCATTCATTCATTCATTCATTCATTCATTCATTCATTCATTCATTCATTCATTCATTCATTCATTCATTCATTCATTCATTCATTCATTCATTCATTCATTCACTCACTCACTCACTCACTCATTCATTCATTCATTCATTCATTCACTCATTCACTCACTCATTCATTCATTCATTCATTCATTCATTCATTCATTCTTTCTCTCATTCACTCATTCACTCATTCACTCATTCACTCATTCACTCATTCACTCATTCACTCATTCACTCATTCACTCATTCACTCATTCACTCATTCATTCATTCATTCATTCATTCATTCATTCCTTCCTTCCTTCCTTCCTTCCTTCATTCAATCATTCATTCATTCCTTCATTCCTTCATTCCTTCATTCCTTCATTCCTTCATTCATTCATCCATCCATCCATCTCCACTTGCTCGTTCATTAATTCATTCATTCCTCCATCCATCCATTCCTTCGTTCATTTATTCATTCATTCATCCATCCATCCATCCATTCATCCGTTGATTAGTTCGTTCGATCGTTCACTCATTCATTCATTTACTCACTCGTTGATCAGTCCAGAAACCTAAATTAACCGCTTTTATCTTATTAACTAGACACTGAGCATTCCACGCTAATGTCTAAAATGTCACACACAATCATAAAGCACGGGATGTCCACTCTTATTAGAAAGATATGGATAACAAAACATCGGTGAACAACTCGAAAACCATATCCTGTGCAAAGCGAGTCTCCTGCTCTGTTATGATCGCTTATTATCCGAAAGCAACTATAAGAAAAGAAATACACATTTTTTTTTATTAATGCTGACGATTAAAGAGCAAACAGAACTTTCGTGGAAAAATGATCACGTGCACATTTATTTCAAATGGATACCTGCATCTTGGAAGAAGACATGACGGATACTTTCTAAAATATCGACTTCACTGCTGAAGCCTTGAGCACGTTTAATGTAACGCGAGAAGGTAAGAATGAGGAAGGTCAACAGCAATGGCAGCTACACGTCAGCTGTAGCAGCACATAGTTAATGTCTTTTTGGGCCAATTTCATAGGATCATTTTATTGTGGCAACCTCCCCTCAAAAGTCCCTCTTCGGGTGTTTGTAGAAAACGATTGTTCATATAGAGTTGAGGAAAATGAAACCGTTGAACTCATCAAAATCTCATCGACTCTTTGATTTCGTTCCATCGGTGAAGCCATCGGTTGTTTCCGTTATATTAGTTTTGTCTGCGGGGTTCTCTGGGTGAAGAATGAAACAACAAACGAACGACTCATCGCCCTAGAATCTCGCCTTCACTGTTTTTCCTGCGTTAAGAGTATCTCGACTGAAAATCTTGACAAGATGACTCCTTCGCCGACAAAAGATAGCGCAAAATTTCATTACAAGAATATACGCACACCTATTTCAGAAGGGATCGGCCATATGTACTCAGGTGAGGCATATTTTATCTCGTCCTACGGGTAACGTTCAGACATACAGTTAAAAGTTTGTCTTTTCTCAGGTTCACCCAACGTCAATTCTCGGAAAATATCTGTTCGGAAGACAATTTGAGATCTAGAATTTTCGGAACATTTGTAGTAAAATTTCTTGGTTGCCTGCCTCTCCTAGCATTTTCGAACGTCTAAAAAATGGTATAATTGCCCATGTTTAACGGATTTTTACCCTAAAAAGGTCACCTAGAATTTTCGGGAGCCCTTTTTCTGGCTGAAATTTTCGAAAATGTAAGTTTTGATCCCTATGATTTTCGGATCACCAGACTTTCAGCTAGGAAATCCGAACAAATAAAAATTTTTTAGGGCATAAAAATATGCCTATATCTACAGTTTAAATACTAAAATACCTTTAACTGTGCTAAGTTTAAGTGGTTTTGAACTATATTCTCGTTGGGTGCCCCCGTTTTCTTCCTTCCGGACAAATCTCTCGGAGAGGTTTCTTCCCGTTTATTTTTATTTTATTTTTTTTTTTTGGTAGTGCTTGTTATATAAAAACGCCTATAGAAAATATTCTGTATAAAACGACTCTGCATCGCTTTTTGACCAGTTTGTTATTACAGTCAACTCTCTGTGAGATGGACACCTCTAGTACCAGCACTAAGTGTCCAGCTTAAAGACATGTCAGTCTGATAGAGAGTCAAATAAAGGGGGTAAAGAAAGGCAGAGACCAACACTAAGTGGCCGCTATACAGAGGTGTCCGTCAAGAGAGAGTCGACTGTATGATCGGAAGACCTCCTATGCAAATAAAAAGCAATAAAGAGAATCACGCTGTAAACGATAATTATTATTAATAGAACTTGTTAGCAGTAAGAAAATCCCTTTTCATCCCCCTTTCAAACACCTGGCACGCATTACACAGTTCACATTGATGAATAAGGAGTTCCCACCATTTACTCAGATTATCCAGGTGAAAATTTTGCGCATAGTTATGATTAAGGGACGGGCCATTAGAAAACTTGTATGGGAGGGGAGGGGGGGAGGGGCGGTGAGAGGGGGCGAAGTACAAAAAAATACATTCGCGCAGGGGAAAATTAAGTTTAAAAAAAATATCCATACAGGCACGCCAGGTAACGCTAAAAAATATTCATGCAAAGGCCTAAAAAAAAAAATCATAGAAGGGGAATTTCATGCGGCTCGAAAATTCCCACCCCCACCCCCAAACCTTTTCTAGTGTTCCGTCCCTAAAACTATAGAGTTTGACGAGGTAGGAGATTCAACGTCCCGCTACAACGCATATCCAAATCATCTGTACAGACAAAAAAGAGTAGAAATATTGCATCAACTTATATCACGGCGCATATTTTCTGAAGCTTTCCAAACGGAATGGCGCGAACCGTTTGATTTTCCGGTTTTTCCATGTAAATGGTAAGTACCCCGGGTTTACTTTGAGGCTTTTCCGTTTGTTAAGAATAGTGTTTGTGGATGATTGGGATCAAAGGTTACTAATGCGCTCTGGATCTATAAGTGAACAAGACGCCTAAAGTCGTTTCCGTGGGATGCGTTGGTCTATGGAAGCATAATGGCGTTCTATATGAATTTGGAAAAATTAGGGAAACCGGAAAGATGTGTCATGTTATGAGCATCGATGAGTAGCTTACCTGTATGGGCTGGTTTAATGTGCTTATGACTGAATTTTTAGTAGCCTGCGTGACAGGCTAATATTTCTCCCCAATCCACATCCCCTTTTTGCTTCCTCCCAATCCCCTACCCCTTTCGACACCTCCTACGCAAGCTAAATTTATAGTTGTTACTGGTCGCAAGGATGGAGTTGATCTTGTTTTGATCTATCGATATGTAGTTATTTTCATAGCACGATTTGGATAAGAGAAAGAAGTTATTTTGTATCAAAACAAGGTTTACCTGTGTAACTTAAATTGGAATGTTAACGGAAACAAGTAATGGAGAACATGCGCATAATGCTCTCTGATTAACCTGAACAGGAACTATACGTATAAAGATACGTCATATCTTGGTAGTAAGTAGCCACAGGTAACTTTTTCAAAGAGAAATGAACATTGTGGTTTTAGGTTAATGGAACAAAACAAAACAAAACATCCGCTTGCTTTATCCAGGGTCGAACCCAGGGTTACAAAGTTCGATAAAGTTCCAATGTTTTAATCCAAGATGAAAGTTTAATATTCCAAGATGCTCTTGATACAGTTAAAAATTAATTGCAATGTGTTTCCAAGGTATCAAAGTTAACATAGTTCCAATGATTTTCCCTGATTCCAAGGTATGATAAGTTTACTAAGGTCCTGATCCGTGTCCCATCCAGAAGTCCAATCCATGCCGAAAGCGAGTCGTCGATCGACGAGGACAATATTTTCGCGATTTCACCGCCAATCGTCAAGGGTACGAGATGAAATTTACACGATTTAATCTCCCATCGTCTAGGTGTTTTCGATAAGAAAAGAAAATAACTGAACTCTAGCTGTGCTCGGCAAAAACTGGCGAACTCCGAATAGAAAAATCTATCGGAAATTATGGCCCGCAACCAGACGCTACTAAAACCTTATGAAAAGGAAAGAAATAATTTGGCTTAGGTCGCCTTTCGTGACTTGCCACTATCCCGAAGGATTTCGCTGGTTAACAAGCCATCCTAAACCACGAGTGGGAAAACTCAAGCGCGACAAATTTGGCAGCCAAACAAAACGCATCACATTGTTCACCAGGAAGCAAATCGATTAAACATCGATACAGAGTTTGTACAATCTGATTGGTCGGCTTGGAAGAAGAGATAATCGATAAAGATTTTAGGCAATCCTATTGGCTGGCTTTGCAATTTTGGGTACAACCGAACCAGATTTTTACCGTGGGAGTGCCACAGGCATCCCACGGAATTAATTAAAGACTGACTGCATTAGGACCCGGATAAAGTTTCGAAACTTTGTCGGCTCCATGCACAGGAGACAACTTGAATGATTTGTCGTCTAAGACAAATAAAAAAGAAGAGGAGAGACAGTGATAGCGTTTTGTAATCACAAGGACATTTCAAGTGAAAGAAATAGCATTGATAATAAAGAAAGAGGATCGATAGCCTCGTTTTATAGACGTTCCTTGTTTCCTGAGCTTTGACGCAGACCGACCGCTATTTAGTCCCTGCACAAAAAAACAGAAAAGGGTCATGTCGTCATTAGCGTCCACTCTGTGATGGTGTGCGTTTTCTAACCTAGGTAAACCGAATGAACCTGTTATATTCAAATGTTCCACTAATCCAACCAGTTATTATCTAAGTGGTATTTATATTTTACTACAGTTGTACCGTTGTCAAGAATGGAATTTACAACCATCCGTCCTACAAAAACGAAGACACGTTTTAAACAGCACATCAGTGAGCATCACAATACAGGACGTGAGAAATGAAATCACCGAACAGTTTAAACAACTTATGCCACTCAAGTACTGTAAGTCAAATGAAAAAGTCTGCCCTGCAGGCCCCCCTCGGACTCCCTGGTGCCACTGGGGCGAGGGGACCACGTGGCAGAAGGGGACCAAAGGGAAAGAGAGGGCTTCAAAGTCCCATGGGACCACCTGGAAAATCCGGAAAAACAGGAATGACGGGACCTGCGGGACCGAGGGGGAAAAAAGGAGTCAAGGGAGAACCTGGGTCAAAAGGCATGCTGGGACCACCTGGAAGGCCTGGGAAATCGCTATCTGCACCACAAGTAATGTTGTCACCGGTAAAATAGACAAGGGATGAAAGAGGAAATACGACTTTTTATTGCACGGTAGGAGGAAACCCTAGCCCTTCCGTCGAATGGCGATTCAGGGGAAGAAAAATTATCTCAGGTGCAAAATATTTACTAAAAGAAGGAGTGTTGATTGTTATTAAGAATCTGAATTACAGCGATGCTGGGCAGTACACATGTGCCGCCAGGAACATTCTTGGATCGTCTGAGTCGACTGGGAACTTGTCTGTTCGATGTAAGAGAAGTATTTCACTTTAACGTTTGTTACATCTTGCTTCTTGATTTGGTTCATTTGTGAACGCTGTTTCGGAAAATGGATCCTGGCGCTGTTATTAGCTTGTGCTTTATCGCTCCCTATTTTTACTTTGTTGTCTTTTTCTCTTTACTCTAAATTCTGACATCTTATACTCGAGGGCACAAGAACCATCCCTTCCCCTCTCCACCCCCCCCCCCCCCCCCGCACACACACACACACACACACCTCCCTGCTCATTTTTCTTTTTCTCGCACATTAAGAAACCATGTAAAGCTCCTTCATTCGTGACT
This sequence comes from Porites rus, assembly GCA_964035705.1. Taxonomy (NCBI): domain Eukaryota; kingdom Metazoa; phylum Cnidaria; class Anthozoa; order Scleractinia; family Poritidae; genus Porites; species Porites rus. The sequence goes on from OZ037999.1 coordinate 21,846,631, forward strand.
TTCTTGCTCTCTGGTTTGTTCGACAACACCCTAATAGGCTTACCATTAAACCGCCACCTCATTTGGTCTTTATTTTATAGTGTTAACTAGCACAACGTGCTTTTTGTACAAAGTTCATTGGCAAATTGAACAGGTAAAATTTTAGTTGTACAACATCAATGGAGAATGATGGTGGAAAATTAGGTGACAAGTTTCCCAGAAAAAAAAGTCTAATTATATTCCCCGTTTGCTTTTAGTTCAGTTGCAATGCTTCGCCTGCAGTGATAAGTTAATACGATGACAGCTTAGTCCAAATTCAGGATATTGATTATGAAATTTGGCGGTATTTTTCCCTCTGATTTCAGGCCTACCAGTGTTCACTAAAGTTCCACCACCACTTGCCGCACCAGTGCAACGCAATACCTTTCAAGTTACTTGTCAAGCAGAGGGTTTTCCTCGCCCCACAGTAAACTGGAGTAGAGTGGGAATGCCTTTGCCGGCTGGAAGGGTTGAAGTAAACCGAGGTACACTAACCATTAAGAACTTGACTCCAGCTGACAGCGGTTTGTACGAGTGCGTTGCGACGAATACGATAGGAACAGAGAAGGTCAGAACCAACGTGGAAGTGCAATGTTACTTAGGTCTGTACATTTATTATTTAGACCGACATATCATCTAATCCATAAACTTCCTTTACGCGATCTTGGTTAAAGTTCAGTCATCATATAAGCCTGGGAATGAGGAAGGAACGAAATGAATTTCTCGTCCCAGTTCCTTAAGGCTAAAAGCGTCCTAGGTCTTTCGCGCTCATTTATCTGAGAACTTGACGGGTCTATCACAGGACGAAATGATGGATTTGCACAAATTTGCCCCCATGAGCAAATATGATGCAAAAACTTAAATACTGGGGAGTAAATCTGGGCAAACCTGGTAAATGCCACATTTGCATACCTAAAACAAGGGGCGTAAATAAGTAGGTTTACCCCAGATTTCCTCCTCAGTTTGTTTCATTTTCTCGAGACATATTTGCGTAAAGCAAATTTGTGCAAATCCATTAGTTCGTTCAATGTGTAAAGAGAAACGATGCACTGCAAACAATCTACTGTTTTCCCAAAAAGCAATTAAAAGTTGTTCGATACAGATTGCAATATTAAAAATAATTATAAATAAATACAACGATTTTCGTGTGGTGCTTTTGCTTAGCTAGCGTTGATTGCTTTTCGTTAACTCTTATTTTTTTTAATTGCGCTTTTGTTTCAGCTTAATTTGCTGCTAAGCTGAAATCCGACAAAGGCTTCACAAACTGACCTGGTGCTAAACTTTTAACTAGTCAGGGGCACCCAACGAGAAAATAGTCCAAAACCACATAAACATAGCATTGTTGAACGTATTTTAGTATTTAAACGGTAGATAAAGGCTTATTTTTATCCCCTAAAAATTTTTCATCTGTTCGGATTTCCTAGCTGAAAGTATAGTGATCCAAAAATTACAGGGATCAAAATTTCACTTTTCGAAAATTTCAGCCAGAAAAAAGGCTCCCGAAAATTCTAGGTGACCTTTTAAGGGTAAAAATCCGTTAAAAATGGGCAATTATACGATTTTTTTGATATTCGAAAATCCTAGGAGAGGCAGGCAAGCAAGACATTTTTCAGAAATTGATCCGAAAATTCTAGATCTCAAATCGTCTTCCGAACAAATAATTTTCCGAAAATTGTCGTTGGGTGCCCCTGACTAGTTCTAACGCGGCCATATTTCATTGGTAACAGGTTTGGAAGACTCTCATATTGTGGGAAACAAAAAAAAAATCATTTGACCTCATTAGGCAACTGGCTAGAACCTGTGGCTAAAGGCATAAATTCACTCTGGAAGCGCTGTTGGCGTGCATCTGTGGATGGTTGGGCTTCAAGTACATTTCACTCACGATGTGATGGCAAGGGACCGACTGTAACAATAATAAGGGTCTGAAGATATATTTTTGGCGGATATACCAGTAGATCATGGGGTGAGTAAACATTGTAAACAGAGATGATTTTAGCTTCGGCTTCTAGCTTTGTTTTGAAGCTTAAAGTAAACAAAGTTATTTAGTGAGCATCATGAATCAAAATGATTCAGCCTTTGAATGCACTGCGGAGTAAAAGGGCTTTTTTCACTTTTCTTAGGTCTTGTTCTAGCATCATCCCACCCTTTATTCTCCCCTACCATTTCCTGAATTTAAGGACGATTCTTCTTCATTAGTAAGCTTCGATTGAAACTAAAAAGTACTTATCCGGCCATAAATATCATGATCTGTTAGCTGGGAATTCTGGGCTCTAAACTGAAAATGAAAAATAATTAAAAACAGTACAGCATGTTAATCAAGCCAGTTGTGCTGAGCCGATTATTAGATTTAGATACAATTTCGATGAAGCCTGTTACATCAACTTCATTGAATTTCATATGAAATACTGTGTTAAAAAGTTCAGGAGTCAGTTCAAACGAAAACGTCAAACTTCGTGGCAAAACAGTGTGTAAACTGCGTCTGAGTGAATTTACAATTTAATAGTCCTTCCGGCCGTTAATTTCTTCAGTTAAAATATAATGAAAACAAATATTTTCTGGAATGAATAGTTTTTTGTAGATAAATTAATTGAAACTCTTTCCGTTAAAAGACTTGACAGATTTGCTCTAAAGGTTATTTGTTTAGTTTTGTTTGTTGGTTTGTTTGTTTGCTGTTTTTTTGGCATTTTTTTATTGTTTTTTTTTATTATTTCATTTTTATTTTGGTTTTAAAATGTTTGTACTTGTCCTACAACTACAAAGTAAGATAAATAAAACATATCAGACTCACATCCGCTTCAAATGAGAAAATTTGTTTCCAGGTTTGTCTTCAGTGTCAATCCACTTGACGGGTGGTTTAATTTCCAAAGTGAGTATCGGAACAAACGGCGCTAATTACACTTGGTTCCATCTTTAATTTCTCTCTGATAGATTCCAGCGGTAGGTGGCTGTACGACTCCAAAGCATTTTTGTTTTCACTGGTAAATAAACCAGGATGGGCACCTGTTAAACTGCCTCAGACAGGGAGATATAGTTATTACAGATATTCAATATACTGTGGCCCAGGGTATGGACCTTCATTCGGAGGAGGACTTGACATTCACATTTCCAACTACGCGTCATCCAATAGCAATTCTTACAGCGATCTTGGATATACTTACAGCCCACCAAGCGGGTACAGCTACCAAAGAACATTCGCCAAAACATTCCTGGCCGGAACAAACTGCAACTTCACACCAGACGAATTAGAAACTTTTTACGAAACAAACAAGAGATAATGATTAATAATGGGTCACATCGCTTTGATATTGGTATTCCATTAGTCTCAAACATTAAGTAAATAGTCGCTAAAACGAATTCATTACATACTGCTCTTTATTGTATGGCCGAGTCTGTTTTTTGGCCATGCGATTGGTCAATTTGCGGTCCGTAACTTGCAATACGGACCAAAATTTTTAAAGAAAATGCTCATTTCGGAGGTCTAAATCTCTTTACCTCGGAAAAAAAGTTTAAATTAAGTTATAAGACACCTGTCGACCATGAGGACTTGGATGTTGACTTTAACCTTCAACATTTTAAACTGTGTTTATATGTGAACGAAGACGATGAAGAAACTAACTCGTAATCTTATCGAAAAGGATTCTAGTCAGTGTTTGAAAATTTTATCGTAGTACACAGTTAAAATCGACTAGTAGAGATTCGAGATGTTTTGCCTGAGAGAAAATGAGTAATTCCTTCAACAAATATGATAACAAACATACCTGCACCCGATCATCTTGACAACCTTCTTTGCCATTTGCAGTGTTTTTTCAAAGACCAACGAAAGAAAGATAGAAGCGAGTTCGAGCCAGACACAACAATGTCCAGTTTTCAAAAGTCTCCAGCGTCACATTAGCGAGTGAATAATTACAGTACTCTTAGTTTCCACCGAATAAACTTTGAAATATGTATGTAAACCCTGAGGACTGGGATGTTGACTTTGCCTTTCCAAATTTTAGCCTAGCTTTGTTTTAATGGGAACGAAGCTGTTGTATACAAACTGAATCGTAACCTTACCGAGGAAGAGAATTCTAGTCAGTGTTTGAAAATTTTAACGCAGATCACAATTGAAGACGAGAATGAACTGGCAGAAAGAGAGGTTTTCCCAAAAACAATTAACGAGCGAATCCTTCGACAATGACAACAAACTTACCTTGAAAAGCTTCTTTGCCTTTTGCAGTGTTTTTTCACAAGGACAAACGGAGGAAAGCTGGAAACGAATTCTAGACAGACACAGTGTCCGGTTTCCAAAATACTCCAGCGTTACATTAAAGAGCTAAAACTTACAGTCGTCTTAGTCTTGACCGAATAATCTTTTTTAACATGGCGAATTCGTTTTTACTTTCTCGGAAAGCCTTTGTTATGTGCTATTGTTTTCGTGCGCCAATAAAAACTTCCTTTTTTGACACCTGTAAAATGACTGTCAAATCGTGCGTCCTGCCCTTGTTTCCGGTCTCCCAAACAGGAAGAAGCCATATAACTAGAAGTTCTCATTGAGAAGGGAAGTGCTGCCGTTAGTTGCGATGCGAATAGGACAAAGACAGTTTGTAGAACAGTTGAACATATGAATTCTTTCTTATTAAAGTCAATAACTTAGACTTACTGGCATTATGAAATACTCAGAGCGTAATATAAAAAATGAACCGATCACGATGGCAAATATGCTTACATTCATATAACTCGCCAAGGTTCCAATACCATTTTGTAATTCATTTTAATGATTCACGAAATTCTAAAACAACAGCAGTGCTGATAGGTTGTTTCTTCATCGAACAATCATCGTACACAGGATCGATGAGATAAGTATTTTGTTGCGGAGGAATAACGTAAAGGCCAAAACTTGTTTATTCACAGGTCAGGTAGATATACAGCACATGCCGTTCACTTATGTAACTTACAATCCTGATTACCGAGATAACAATCTGTGTGACAAAAGAATACTCGCTATAACTAATCTTGAAACCTGAATAAAAAAAATAAACCGAAAAAATGTTCTGTACAATAATTCTTGAACTGTTCTTAACGTTTAAGCCGTTTAAAAAGACAGCAAGCATCCGATAAACTACGATTTCTGCACAGATCTTACATGAGAGCAAAACAAAATGGCGGGTTGCTCCTAAGAGAAAAACAGGCGCGGCAGCTAAGCACTTGCTTAAGCAAACCGCTGACTGCAAAGCGCTGCAGTCACAGATGACCATCGAACCATCGAACCATTGAACCACTGAACCATCGAACCATTGAACCATTGAGCGAAAAATCTCAAATCGCTCAAAAATATGGTCTGCTGCCGGCTGATGCCCGGCAGCAATGAACATCTTGTTAGCCTCGTTTTTTCGGTCCGTTCTGTAAATTACGGATCCTCGTTTTTTTTCCATCGATTTATGGCCCAAGCGCGAAGCGCTTGGGCCATAAATCGATGGAAAAATCTCGGTCCGTAATTTACGGTACGGACCGAAAACTCGGCTAATAAGAGGTATGTATCTACTAAACGAGGGAAAAAGATGAAACACCCTATAAGGCACGTATATAGTTCAATTCACCGGTAAAAAGTCTTATCTTGATCCAGGTTTTCCCTTTTTAATTTAAATACAAAATATAGATTTAGTGATATAATGACGTCTCTGACTAACTTTCGCCATAACTACCATGTAAGCCCTTACTCAAATAAGCGCCGCACCCTCTCAACAACAGTGCGAAGCGTATTCATTGGTATTGTTAGACATTTTTAAAGCTGAAAATTATTATTGCTTTTACCATTCATTGATTTATTTCTCAAAGGGGGAATAGATGTCAAAGCTACTGAAGCTAACTTTTTCAAAGTTTTTTTTCATTTTTTATTTTAATGTCATTTCAATCTCTTGTTTAACTACACAAGGAAAGGGAAGCTGCAAACGAATAAAGACAAGATACATTATGTCTTTAATTTAAAACTTTTTCCCCGAAGTCTACTAAAGGTCACATGTTGATTTTCGCCCACACTAATCACAGCACGAAAAAAGACATTTAAGTGAGCTTAATGGTGGCGTAAAGCTGGCGTAAAGTTCTCATTTACGTAACTTTACGACCCATTTACGCCACGTAAAGTCGAACTTTACGCTACCTTAACGCACATGCGTAAAGGTAGCGTAAAGAGACAGCTCTGCGTAAAGTTGTTGTAAATGCGCTTTAAAGTAGAGACTTAAAGCAGCGCAATTGAAGCGTGAAGTTGGTGCAAAGATATTATTTAGACAATCCTTTTACGCGTTAAGCGGACACGCAAAGGAGTAGTTCAATGCGCTTTCGACCGCGACAACTTACGAAGAGTATAGATATTGCAAGACGCAAAATGTCACTTGTTAGCAAACGGTTCCCAACAAAATGCACAGAACAAGGCATATAGCTGCTTAGAAACAAATTGTCTCGGCAAATGGAAAGAGTTCCATGCGAAAAGAAGCATAAGTATCTTGTTAACCGGGAGTATCGTTGTTTTTGTGCTTCGAATGTCTTGACAAAATGGCGTGTTTTGACCTCAAGGGTCGCTTTTGTTTGGCGTTCAAACATTTTCCCTGCAGGATTGCCCAAAAATTGTATTGCATTTATTTGAGGAAGACACCTTGCTCTTTCAATCGGTAGGTAAGTTATGGCTCAAAGCCGTATACCAAGTAGTGATTTTTGTGTCTGAAATTTGCCAATTTTATGTCTGTCAAAAATCGGTAAAAGAAGTAAAATTATTAAAAACCCGAGAAATATTAGATTTCCTGTCGAATAGGAAAATTTCACATCGAACCTATTGGTTAAGTTTTGTTCTTTCTATTAAGATTTACAGGGGCAGAGTACTTCTTTA
>OZ037999.1:21863507-21896007 GCA_964035705.1 Porites rus
GGTGTAAAACAGGGAAATTGTATCAGTCGGATTCTCTCGTCTTAATTACTCGGTGGTTAAAAGTTTTTACAGTTTTCACATGTAAGGCTTCCAGCTAGAGCTAACAGTAATTGGAAAATCGTCCTGGGACGTTCTATTGTTTATGATTTGCTTCAATAAAGTTATTGTAAGACTCGAGAGTTTCCTTATATTAGTTTTCATGTACGATTTCAAAGAACTGTAGTTGCAAAATTTCTTTACAACGTTTGCTTCAAATCTAACAGAATACGACCCACTATATTATATATTGGGAATACTGGCTTTCCAAACGGCAACCGTGAACAAATTACGAAGGAATATTTCCTGGAAGACAAGGGTATTACTGTGGACCAGAAATGAAGATATAGATTAAAGTTAATATTGAGTAACTTTAGTGTCGAAAAAATATTTATCTCGTGCAGAGTTTTTTATATTAAAATATATATTACTTCCCAAGATGTTAATAAATCACGTAACACACTTGACATGTTTATCTGATTTTTGCTTTTGTTGACCTGTTACATAATAACAGTTTGGTCAAGGCAGAGCCTCTCTAATTTCTCACTTGTTGCTCTTTAGTTGGTAAAAATTTTTAGCAACTAACGAAAAAGGTAATGTCTTGCAAAGAAAGTTCAAAATCAAAGACTTGATATTTGTTCAAAAATGTGTAAAGCGCGTGGTATGAAACATTTTCGTTAACATTCCTTATAAGCGTTCTTACTAAACAGTCAGTTACAAGAGAAAGAGAAAGGCAATTTTAAAGAACTTCCGCTAAATGGAAAAACCCGAGTTATAAACAACCAGCAATTTACTTACCAGTAGTGGTTAAACGAATTTCACGTATAGAAAGGCTAGAAATTGAACTCATTTGAAACTGGCTAGTTCCACTTCCGCAGAACTTCCGCTAAATCGGAAAACCCTATTAGCGAGATAAGGATAACAAAAAATTGGAGAACAATCTCGAAAACCATATCCTGTGCAAAGTGAGTCTCCTGGTCTGTTCTAATCGCTTATTATCCGACAGCAACTAAGAAAAGAAATACACATTTTTTCTTTTCATAAAATAAAATAAACATTTGAATACATAAACTTCCGTTGCCGCTGACGCTTAACATTTCAAACCCTAATATCAAAATTGAGATTCCCATTTACCGTCCCTATGCTCTTTCCACAGAAGTAATGGGGATAATTTGTTGAAATGTCAGTTAGACTCATTGCCCTGATTCATGGACTCAATTTTCAAGACCACTCTGTTTTCTAAAGCATTGATATTATAAAAAGAAATTGAACATGTTTATCACTCTTAGGGCTTAAAGGGTTAAAGAGCAAACAGAATTTCGAGGAAAAATGATCACGCGCACATTTATTTCAAATACATACCTGCCTCTGGAAGAAGATATGACGGACACTATCTAAAATATCGACTTCACTGCTGAAGCCTTGAGCACGTTTTGATGCAACGCGAGAAAGTAAGAATGAGGAAGGTCAACCGCAATGGCAGCTACACGTCACCTGTTAAGTACATAATATGACATTCACGTCTTTTTGGGCCAATTTCAAAGGATCATTCTATACTGGCAATCTCCGCTCAAAAGTCCGTCTTCGGGTGGCTGTAGAAAACGATTGTTCATGAGTTGAAGAAATGAAACCTTTGAACTCCTCAAAATCTCATTGTCTCCTTGATCTCGTTCCATCGGTGAAGCCATCGGTTGTTTCCGTTATATTAGTTTTTGTCTGCGGGGTTCTCTGGGTGAGGAACGAAACAACAAACGAACGACTCATCGCACTAGAATCTCGCCTTCGCTGTTTTTCCTGTGTTAAGAGCATCTCGACTGAAAATCTTGACAAGATGACTCCTTCGCCGACAAAAGATAGCGCAAAATATCATTACAAGAATATACGGACACCTATTTCAGAAGAGATCGGCCATACGTACTCTGGTGAGGTATAGTTTATTTTGTCCTACGGGTAACGTTCAGACATAAATTTTAAATTTTGTCTTTTCTTCCTTCCGGACAAACCTCTCGGAGAGGTTTCTTCCGGTTCATTATTATTATTATTATTATTATTATTATTATTTGGTAATGCACGTTATATAAAAACGCCTAGTATATAAAATACTCTGTATAAATAACTCTGCATTGCTTTATATTACAGTCAACTCTCTGGCTGAGATGACACCTTTGGGACCTTGAGTTGTCCGTCAAGAGCAGAGAGCCGACTGTATGATCAGAAGACCTCTTATGCAAGTAAAAAGCAATAAAGAGAGTCACGCTGTAAACGATAATTATAGAACTTTTTCATGTTTTTAGTGGTAAGATCATTCCTTTTCATCCCCCTTTCAAACGGCTGGCATGCATTGCACAGTTTACATTGATGAATAAGTGGTGCTCACCATTTACATAGATTAAACAAATGAAACTATTGTGCATATTCATAATTGAGGGACGGGCCATTAGGAAACTTTATGGGGGGCTGGGGTGGGGGGCGAAGTACAAAAAATATATATCCGCGCAGGGGAAAATTAAATAAAAAAATATTCAAGCACGCCAAGTAACGCTAAAAAATATTCATGCAAAGGCCTAAAAAATTCATACAAGGAATTTCATGCGGCTCGAAAATTCCCCGCCCCCACCCCCCACAACTTGTCTAATGGTCCGTTCTTAAAACTAGAAGAAACTTAAAACTAGAATGGAAGATTCAACGACCCACTACAATTCAAATCCAAATCACCTGTACAGACTAAAAAGAGTAGAAATATTACATCACCTTAAATCACAGTCCATTTTATTATTTTTTTTCTGAAGCTTCCCAAACTGAATGGCGTCAACCATTTGATTGTCTAACCAGATTTTCCGGTTTTCCCATGTAAATGTAAAGGAGTCAAGGTTTACTTTGAGGCTTTTTCGTTTGTTAGGAATAGTGTTTGTGGATGATAGGATGCGCTTTGGATCTATAAGTGAATTAACTTAAGATTATGTCGTCAAGGGATAAAGTGTCGAAACTTTGTCTGCACATGAGGAGGACACAACTTGAATGATTTGTGGTGTACGACAAATAAAAAACAAGAGGGGAGGCAGTGATAACGTTTTGTGATCAACAAGGACATTTCAAGTGAAATAAATAATATCAACGATAAAGGACGAGAATCGATAGCCTCGTTTAGACGTTCCTTGTTTCATGAGCTTTGACGCAGACCGACTCCTATTCCCTGCCCAATCAGAAAAGCGTCATGTCGTCATTAGCGTCCACTCTGTGATGGTGTGCGTTTAGTAATCCCCGGTAAACCGAATGAACCGAATGACTGTGTTATCTTAGCTTCAAGCAAATGTTCCACTAATTAATCCAACCAGTTAGTTATTATGATTTCTAAATGATGTTTTTTACTACAGCAGTACCGTTGTCAAGGATGCAATTTACAATCATCCCTCAAAGAAAACGAAGACACGTGTTAAACGACACTTCAGTTAACATCACAATACATGACTTGAGAAAAGAAATCATGAGACAGTTTGAACAACTTATGCCCCTCAAGTACTGTAAGTCAAGTGAAAAGGTCTGTCCCGCAGGCCCCCCCGGACTCCCTGGTACCACTGGGTCGAAGGGACCACGTGGCAGGAGGGGACCAAAGGGAAAGAAGGGCTCTCAAGGTCCCATGGGACCACCTGGAAAATCCGGAAAAACAGGAATGACGGGTCCTGCCGGACCGAGAGGAGAAAAAGGTGTCAAGGGAGAGCCTGGGCCAAAAGGCATGCCGGGACCACCTGGAAGGCCGGGGAAATCGATATCTGCACCACAAGTAATGTTGTCACCGGCAGAACAGACAAGGGATGAAGGAGGGAATACAACTTTTTATTGTACAGTTGGAGGAAATCCTCCCCCTGTCGTCGAATGGCGGCTCAAGGGTAGAAAGCTTGTGTCAGGTGCAAAGTATTTGATTAAAGAAGGAGAGTTGATCGTTAGAAATCTGAGCTACAGCGATGCTGGGCAGTACACTTGTACCGCTCGAAATATTCTTGGATCTTCTGAGGGCATTGGCAACTTGTCTGTTCGAGGTAAGAGGTGCATTAAGGTTGTTAATATTAATATTTTGCTACTTGATTTTGTTTAATGTACACTCTACGCTTCGTGATGTGCTTCAAAGGCGAGGCTCCGAGCATTGAGAAGCGTCATATTTTTTTTTAATCTTGCAATTTTTTCTTTTCCCTCTCTTTAATTTCATCCGTTTATATTCAAAGGCCACCCGAAATTGTGCGACATACACCCGAGACTTTTCTTGCTTGCTTGCTTGTGCGAAAAATAAGAACTGTTCTTGAAGGGTAAGACACGAGATGATGATGATGATGATGATGATGATGATGATGATAATGATGATGATGATGTTTAGCTTTCAGTAAACAGAATGTCTGAAAGGCTTCTCCTTAAATATCCAATCCCATACAGTAAATTGAATTTCATATTCGTTTTTTTTTAGGGAAGATTTAATATTGGGTATTACATTAATATCTTGGGAAAGCAAATAAGCTTCCGATACCCAAATCTTATAAAAATAATATAAAATTAAACCTTCCTTGATGTTACTTAAAACCAAGTTAAAGAGCACGTACCAGTTATAATTATTTCTAACCAAACGGAAATAAGCTCTTTTAAAATTAATGAAAACAAGTAGAAATCACTGCTGGCTGCCTTTTCTTTTCACCAATAATTAGGTTTTGAAACTGTAAATAGGTATTATAGTACACATGTTGTATACATATATATGGATTCCCTGTTTCTTTCGTAATGAAGTTTGCTATAATTAAAAAAAAAAAAAACGTTTTTATTAAGGCCATTGGCTTTAGGTAGCTCTGGGTGTGGAGACTGAGTAAGTAATGAGTGACAAGATTTCAAGGAAAGAGAGAGAATTATAATTATTGCCTTTTTTTTTCTTTAAATTACAATTTCCATTTCAGGTCTTCCAATCTTCACAACACTTCCACCTTCACTTGCCTCACCGGCACAAGGTACTAAATTTCAAGCAAAATGTCAAGCTGAAGGATATCCTCGCCCCGTAATAACCTGGAGTCGATCGGTACTGTTGCCTTTGCCTGCTGGCAGAACTGAGGTAAATCAAGGAACACTCACCATTAAGAACTTAAGTCCCGCTGACAGTGGTTTGTACGACTGCGTAGCAACTAACATTATGGGAACAAAGAAGACAAGGATCAACGTGGTAGTGCAACGTCGTTCAGGTTTGTATTAACCGATTCTCATTAGAGGCTTGTTTATACGGTCTGTTACCGGTTTAGAGTTGATTCTCTGTGATGAGGCAGAACTATCTGTATGCCGGGATTTGCTAAAACGAAACCTCCAGGTATTTTTCCCAACATTTTCATTTGAGGCTTGTTTACTATTTTTCTTTGTTATGACACTTTAAGTACACAAATCCCCTAACAAGCTACAGTAGACATAAAATCTTGAATTTATAATGTTGTTTATTACAACTTTCTTCAGTCATGCAAATAACGTTATTGTTGTTGTTGTTGTTGTGGATGCACAGGTGAAACACTGACCTCGAGACTTAAAATTATTATATTGTGAGCTTTATTGCTGTAAGTAGGGTTTTCCACAAGTTGCTCGGCAACTTCTCGTATTTCGAGCAACTTTTTTGCGTTTCGAGCAACTTTTTGCGTTCTGAACAATTTCTCTAGTTATCTTACTAGTAATAGTTGACACTACAGCTGCCCCCGCTCTGTATATTGTCGGTCAATAGCATTCTTGCTCGTTGTGTAGCTCTTTGAAATATACCGATTCATAAGGAAGATTTTCACACCTATTCCACGATACAAAAGGTGAAACGCAAGGTTCCATGCACAGTTTCAGGTCGATGTACACAGCTTTGATCAAAACATTCTCAGTTTCGAGAACAGTTTATTCTAAACCATAAGAAAAGATTTAATTAGAAGTTGAATTTTTCGCTATTTCTCTTTCACTTTTTACGTTCAGTTCATTTTATTTGCCGCAAAGAAAGCCTTAGAAAGTAAAAGGACGTTTGATCAATTCACACTCGCGCATTCTAGTCTTATTTTAAGCTTTATAGCGGAAGGACATCTGTGAGCAGGGAATAAGTCAGCACAGAATTTGATTGTCGGCGAATTTCTGTAATCGTCCATCGTTCTCCTAGTGGGAAGCTAGCCGTTGTTCACTTGTCTTGCTTGTTTGGGGCGTCTTATTTGGGGAGTCTTATTCCGGTCAAAGAGAGAGAAAGAGTGTCTGGCAAGGTTTCCAATAAACGATTTGTGAACTCCTGTCTGGCAAACTCTCCAAGTGTTTATATATATATACAGTTATACGCACCTTATAACTTCTTCTGCGCTTAACGGGTGTCGTTAAAATTTTGGTCCATAACTTTCATTGAAGCAATTGCTCCACAGAAGGTCACTGATAACACGTCACGCAAAAGAGTGTCGAAGTATGACTGCACAATAAATGTCACAAAATCTACCTAAGCGGTTCCTTGGGGATGTTCTGTCTTTACGTCGTCGTAACCATTTCGTACTTGCGGGCGAAAACAATAGAAACGTCATCATTACCTACCGATTCCTCGCGGCCCCTGTTCAAGCAAATCGAGATTTTTTCTATATTGACTTTGTGACTGTATATTTCAACTGTAAGTACTTTCCTTAATGTGCGCGCAAGTTACTAGAGTGCCTCCTCGGGATTTCGCCTTCTGGGCGAAATCCCTGCAGGGGCAATAATTCTGAGATATTAGAGATATCGGAGCAGCTTTTATGCTTAAATTGGCCTTTCTTCCGCATTTCGCAATGTCTTAGTAGACAGTTTATGAATTTCCTGTAAAAAAGGAGCTAACTCCTCCCCCCTGGGGCACATCATAAGCCCAAGATAAAAGTAGCCGGGCTGCTAGGTCAGCAGTTTTTAATGAAAATTAAAAACTGTGGACGAAGATTTACACTCAACTGACTTGAGAGTCTCGGATGAAGAAGGTAGTTCAACAGTTTATTGGCTCATTATTATTATTATTATTTTTTGTTAAAATTGAAGACAGAGTTATTTAGCAACGCTGGTTACGCCGCAAAATTGCACAAAAATGCTTGGAAATCTTACTTTTGTTGTACAATTTCATATTTTTTAGCACCAGACCATTTTTTTGTTGTTGTTCTCGAGCAACTTTTGAGCAACTTTCATTAGAAAAAGCAACTTTTGATTGTTTTTTGACTAACTTTTGAGCAACTTTTTAAGAAATTATGGGAAACTTGTTGGAAAATCTCGAGCAACTTGTGGAAAGCCCTGTAAGCGGTGACGTGTCCCTGGCTTCAAAAAGTAGTTTGTAGGGGTCAAATCTATTCGGGAAGAGCAAAACTGATGTGATGAAGGCGGGCACTTCGGCAGCTCTATGTCGCTAGTCTACATCCGGGATCTTAAATAAATCGGCTGTTTCAGGAAAGTTTACATGTGGCGATTTATGCAGAGAAAGCGAGAGTTATCGAGAGGGGGCAATTCGATGATGGCTTTTCGCTGAAGTCGTGAAAAACAACGGCCAAGAAATGTACAAAAAACTGTGCTGCACGTGCAAAGTTGTTGTCGTTGTTGTTGTTGTTGTTGTTGTTTTTTCGCTCATTAGAAATATTGATGCTTTTGCCGTTCTCGTTGCTGTCGCCATTTAAAATTACATTATTTGATGTTTTTGTTTGAGTGAGCTATATGTATATTATCGAAAGTTTGCTTTTAGCTTTCATTTAATTGACACGAGGTTTACATACTAAACATTTAGTTCAGTTATGCCCGTTCCGGGATTTTATGTAGATCATCTTATCCAGAACTATGCATTTACCATAACGATTTAGGACACAGTGCGAGTCATGCGAAAAAAAATATATCTATATAAAAACAAACGAAAAGGCAGCAATACGGAAAAAAACTGAAAGCTATACCAACCGTTGTAATTAAAATAAGCGTTTAACCCTAAACAGCGCTTAACCCTTCGACGACTGCTGTCGCTTTCGTTCCATATGGAACGATGCATATCTTCCTTCCTGGACCCATTTAGTTTTCCGTTTAGGTTAATGAGTTGGTAAGCAACAGCGTCAGCAGAGATAGATCTTTCAGCGATAACTCGCTTTGGATATTCGGACCAATCCTGACAGAGTTACACTTACAAAAAAAGGTAACAAGGCCAATTTCGCGGGTTACATACAACTCTTTAAAAATTAAATTTGTCCATTTCCTAAAACGTTAGCCAGCCACAATTCCGTGCAAAAGAAAGACGATAAAATAGGCAACAAAACCACCAATAAGGGAGGAAAAGAAGGAAAAAAAGAGAGCGAGAGAGAAAGATCGAAATAGATTCGCAAAGAAAGCTCAAATTTTGGCCATGCGCATGCATGAAAAACAAACAAAAGCAGTTCAATAGAGTACTAAAGTGTGACGTCACAACAAATTAAATTTGTGAAATTATTGGATTCGTCAGGATATTCTGAAAGAAAAACATCCAAGAAGCCTACTTGCCAAAAAATAGCATTGTGGGGCCAACTGTCTCTGAGATTTTAGCCCAGTTACGCTCTGATGACTTCACACAAATCCTAAATTTGACTTGGGTCTAAACGTTATGACCCGAGTCAAATTTAGAAAGATTTGTATGGAGTCATCAAAGCATAACTGGGCTAATATCTCAGAGACAATTTGCTCCCAAATGCTAGTTTTTGGCAAGGAGGCATCTTGGATGTTTTTCTTTCAGAGTAGCCTGACGAATCCCATAATTTCACAAATTTAATTTTTATGACGTCATCACTAGAACTCTATTACGTCAGATTAGTCGAAAAATATGCTTTTTTTCTTGCAAACCTCGTTTTTCGCCATTCTTATGCTAATTGGCCACAAACCAGTCCAGAGAAGAGAAATTGGTGCAAAATGCAGTTTTTTGCTACATGCCGGCCGTCATAGAAGGGTTAAACCTAATCTGTAAAATGAGCGCTTAACCTTAATCAGTGAAAGTCGACCAAGACTACGTAATTCTGTAAATATTCCAGCAGCAAAACCTTACATACCCAAAGGAAACTATATAAGCAGAAAAAATTGTGCAATTTCGTAAAACTATTTTTTCCATGGCTGGCTGGCTCGCAGATTGTACGGCCCAAACACTTACGACCTAGGTTTAAAATCGAATAAGAGTGTTCTTCACGCGGTAACATTGGGAAATAGCAACTTTCTGCAAAGGCTTTATTGCATTTAAACCGCAGGTTGATCAACTCGAGTCCCATTCACAACTCTTTTTATCCATATTTTACGGAAGTCGAGTATTATAATTATTTATTTTTTTCTAAGGTTTTGAGGACTCCGTCGTTGTGGGAAACAACAGAAACCACTTGACTTCGTTAAGCAACTGGCTAGCACCTGTGGCTAAAGGCGTTTATTCTCTCTGGAAGCGCTGTTGGCGTGCATCTGTGGACGGTTGGGCTGCAAGTACATTTCACTCACGATGTGATGGCAAGGGACCGACTGTAACAATAATAAGGGTCGGAAAATATATTTTTGGAGGATACACCAGTGTTTCATGGGGTAAGTTATTGTTGTTGAGATCCAGGCGTTCGGATAGTAGAGCGCAGTGTTCGGATAGTGGGAAGCGAGTTACGCAAAGGAAACGGGGACGAGCATCATCAAAACTATCCAGCCATTGGATGCACAGATTGAATGGATGTTTTTTCACTTTTCTTAGATCTTGTTCTAGCCTCACTCCCCCCCCCCCCCTTATCCTCTCGTATCATCACTATTTCCTGAATTTAAAGACGATTCTTATCATTAGTAAGCTTCATTTGAAACTAAAAAGTACTTATACGGCCATAAATATTATAATCATTTAGCTGGGGATTCCAGGCTGCAAATACAGCATGCTAAATCATAGTCCAGTCAAATTGTGGTTTAGCATTAAAGTAATTGCAACAGATTTTTTTTCAAGACCATTAAATTGTTGGATGGCTATTTAACAACATACTAAAAATCCGCCAAAATCAGTTCGGTGAAAGATGTGAGAAATTGGTAATAAAGATTTTCAACTTTCACCACAGGATACCCAATTTCAGGAAGGTCACAAATTAAAGTCTGATAACAACCTCGTTCCCAGGGTTCTCTTCTACCCCGGTAACCAGGTTGGTCTGATAATTGTGTTCTTTTTTCTCAAGAATTTTCGATGGAACATCGCTAATGTTTTTTGGGTAGTTTTGTTTCAAAAACCGTCGACAAAATGTGTGAGAAACACGTGGGTCAGTGTTTCGTCTTGAGGGCTTTGCAAAGGTTACCCAGCCACTCGTCTGTCTCACATTCTGTTTTCCAAGCTTTAATTGTTTTTTCTATGACGGTATTTAAAATGGAAATTATTAGTCAGTCTTTGTTAACGTGATTTTTGCGCAATATCACTGAAATGCAGTAAGTATGAGCAGTTTTACATCAGACTTGTAATTTTTTTATATCCTGCAGCAGGTATGCAAATTCCGAGTAGCTGACTGATGGTGAACAATTTGATTTGATACTTTGTTCACCTTTAGTCAGCTACTTAATTTGAATCCATGCTGCAAGATACGTGCGACTAAATGTTTGCAACGGACGATAGCTTTGTATCAGTACCAACTGTTTATCCTATTCCCATTTTGCTCAAAAATCTTGGACAATATGTGTGATCGAAATCAGGGATTCTTTTTATTTCTCGGGATATGAGCAACCTTCTTTATGATTACGACTCTGTACTTTACAATGTGAGGGAATAAATATTCTGCTAAGGACTCCGTCTATTTGGTTTTTGCTTGATCGTAACGGTCTGCGCTTTTCATTACACATGGCCGAATCTGTAGTAAGGGAAATCTAGAAACGCAAGCGCAGTATGATTGTTCTTTTTTTTTTTAATCTTCTTCTTGTAGCAAGTCTCAGATCTCAGTTTAGTTTAGTGTATCTCTGTCAGTTTGTATTTTCTGCGTCAGTCCTTCATTTCTTGGTAAGGTGAATAAGTAGATTAATCGTTCTGTGGTCTAAAGGCGTTTATATTCCCTTCTTGCATTTCTTTTCTGAACACCAAGAACCTTGACCAGTTTTTTCTCGTCCATTGGCAAATGAAGACCTGTCGTGAATGCTAACGCAGAAACTTCACGATTTCACAGTTTCAAGGGTTTATTCCAAATAGGAAAAGTTCACTGCCAAAGGTACACACGAAATCTAAACCCAACTAACTAAAAAAATTCAGATAACATGCTAAAAAACAAGGTACTGAAATTGATCCCTTAATAATATACATTCCGATCACTACCACGATAATTAAGTGTCCATCTTAATTGTCACGCAATGTTATAATCTCACACAGACCTCTTTTTCTTAACGATCATGGGATCCTATACGTCTGAAAATAATTGCAGTGGTCAATGAAGGCCCAAAAGTACTGGACACATGTACAACATTAATGGGCTTGCCTGACTTAGCTTCTTATGGCTCCCCTTTTTTTGCGGAACCTATGTTTCTCTTCGGATTTGCGTTGTGTAACACTTCAACTTACTGCATGTTAACCTTATGACTGAGTTGCGTAAATTATGCTCTGCGCGGGGAATTTCCATTACTCCATAGACTCTTGCAATATATTTTTACATACGCATTGTTTGAGCTACCTAGAGTTTGTCTTTCTCTTAAAAAGCAGATTCCCTATTATACTATTTCGTTTTCTTGAAGCAAACGTTTGCTGGAACCAAAGTTCTTATGCGATGAATGTTCCGTTAACCTTTATAATTTTTTTGGGAAGGTAACAACACTTTTCCTTAAATGAAAACGCACTTCCCTTTTATCAAATTCATAGGTATTAGAGCTTAACCTGCTCAAAAACTCTGCATTGTTGTGCATCGTAAAGGATTAGTCAAACTATTCTCCCCTCCCCTCCATTCACTTTTAACAAGAAGAAAACGAAAGGCTTCAAAAAAAGTGAAACTGGTATATCGTAAAAGCCTGCAAGGCATTATCTTGCTAGATTTTTGAGAACGTACCGAACAAACTAAAATCGTCGTTTTTATCCCCAAAAGGTAGGTAGCAGTTATTCTTTTTTCTTTCACTTTCTATAAAAGTAACAAACACATTTTGCGCATTTTTTGTTTGAACGTTTAATTTCAACTAACGTGGGTTCCATGTGCTAAAAGCTCAAAATGTTTAACGCTTAATTTTGACATGTTCCACCGAACGGATTTTGGCGGATTTTTAGTATGTTGCTAGATAGGCCACCCTTACTTAAATGGCGTTGAAAACAATTCTGTTGCAATTAGTTTGATGTTGAGCCTCAAAAATGCCTAGACTGACTGGACTATCAGGCCAATTGTGATGAACGGATTATTTTATTAAAAATGTTTTGGGAAGCCTTTAGATACAATTTCTGTACCAAACGTTTGTTCTTTTAAGGCCTGTTAAAGGGCGATAATTAGTTTTACTATAATGTGCCCTTCTACAAACTAAATTTTCTTGCTAACATTATATAATTATGTACACGTAGTTTAAACAACCTCCTGCTAATTTATCGTACAAATATTAAGTATTATCTATAGAATGGAGTAAAAAAATACGAATAAAATACAAACACTTTTAAGGCGATGGAGCCTGCTACATCAACTATTTGTACTTTCATAAGAAAAACTGAATTAAAAAGTTCATGAGTCAGTTCAAACGAGAACTTCAAACCTGGTGGCAATTTAGTGTGTAAACTGCGTTTGAGTAAATTTACCATTTATCTTAATTGTACATCCATCGGTTAATTTGTTCAGTTAAAATATGATGAATATAAATATTTTCTGGAATAAAGAGTGTTTTTTTGTAGATCAATTAATTGAACTTCTTTCCGACAGATTTTTGCTCAAACAACCGTCGTTTGATTAGTGCTTTTTGTTTGTTTGTTTGTTTGTTTTTGCGCATTTTTTGTTTGTTTGTTTGTTTGTTTTTTTGTTAATTTAGTTTTAAAATGTTTGTACTTGTCCTACAAATACAAATGGAACATGTCAGACGCGAACTCGTTTCACATTAGAAAGCTTGTTTCCAGGTTTGTCTTCAGAGTCAATGCACTTGACGGGTGAAATAATTTCTCAAGTGAGTATCAGAACAAACGGCGCTAATTACACTTGGTTCCATCGTTAATTTCTCTCTGATAGATTCCAGCAGTGGGTGGCAGTACGACTCCAAAGCATTTTTGTTTTCACTGGTGAACAAACCAGGATGGGCACCTGTTAAACTGCCTCAGACAGGGACATATAGTTCAAGCAGTGCATATTCAATACACTGTGGCTCAAGTTATGGGCCTTTATTCGGAGGAGGAAATGACATTCTCATTCACGACTACGCGTCAACCAATAGCAATTCCTACAGCAACCTTGGCTTTACTTACAGCCCACCGAGCGGGTACAGCTACGGCAGCACCTTCGCCCAAACATTCCTGGCAGGATCGTACAAGTTCACACCAGACGAAGTAGAAACTTTTTACGAAACAAACTAGAAAAAATAACTAATAATGGGTCACATGTACTTTGATATTAGTATTTCATTAGTCTCAAACATTAAGTTAATAGTCACGAAAACGAATTCATGACATACTACCCTGTATGTACTAACCGAGGAAAAAAGATGAAACACCCCATAAGGCACGTGTAGACACACATTTTTAAAACATTTTATTTTCTGTTTGAATCTTCATTTATTTTGTGTTCACTATTTTACCATGTGCTTAGGATAAAGGTCTCTTGAGCAAACAAACATGACGTCGCATTGTTGGGTAGAGCTATAGTCGCATTGAGGACCACTTCAAACGAAGGATGACAAAAATGTCAGCTAGTGAGATGCGGCAGAAGTGCCGATTCAACCTCAAGTCATAGAATTAAAGGAGTTGAAGTTTAAGTGTCTACACATATTGTCCCTTCCTTTTAACCTGTTTATACTACTGCATGAGAAATTTCTGCAATTTGATTGGCTTAGAGCAGAGGTATTTCAGCTTAATTTAAAATAACTACATGTGAAAATTACAAACCTTTTGAGGGCAGTAAATAATAGCATGATTTGTACGTGATATTTGGCATAAATATCACTTGTGATATTTCAAAATTGTCTCAAAGTTCACTCGCCTAACGGCTCGTGAAATTACGTATAACAATTTCGAAATATCACTTGTGGTATTTATGCCAAATATCACGTACAAATCATGCTATTACCTATACTAATCATTTTAAGTTTCAAATATTTTATCATTTTACCTTTCAAGTATTTATATTGGGGAATGTTTTCACAGAGGGGATCATATTTATTCAGTCTATGATAAGAGGTAAAATTTTGGGGGGGAAATTCAAAAAAAAATTTAAAAGTATAAAACACAAAAAACACGTAAACTTAGTATCGTAATGATAGGAATAATAATAATAATAACAATGATAATAATAGGTTTTGGGTTGTGACAAAACAGGAGTCAAAAGGAGCCGCCTCTTACTGAACAGGGGTTGAATGAAAACAACTAATTTGTGTTGAGGTTAGGCAAACAACTTGGACTTCTGTATGATCAATGTTTTCGATTTATCTTGTTTTAGGAATAGGGTGTTCACATACTAAGTTCAATCAGAGTAAAGGACCGGAAGGAGAAGTAGGCGCTGGTTCCCAGATTAAGGAACTAAAACAAACACTATTGTTCCAAACGTTTTGCCAGAAATTAACACAAGTTAAGTCTCTCAATCTTGCTTCAGGTCCTCAATTCGCTAATATGGATTCTATTCATTTCGGTGTTGGACATTTTGACTTTATTCAGGGGTATATATCATATAAATAAATTTGTTTTTAGGTCGGTTCAGAAATCAAAAGGTCCACCTTATCTCAAATATTTTTTGTTAAGGGACAAAGGATGGTGTTTACAGGCCGTCAGTACGGCTGGACACACTTTAGTTTTTACTAGCAAACCTTTGCTAGTCAGTTAAGTCCTTTGCTAAAAGATATTTGCACCGACCTCTTTGGTATTGGGATCAATCAAAAATGGAAGTTGGACGCCCGGTAATTGCAGGAAACATCATAAGTGTAGTTTCAGTCTTTCACAACTAAAGGTTTAACTGAGGTTAAGAAACACCTCTTCAAGCTTACTCGAGAAACACGGAAACAAGTTCAAAAGATAGAAATAGGTAGACGTATTCAGCTGTGAGATAGGAAAACAAGCGTTTCCTGTTAACGAAGTTCGTTTACTTAAACCTGGAGTTGGTTCTCACTTTCGCTTCCAAACTTGAATCATAATCAGATCTCCTATCTCATTAAACTCTAACCTAAGGCCGCGCGTCCTAACACCTTTCGAGTTCTTTGTTCTCTGTTGAACCAGTTTTAGCCAAATTTCACTTACTTTTCCGATCTCAAACTACAATTTCTTTCGACACAATCTTAGGAAAGTTGAGTTTCTTTCAAACTATCGTTTTGGTTCCCTGTAAAGGAATTTGGGTATAGAGATATTTCTAGTTTTGCAAATTTCTTCCACGCGTAGTGGGAATCAACTCAATTTCAGTTCCTTTTGTTCTCTAAACTCTGACACTTACTAACACCTTTTCCTTGCATATGAATGCCATGAAAAAAAGGAAAAAAATCAATTAACTTAATAGTTCAATATAAATAGAACCTCTTGCAACTAATTTCACATTTACGCCTTGAGATCTGAGATAGCTAAGAGGAGTTTGTAACCTCAACGGAAAGATTAAAACCATCGTCAACTTCCAAACTCTGGTTGTGTCACCTCTCTTCAAGTAATCCTAAAGTCTGTATAAGTCCCCCTCTACACACGTATATAGTTCAATTCACCGGTAAAATGTCTTATCTTGCTCCAGGTATTCCCTTTATAATTTAAATACAAAATATAGATTTAGTGATATAATGACGTCTCTGACTAACTTTTGCCATAACTACCATGTAACACCTTCCTCAAATAAGCGCCGCACCCTCTCAACAATAGTGCGAAGCGCATTCATTGGTTTTGTTAGACATTTTTAAAGCTGAAAATTATTATTGTTGATTTATTTCTCAATGGGGGAAAAGGTGTCAAAGCTACTGAAGCTAACTTTTTTCAAAGTTTTTTTTGTTGTTGTTTGTTAATTTCAATGTCATTTTAATCTCTTGTTTAACTACACATGGAAAGGGAGGCTGCAAACGAATAAAGACAAGATGCATTTTATGTCTTTATTAATTTTTGTCTCCGAAGTCTACTAAAGGTCACACGTTGATTTTCGCCCACACAAATATTAATGATTTTCTTAGTTTCAAAGCGTCCAGTATCAAGGCGTTTTGTTTATAAGTTCGTATACTCTCATTTTTCTTCAAAGTCTACTCCAGAGAAGCTAAGGAAACCTGAGATTACTGGCCCTAATTTTACAAGCTGATAATAACAAACATCTTTTTGCAGTGTTGTATTTAAGAGGCAAAATAACAAATAGAGCTCAGGCTAGAGCTGAATCAAATGTCTTCGTGCCGGACCTCTCAAATCAATCAATCAGTCGATCAATCGATCATTCAATTAATCAATCAAACTGTTTAATGGAAAATGAATCGTCTATGATCTTGAGCCAAGAAGCATGTTGGAATAATACGACCTACAGGAAACACATGCAAACAAATCTTCATATATATGACGAGATTCATGCTCCAAATTGTTAGTATAGTCTCGTCAATTCAAGTAGAGGCCGTTTCTCTAAGTCATTATTTTATTTTTTACGACAAATGACTTTGGTTTCTCCGTCACTTTTATGAAGGCTGTTTCGTCGCTAAAAAACGTTTTCTTGAAATGTGAACATCGAACTGAATTTTAGCCATTATCTAATATTATCCACCAAACGTTTTTGACATCAAATCCAAGCCCTACTTTGTACCGTAATGCAACCGTAAAAAATTTGAATTGGGTCGTGAAATGTTTAAGAAAAAAATATATTTCAGGTATAGAGAGAAACGAGTAGCATTCTGTTATTTAACGCTTGAAAAGATAGTAGATTAAACTGAATTTTTAAACTTATCAACTCCAAGAAGGTCAGACAGTAGAAGGAAGTGTGACGTCAGGTTACCATGGTTGCAAATTTTCTGGATCTCAACAATCTTTCTTGACAGAGGAGCTACAGTTTTATTCTTGACAGCAATTATGCACTGTCATTTTTTTCATTTGTTTTCTGCCATATTTGTAGGTCCACGGTTTATTGAGTTCCAGAAATTTTGTTACCATGGCAACGTGGCGTAAGGACTTCCTTCTGTTAACAGTCTACAAAGCGCATATTAGTAAAGTATACTTTGTTGTTGTTGTTTTTATTTTACATGTCTTTTGTTTGACGGCGGTAAAGACCTGGATACATTAACTACGTAGATCGAAGAAAGGGCTACTGTTTCAGATTTATTCATTTATTCACAATAACGAACAAGAAAAAAAAAGTTGTTCTAATACCGTTAAAGAAATAATACCTATATATGTACATCTTTAAAGAAAAGAAAAACCAAAATACGCATCAGAATGATTTGTCACTTGGTCACGAGAACCTACAGTTACGAAGGGCTAAACAATGACGAATTTATGATCTGTAGTTCAACAGCGAAGATTACGCCTTAAGTGCTGCTGTTCTTGCCCCGTTGTTAGCAGCTAATCCTCGAGTTTGTCCAGAAATTTTCTTCTTCATGTGTTCCGCCATGCCGGGTAGGCGCGTGAAAAGTAGTTACGAGCCAGTACGTGCTTGTGTAGAATCTTCCCGATAAACATCCGCCCGTATCCCTGATGGAAAGAAATACAAAGTTAGAGTGAGGATAATCGAAGGAAGTGAAGGGAATCACCTCCAACTTGGGGGATGGGGGTGGGGTTGGAAATGGAGGGCGTTTCCTTTACTCCCACCCCAAAAGAGCTTGCTCGTATGGGTAAAACCATTGCTTGCAATATTTGTTTTGTATTCCACGACTTTGTGAAGTAGCGGGGTAGTTATCTCAACATGCAGGGACTAAATATTAATTGTGGCATCAATATCGTACCGGAAGAAGCACCAAACGAGAAAGCAAACATCAGTGAATAATACTCATTTGCAAGGATCTTAAAAGATTCTTATTTTCTGAAGAAAAAAATAGATTATAGCTAAGAGTATAATTAGTGGTACTCAGCTTATTCCTTTGGTAAAACCTGGATACCGTTACAATTATAGTTGGAGTAATTAAAAAACACCATTGTCGATCTCCAAAGAGGATACTAAATGTTAACTTATCTTATCTGCCCAAGTATACTGATTTTTTTTATCATTATAGATTTTTAATAGA
The DNA here is from genome assembly GCA_964035705.1 of Porites rus. Classification (NCBI taxonomy): domain Eukaryota; kingdom Metazoa; phylum Cnidaria; class Anthozoa; order Scleractinia; family Poritidae; genus Porites; species Porites rus. Next base: position 21,881,814 of record OZ037999.1, read on the forward strand.
AACCAAGAACTTGTTTCAAATTTTGGGTTTCACAGGTTGTGTATAGAGGGGGCCTAACTGGCAAATTTTAGCCTAACCGGTTTTTAAAAAACAGGTTCTTTAAGTCGCGGGTTTTTATTGTACTTCAAAAGAAGGTGCAAGATCGTTCGTGGATGATCGAACCTTAACAGGCTAAATTTATTCTAATTAACATTTATGTAAGAACCTGTTTAGACTATCGCGGGAAAATGCAAGTTCTTAGTCGCGGGTTTTTACTGTATTTGCTGCATCCGATTTAGCCCGATCCCCGCTTCCACATCCGACTAAAGGACGCTCTAAAGCATGAAATGTGGTTAAAAGTAATTTAAGTGAGGTTAAACACAAGACAATGCTGGCCAGCGGTCTCCATTCTAATCGAATGTGGGGTGGGCTTAAGGCTTTTTCAGGGTCCCAGCATTTTTACAGCGCTCCTTTGGTGGTCAAGTCATTTTGCATGCGTTGTCTTTGCTTGTGCTTGTGTCAAAGCCTTTTTGCTCCCAGCCCTCCCCTCCCTCTGGATGGGTGTTGGTAGGTATCTAAAAAATTTCCACTGAAGTTCTCAGCGTTTCGGTGCCTGGTGGGTGCCGCTCACAGGGTTGTCATGGTTACCTTCACGCTCGCTTACGGCTTCCTCAGTTTACTCAGGCATCTTCCCCACACCCATCTATTGACGATGGCTATAAAACAACAATGACAAACAAAGAAAAGGACCCGTACCTCAGTAACGTTTTCCAGTTTGGCGTGAGCAGATGCCTCCTCCTTTGTGAGTAAAATACAGTTCCACGGAGACCACTCTTCGTACTTATTCCACCGTACAAAAATCAGGTCAAACAGGACTAGAGACTTTTAGATCTAACGACGAGACAGCAACGGGAACGTCGCTCCACGTTCTTTCAGTCTTAAGCGCGATTATTCCTAAGCCAAGTGCTTTTGCTGTTTGGCCTAAACGTGACTTTCAATCTCTGATATCCAGAGTGAGGAATGTGAAAAAAAGCGATATATATTAATAAAACATTTCGAAATCGAAACAAATAAACAATAAACTCAGTAGGTAAATAATCAGATTTGACGACATTTATTTTAAATTTCCCGGACGATAACTCTTTATCAACGGTTAACATTTAATGGTTGAAAAAAAAAAAAAAAACAATATAATGAAATTAATCTTAAGCCTGACTCACCAAGAATTGGATAAAAGTTGGAATTCTGTTGATGGCAATTATGAGTTGCAACTTGGACAGAAGTAGGTATTTTTTCGTAACGCTGACGGATCTTGTGGAACCTTAAAACGAGAAAGAAGATAAAAGGTTTTGCTACCATACATCGCAAAAGGGCAGATGAGGATCCAGTTAGGAATTTAACAGATGTTACGACTATTATTTAGGCGTGGTTGAGGTGAAGAAATTCATAACAGTCTCACTAAACAAAAAAGGCATGTCTTGGCCTGCTCTGCTCAGTAAAAGTACATCAAGAAGAAATAGCCTGAAATTCGGTATACCGGCAGATAACAAATGAGCTTATTATTTTACTGAATTCTTAGGAACCTTTTTCACCGAGTGTATGAGCAACTTATTTTACGAGTCAAGCGTTGTAATTTTCTGCTGTATACTGGTTCATGAATTCCCACTTCTTTTCTACCCTCCAGAGACTATACTGCGATCATGGAAGGGGAAAATAGCCTGTATAACAGTCAATTTCAAATGAATCCCAAATTTCGCTAGCAAACAACATTCTTGTTCCAGACTCCGTTAAAATTTCCATCACGTGAGGCGGGGAATAAAACGTTAGTGAGTAATATTACTGCGCCTTGATTATTCGAGCTGCCTTGTGTGGTTGAAAAGAGGTGTTTTGCAATACTGAAAAAACAAAGTTAAAATTATGTTCCGTAAACCTGAAAAACAAAATAAGCGCGTGTAAGGTAGCTTTATGAATAGCCTGCAAGCAAGCTCTTCATTTGGGGGAGTCGCGCTTCACTCGCCATAAATGGAGTCCTTGCCCAGCAGGCTCCTCTCGGGAGGACAATTGACAACAGTGCGGGGCTTGTTAGCCTCGTCTCCAGTCGCTGACGATCACACCTTTTTGAGGGGTTATTCGGGTTAATTCATTCCCATCATAACCCTCACGCGCTTTTCGCTTGTCTCCAGCTCTCGCCCTTCTCGCTTGATATTATTATTTCTAGGTTACGGTGTTTATCAACAGTGTGAATAGCATGTGAATATGGAATTTTGTTGAATTGTGTCTACAGGGAAATTAATTTACTAGTACCTATAAGGGGCCATTTTGAAAATGCAGCAAAGTACCCTATTTTCGCTGGCAATTATTTCATAAGTCCAGACCTAGGTCTGAATGCTCTGATTTTCTATTTAAATCATCTAAGGAGATGCTATAAAGTATAGAAATACAAAAATACTTTGCGCTTTTGATCTTCCTTTAACGCAGACACTTTGAACTTTTGGTGTTTTTGAATACACGACCGCCGTTAATTATCCAAATTAGCATGATCAAGGGATTCCAAGAAAAAAAAATATTGTCACCTTGTTTTTACCTTATTTGTTGGAAATATTGCCAAGAAAAACAGAAATTTAGTTGTTGCATAAAGGAGCAGTGTTTAGTAGAGGCTTTGGCTGGCAAGTACCTTGTTCTTACTTTGCCCTAGACAGCTGAATCAGGCCTCTGCTGACGACAGTTGCACAGCTTAGGGGAAGGCGCAGACAGTTACTCGGTGTCCTGGGTGAGGAAGGTGAAATTCTTGGTACCAAGGACATACTATACGTAGGCACTCACTAAAGCCATGTTTACATAAATTCAGTCAGATATATATCTAGCCGAGTTTTTTGAAAACCAACCTAACGAAATCTGCAGTCATTTGAGTGAAATTAAGGCGGGTTTTTTGGCTCCGATAAGCTCAAAATCACAGTAACGAAGGGAAAGGAAAGGAGAAAAAGAAAGAGCGAGGAGGAAGAAAGGAGAAGGAGAGAAAAAAGCAATGGCTGCACTCATGGTTTTTATAATGGCTACTTTGGCCAAAAAAATTAAACTGTCGGACGCAAAAAGGTCTATTTGGCGGTAAAGCTTTGAAAAATCCAGTTCAAATTGATCCAAGATTGATGCCATTAAAGAATTCGAGCGAGTGGCATAGAGAAACCGTTTTGCTTGATCCATAGTTCAAGGATACCATTCTATTCCTAAAATTAGTTGATTTTGGGGTCGACACGAAGAGAAATGGGGATCATTTGGGGGTCGGGAGCTGTAAATGTCATTTTTTGAATCATAAACGACTATTACCGAAACTTCGACCTCGCGTTACACGAAAAGGTCAACAGCTTTACATCCACCACAATGCAAAAGAACAATATTCCTGTTTTTCATGGACAAATTTTAAAGGATCCAGTATTACTGAACTTTCTCGCTTTCAATGTTTCAATTGCCCTGCTGTAAGAGTGACAGCTTAAATTTCTCGCGGACAAAAGCTACCGCAAAAAAGTCTTAACAAGAAGATGCAGGTATATTTCAGAAGGGATCACTATACCTCTGGTAAGATCATTGCTATTGTATTAAGTCATTCGGTTAATGTTATGGATGTCGTTTAGACGAAGAGGTTGTTCTCTCTTGGTTAAGACAATTCTTTACGGCGGAGTTTTACGCCTTGAACGCTAACATGTATACGGGATCTTTAATAAATGCTACACATAAATGGGGCCACTGTCTTGTGTCTAGAGTGAAGCGAGCTAAATTTTACTGCTTGTTTATTACACTATATTGTGATTTATCACTTTGAATTCCTGTTTCGGTTTCCATACAATAAGGCCGTTAAATGATATACTAGGTGAAAACCAAAGAAAACGATATCTGGTATATTGAAACTTTGAAATTCAAACTTTTGGTCAAGCATAAAACATGATTTCCTCGTGCATTCTCGCGCGTCTTAATTAATTACACCTTTTCCTTCCTTTTGAAAGGCCTGAAACGCGTGCGCAGGTTTAATAGGCATGCAGGAAGTGACGCTTACTTTGAAGTTCTTTAATTGGGTCCTTATTATAATTTAGCGACACAAGAACATTGAACAATGTAAACATCAGGTCACGCCATGCGTGCTGCATAAAACAACAAAAGCAACAATCTTATCTCCAACTATCTCTTATGCAGATGCACAAGAGAGCTGCACGCGCGTTGACTTTGTTTAAAAGCTGTTTAATGAGCTTAACGGATTCCCCTCTTTATTCAATAGCGTATATAAATGGGTATTCCATAGCCTAAAAGAGACAGAAGTAAACAACCCCTAAATCCATTAATCCCATCTTAAAGAAAACCTCAGAAGGAAGTCGGACGTGGTTTGTGTGTGAATAATACTGGTCAGGAATGTACTGTCCGCTGCTGGCCCGAAAGAAAAGTAAAACGGTTAAATCATTTAAAATGAAATTGTATGCCTTTTTACTGAAATTACGAGCTAGGCAAAAGCGATTGTAAGGTTTGAATATCTTTTAATGGAGGAATCACTGTTCAAAAATATACTAAATCATTCATTCATTCACTCATCCATCCTTCCATCTTCATTCATTCATTCATTCATTCATCCATCCATCCATCCATCCATTCGTTCGTTCGTTCGTTCGTTCGTTCATACATCCATCCATCCATCCATCCATCCATCCATCCATCCATCCATCCATCCATCCATCCATCCATCCATCCATCCATCCATCCATCCATCCATCCATCCATCCATCCATCCATCCATCCATTGATTAGTTCGTTCGTTCGTTCGTTCGTTCGCTCGTTCACTCATTCATTCATTTACTCACTCGTTGATCAGTCCAGAATCTTAACTTATCCGCTTTTATCTGGTTAACCCGCACTGCGTGAAATAAGTAATTTAGTGGAATTTACATGGCCACGATACTCCCATGGCACTTAGCAAATCGTATACCGACACGCGAGGTGTCATGAAACGCGGAGTTTCAGAGAGTGTCCGTGTCCCCGATACCTCTGTCGTGAAAAATCAGGACAAATCGTGGCCCGGACACGTCTTCTGCGGTGTGACAAGAAATATACGAGCTCTGATTCTTAACGATATCAGTTAGCCAAAGCTATGTCGACTTTCGACAGTGAGGTAAAATGGCATGAAAACTGAAATTTAGGAAAAATTAAACTTTACCTAATAAAAACACAACTAACTCATTTACGCAAACTTTCCAAGGTACGCCGAGGTTGTTATAGATTTACGCACTTGGCTTAAAGGTTGAATGAAGGTAACATAAGGTTGCAACAACTTTACGCTCATTCTCTTACGCGAGCCTGATATGAAAGTTGAGTAACTGTAAGGTTGCCACGTCCACGCACTCTGGTAACAGGATCTGTTTTCTTTGTTGTTTTTAGCATTACCGAGGTAGTTTTCACGCCGCTAACGATGAGAATCGTTGGCTTGTTGTTTTTGGAGATCTTGTAATTCTGTTCGGGTGACTGGAGGGCATTGTTAACATAAATGGCCCGTCACTTACTCTTGAAAAATAATACAGTGTCTTTGTCACAACCAGTTAAACGAAAACAAATTCAAAACAGAGAGAACACGCGTGATAACTATTTCCTCACTTACGATGAACGACAGACGGCATTCTCGAAAAACTATGGCTACTTAATTTCAACGGAGTATTGACTAACTTTCTACAAATACTACATTGTTTTTTGAACTGCCTTTATCGCTTCCCGGGTATCGCCTCTGTCAGGAGAAGAAAAAAGAAGAAAACCTGGTAATTATACGTTCGAATGAGGCCTGGAAATGAAACAATACAGCAAAGCAACTGGTCAGCGGGTATTCGCTTTGCATATGCTCTTTCAGGTTCCGATTTGGCGTCCATTTTGAAAGTGTGAAAGCGATCGTTTCGATCACGCCAACTTGTTTGATTTCCCTCAGAAGTTTGAGTCCATAATTATGCTTCTCGATAGCATCACAGGACATCTGAGGATTGTAACACATTATCATCGAACGTTCAACCTTCAGTTGTCGATAGATCTTAAGAGGCAACCCTTTCGATACAGGAGACTCAGTCAAGCAGACTGAGAATTTGAACACCGAAGTATATTAAGGACTGTACTACTAAAGCGCTCCAAGACTCAGGATTTTGCTGGAAAATTAGATAGCAAGAAAAGGTAAGCTGTCGTGTTTTCAAACTATTTAAATCATTTTAAGTTTTCAATGAAATCAATGTTTTATAAAGGGGCTGTGGCACGAAATTTATCAAAATTTAAACAGATGAAACCGCCACCATATTGACTGAAACATAAAAATAACTACTCACAACAGTTGAAGAAGGTATAAACAAGACAGCAAACGCAAAAGGAGGCTCAGATAGACAAACTTGAAGAAGATTAAAATGGATTACAATTGCTGGTTTGCACTTGACGTCACAGCAGCCATATTGGTGGTGTGTTAGGGTTAAGAACAAAAGCATTTTCTCCTCCGGGAACTAAACCCTATTTTCATGTAAATTCTTCAAAAAAAAAAAACATTCTGTTGTAATGACCTCCAACACACCACCCATATGACCGCCTTGTCTCGTGGTTCCAAGCCAAGAATAGAGGTTTTTGAAAACCTGTTGGCCTAAAGTTCATTCTTTTTGCCTGTAACTTTGATGAAAATGTAATGCTTCGGGACAAATTTGTTTACATGAAACAGTGATGTTGTTATTTTCAAGTAATATTTCTTCACTTACATTAGGTTCTACTGAGAATCGCATAACTGAGTAAAATCTCGCATTCTGATTGGTTAACGAAGCAAGGTATTTAGTGTGGAATTGCGAGTTGAAAACGAGGCTAAGCAATATTGTCTGGCATCTACATGTAGGTAACAACTATCGTCAAATTCTAACACAACACGACTGCAAAAAAGGTTTTCTACAATGTCATTTTAAAATGTTTTCAAAACCATTGTCACCTTTTGAAGAGTTCAAAACAAACAAAAGCATTTTTATAGGGAGCCAGAGGTTCTTCCTCGTTTTGAACTGAACTACAAATTCTCTAAGAGGCATAAAAAACCTCTTTCGCTCGTGACGACGAGAAAAGAAGAAAATCTTGTGAACACGGCCCAGAAAATGGCAAGCCAAAGTTCAACCAAACAAAACGGAGAAGCGACAGCAGAGGAAGTGCCGGGGTTGATTGTCACATATACAGGAGAAGAAATAAATATCTTCAAAGACAACATGGCCCCTCAGTGAAAACACGAAAAAGAGTACGCCGCTTGCAATTTTCCTGAATCGTGATACTTAGAAAAGTACAAAACAGAGTTGAACTTGAACAGCATTTCTAAAACATTTCAAGGTACTTACCATATATCAATTGTGACGTTAAACTTTCAGTGCTTTTGCTTGGACACTTCATTTCTTTCAGTTTTGCCACCGAAGAGGTAAAAGGCGTATATTATTTTCCCTCTCAAGCAAACGACCAATTTGAAAAAATGGTTATAGATAAACGGCTTGTAAATTCAGTGAAATACCTCTATTTATCCTTACGATTAGTGTGAAGCTTGTTTACAGGTAAAAGAGTTTGAAAACAAATGTAAAAACAAGCACAACGTACAAAAAAAGTTGTCGAAGGGTCAAACGTGTACGACTGACCTTGCTTCCTATTCCCCAACGCAAAGACAGTTCTGACAGTTGACTTTGAAATATGTTCCTGGAGCGCGCACTCAGGATAAAAACAAACAATATCATTGCTGTTTTCTTTTTTTTTCTGATTTTTATTCAGTTATGCGATTCAAGGAAAATCCATTACCTGACGAGGGAATTCCACGCTGAATTACACTTGAAAACCGATGTCACACTCATCGCTGCGGGATTTGTGCAATATCGGTTTTCACGTGCAATTTAACGTGGAATTCCCTCGTCAGGTAATGAATTTCCCTATAGAATAAGGACTTGTAATTGGCATTATGTACAACTAAAACTTTGCTTGTCCAACCAAGATGGTGTCATAGTCGAACATATGTCCTTTCAAGAGAAAAAAAAAATGTTCACATACCTGTACAGTGTTTTCAAGAAAATTAGGACAAAGACAGTATACACAGTTTGTTCTTAGAAATCATACATTGCAAGCTCAACCTACAGATTAGTTAGTTATCTGCTGGCAGATAGACCTTTGTATGAAATTGTCCACCCGAACCTCATCCTCATTTCTTTGCGTTTGCTCAATAGAGCGTAATGTGGGAAAGGTCTATTAGTGACTAATCTGTAGGTTGTGTGCACGGAGGGAGGTGGGGGAGGGAAGTTACTTCCCATACATTCTCTTAAACGAAATGGAAATGATGTTCTCACAACTTGCAAAGCAATCATCAAGGGTCTTGCCAGCAGTTTTGTGTACTGATGTTGCGCATTGCATCATAAACCAAAGGTACAATGTAAACGGTTTTGAGAAGGAACAAAATCATTTTGGTTGAAGGCGGGATTGTTTCTCACTATTGCATTTCGTTTATTTTGGTAAATTGCAACTTTACTGATTTTATGTCGCTTTTCAGACGTATTGTATGTTGTGGTCTTTCTTTTTTCTCTTTGTAGAGTTTGGAATATGCAACATATAGCCTGTGAACAGGCTTTCTGTTTAGGGGAAGGGCAAAAAAGTTGGGAGGAGAGGGACGGGAAAGGGGGAGAGCCTTAAGACAAGCCTTTTAGGCTGCTATTCCACCCTCTTGTCTATTAATTGGTGATCTTCTGTCAGCAAGATTGTCAATAATTGACAATCACTTTCTTTGCAGGAGTTCAGTACACAGCTTACGGTTTATCTACCATTTTACAAGGTAAATTCAGTAATGTAGCTTTCCTGGTTCAATCTAACTAAGCGCGAGGATATTCCAGATCATTCCAGTTAATTATGAAAAAGTACAAAACGCCATCTTCAATATCCTGACTACATCAATTATTGATGTAGTCAGTTTTGCATGTAAAAAGGGGGTCAGGAGGCAACACTTGACTTTTACCTGGTGCCAAAATGCTGCTTGTTCCAATGAAGCGTGAACGAAAATTCACAAGTTGTGTTGAAAATACACATGGTTGTGGTTGAAATATGACTCGGTAAGTGGCAAAATGCCCTGAGTATTGGTTTAGGCATTCAAGCTTATAAAAAGTAGCAATATTGGAAAATTTGTTTGGTGTATAGTTTTATTCAGAGCGATGAGTTGAAAATTGCATGGTTGTACTATGTAATTTGACAAAGCGAGTTGAAAATACACAGTGAGCAAGGTCAAATAGAAGAGTTGAGTTTAAAAGCTAAGGGACACGAGCATAAAAACGTTTTCTTTTAAAGGAAGAGTGTAAAATTTTGAATCAGCTATAAAATTCAAGTACCGAGGTTAGAGATTAAAATGATGCATTTAAAATTGAAACCATGAATTTTGGCAAGGGTCGTTCGCCATAAGCCTGACTTTGTCTCTACCCCCTGGTGTCCACCAAGTATGATTTCTAAGAGGAATGTCAAACTGTGTTCCATGCAATTCTGTGTTTGTCCTTGTTTTCTTGAAAACAATGCATAATGAAACAACTATTAGAATTGGCTTTTGTGATATTTGGAATAATCAAGGTCTCAGTAAGTGTTATCAGCCTCGGCCTTCGGCTCAGCTGATGTCATTTAGTTAATTCTCTCCCTTGATTATTTCTGAATATCACAAAACCTCATCCCACACCATTTATTGTTTAATATTAACAAAGTGAAATAAGACTGTGGTGGCACAGCCCCTGTACATTAATTTGTAAATACTCAGTATCTTACATTTCAGTGGGTAATTAAGGCAGCAGTGACAGTTAAAAGTAATTAAGTGAACTTCACTGATTCCTGATTTTCCTTTCAGTACTAGGCAAACATGGTGTTGAGGGGTTTGTACCAGAAAATAGAAGAAAAGTCAATGTTACTGAGAATTTGTAATTACATGTAACAACAAGTGCTGAAAAGAAAATAGAATACCTTATTATTTATTTGATAAAGTGCTCAACCTCAAGTAACTGCCCACCTCCAATAACCCTCCACCTTATAGGCAGAAAAAAAAAAAGAATTATCTCCTAACCTCGAGTAAGTGCCTACCCCATACCAGCTAGATTGAAAAAGACTAAGTTCTACTAAATTAAGAGACCAAGTTTTCTTAGTACAGTATTTTAAAGAAATTTTCAATGAACAGTTAAAAATCTGCTTTGGAACTCAAACAAAATTACTCTATCTCCAACAAAATTACTTTTGGTGAAAACTGTGAGAATTCATTAAACACCCAGCCCAAATACACGTATTAAAGTGACCAACTTGAATAATAGCCCACTCTCAAGGTGCAAAACTTTAGTGAGCACCCAGGCAAGGCACTTAATCAAATAAATATGGTATTTTGTTATGGTACATGCAGTCGCGTTTTCCAGTAGGTGTAGTGCTTGATTTATAAACACACAAGCTGTTTTATAAAAACTGCATGGACAAAATAGATTTGCAATTATTGAGAATCTATTTTATACCAATACAGCATTATGTTTCATTTCACCCTTCATAAATTCGGCTTTGCTTTTTCAAAAACACTGTATCGCAGCTCCAGGTTTTGTCCAAATTACCTTTAGTTAAAATTTTTTGTGCATTTAAGATAGACAATATTATTTTGAACTACTGTGCAAATTAGCCTTTTAAAAAAATAATGTATGAAATAGCTGTACGTATGATCTGAAGATAGTTTAGCTACAGTGTATATGTAAACTGCTTTTAATAGAGCTCTTTACCAATACAGCAGCCATATTGAATTAATTCGATTTAAAGAGTATTATAGGATGCCCAGGGGGCATGAGCACATTTAGTTTGTATTTTGGAGTGCTTTTCGGGACATTTTTTCATAAAGGATAAGATTGTAATGGGAAAAAAGATCCTTGTGCCCTGTTTGGATGTAATAATGATCACCTTTTTCTAGTTTAGCATTAGAAATATGGTCTTTCACCGTATATTTCTGGGGAAAAAGGTGATCATGATTACATCCAAACATGGCACAAGGATCTTTTTTCCCATTAGAATCTTATTCTAAGAAAACTTTAAGAAAAAAATGTCCTGAAAAGCGCTCCAAAATACAAGCGAAATGTGCTCATGCCCCCTGGGCATCCTATAATACTCCTTAAATTGAATTAATTCAATATGGCCACCGTATTGGTAAAAAGGTCTATTAGTACCCTTATTTTATTAAGCTGTTGATAATAATAATGTTATTGAGGACAATCACCTGTCTTTTTCCTTCAATTCCCAATTTATTTTTGTGCATGCTTCACAGCAGGTATGTCAATGCCAGAAATTTCAAACCCATTGAATTTATTGGGTGGCAACAAGCTACCTTAAACTTCAAGGACACTTTGGAGGATTCTTGCTGATCTCAGCAAGACTGTTCTTTGAAGTGCAGTGCCAACTCAATCCCAGAATTATTTATGTTTTTTCAGTTAAACCTCCAGGTCTTCAGAATAGTACCCAGTGCTCCAAAACAAAAGGGGCAACTTTTACACCTTCATCTTCCACAAGTAGTATCTTCATGCCAGATGAAGATACTAAGTCTTGTTGACTATACTTGTTGTTGATCTCTTGTTCGATGTCCACCCTTTTGTCACAAGGGCATGCAATATCAGTGATGAGGCAATTTTTGTTCTGTTGGTCCACACACACAATGTCAAGGCGATTGTGATCCAGTTTCCTTTCTGTTTATATTATATACAGAAATCCGAAAGAAATTTGAAAGTCTTATTATCCTTAACATCACATTATTATTATCATTATTATTGTTGTGGTTGATGATGTTATGACAAGCATGGGTAGTAAAGAGGTTCATACACATGTACAAAAATAAGCTACCTTGACCACTATTTTGGCACTAATTTGTGGTTATTGCTCACTATTTTCAATGACTGTGCTTTGCAGATTTTAGTAAAACAGATGAAGATGCGAAAAGATGGTTAAGGAGACCCTGCAGCAGCTAGATGCCAGCTCCTTGATTAATTTTTCCAAACCCCAGAGTTTAAGGAGATCCACCTACAAGCCAATCACCCTTTAGTTCACATGCATGGCCATTGTCGTTGATTAGCAGTGGAGCTAGTTGTCACACCAGTACATCCTCCTCCACTGCAGCCTCCCTCCCCTCATTCTCTTTTACTGTAAGGAGTGGCAGTGATGATGGACATAGGATGGAGAATGGATGGATTACTCTCTAGTTGTTGCCGTTGTTTGATTGAATTTAATATCTTCACTTTGAATTCTGTTTTAATTTTTGCAAAACTTTTTTTTAGAAAAAATTGAAATGTTTTGAAATCACTCATTCTGAATATTCCAATCAACCTTGCAACTGTGCCTTGTATATTTCTTTGAATGAATTGTCAACATGTTCGAACACTTTTTAGAGTTAGGTTTATCAACTGACACAACTTTGCACGTTTTCCTGTCAGAATTATCAAACTTTGTTCCTGTATTAATGAACTTTAAAATAAATGATTTTACGCGATTTAAAACCTGTGTTTTTCCCTCTTGCGTTGGGCAATTAGTTAAAGTGAATAAGACTGGGGCGGTGATAAAAATGGTAGAATGGTCGGAACTGTTAAAAATCATTTTCAGCATAATACTGCAACCCCACAAATAAGTCCCTGAAATGCAATGAAGTGCAATACTGACCAGGAAACATATCGTGAGGTATCAATGGAGTGAAAAGGCGGTATCAGTTTTTTCAATATCATGCATGGAAATTGAAAGTATCGTCGAATTTAGTACAATAAACGTGTTGCAATTTTCGCGTATCAGGGAGTTTTGCCACGATTTCAACATCGGTAATTTCATGAACCGTGGAATTCCAGTGGTGTTTGAGTCCCTGCTATTTCACGTACCATGGAATTTCGGGGAAGTGAAAACACTCCAAACTTCACGTATAGTGGAATTTCATCGCATTCTACGGAATCGAATCTTCACGTGTCGTGAACGTTTGGAGTATAAATTAGGATAACACAATCCGTAGCGTGGAATTTTAGTGAAAATGAAAGGCAAAAATTGTAGCGTTCGTCAACGGCACTCCATGATTCTCGGCAAATCTAGAAAAATAAGGACGTTTACAGGTCTTGACACGCCGCGTTTCAATGACGTGTCCGGGTATCGGATATTCCATGCCGCGGAAAAAGTTCGATTCAGGAAAAATACGGGTCCTGATACTCAATGTATACGCAGCGTGTCCGGAACCCGATACCTCTCCATACTTCCGTTTTTCTCAAGAATATGGGTTCGTATCGACTAATATCGGGACCATGACACAACTCATTTCACACAGTGCCGACACTGAGCATTCCACGCTAATGTCTGAAATGCCACACACAATCATATCAAAGCATAGGATGTCCACTATTATTAGAAAGATATGGATAACAAAACATTCGTGAACAAACTCGAAAACCATATCCTGTGCAAAGCAAGTCTCCTGCTCTGTCATAATTGCTTATTGTCCGAAAGCAACTAAGAAAAGAAATACACAATTTTTTTTTCATAAAATAAAATAGCAGTTGAATACATAAACTTCCGTTAACGCTGACGATTAAAGAACAAACAGAAATTTCCAGGAAAAATGATCACGTGCACATTTATTTCAAATGCATACCTGCCTTTGGAAGAAGACATGACGGATACTTTCTAAAATATCGACTTCACTGCTGAAGCCTTGAGCACGTTTTGATGCAACGCGAGAAGGTAAGAATGAGGAAGGTCAACAGCAATGGCAGCTACACGTCAGCTGTAACAGTACATAATATAATATTAATGTCTTTTTGGGCCAGTTTCAAAGGATCGTTTTATAATGGCAACCTCCTCTCAAAAGTCCGTCTTCGGGTGGCTGTAGAAAACGATTGTTCATGTAAAGTTGAAGAAAATGAAACTTTTAAACTCCTCAAAATCTCATCGGCACTTTGATTTCGTTCCATCGGTGAAGCCATCGGTTGTTTCCGTTATATTAGTTTTCGTCTGCGGGGTTCTCTGGGTGAAGAATGAAACAACAAACGAACGACTCATTGCACTAGAATCTCGCCTTCACTGTTTTTCCTGCGTTAAGAGTATCTCGACTGAAAATCTTGATAAGATGACTCCTTCGCCAACAAAAGATAGTGCAAAATATCATTACAAGAACATACGGACACCTATTTCAGAAGGGATCGGCCATACGTAC
>OZ037999.1:21898507-22001007 GCA_964035705.1 Porites rus
TAATATTTATGTACAGTATTTTTAAAATTGTTGATTAGATCACATTACATTGATGAACTTTTCCCAATTACTAAGATGTTTATTTAATGTGCTTCTTTTCCTGGCAATGTAAAGTTCAATGTTGTAAACACGCCTAGTCCTAGCAATGAACCCCTGAAGGGAGGGCATACCCTTTTGACATTTTTGTGAATAAATATAGTACTTCCCAAGCAATAAAATATGATTGACTAGAAGGAAATCATCTCCGACATCAATGTTACCGAACATTATATCCTCTTCTTTTAAATTCTCAACAATACTATTGTTGTCTCTTAGCGAGGACAGCCACCCCGTTTTCAGTTTTCTTTTCTTTGCTGAACTCGACCATAAGTGGTCACGTGACACTGAAATCTGATTTCGTACGTTACATGAAAATTAGGGTTACGATTTTTCCGAGGTTGCCAAATTTTGGAAGGTTCTGACAAATTTTCACAAAGTTATGATCATTATAAGATTTTATGCAAATTAGCCTCAGGCGATGCCTTAACATGCTTGAGGAAATGTTTGTGGATAATTTGGATGCGCTCTGGATCTATAACTGAATTAACTAAAGATTAGCTGCAAGGAATAAAGTTTCGAAACTTTGTCTGCACATGAGGAGGACACAACTTGAATGATCTGTGGTCTAAGACAAATAACAAACAAGAGGAGAGGCACTGATAACGATTCGTAATCCACAAGGACATTTCAAGTGAAAAGAAATAAATAAATATTAATAATAAAGGGCGAGAATCGATAGCCTCGTTTAGACGTTCCGTGTTTCTTGAGCTTTGACGCAGAACGACGCCTATTCCCTGCCCAATCAGAAAAGCGCCATGTCGTCATTAGCGTCTACTCTGTGATGGTGTGCGTTTATTAACCCCCGGTAAACCGAATGAACCGAATGACTGTGTTATCTTCAGATGTTCCACTAATTAATCCAACCAGTTAGTTATTATAATTTTTAAATGATATTTTTTTTACTACAGTCGTACCGTTGACAAGGATGCAATTTACAATCACCCCTCCAAGAAAACGAAGACACGTTTTAAACGACACTTCAGTTAGTATCACAATAGATGACGTGAGAAGAGAGGTCATGAGACAGTTTGAACAACTTATGTCCCTCAAGTACTGTAAGTCAAGTGAAAAGGTCTGTCCCGCAGGATCCCCCGGACTCCCTGGTACCACTGGGTCGAAGGGACCACGTGGCAGGAGGGGACAAAAGGGAAAGAAAGGGCCTCAAGGCCCCATGGGACCACCTGGAAAATCCGGAAAAACAGGAATGACGGGTCCTGCGGGGCCAAGAGGAGAAAAAGGAGTCAAGGGAGAACCTGGGCCAAAAGGCATGCCGGGACCACCTGGAAGGCCTGGAAAATCGATATCTGCACCACAAGTAATGTTGTCACCGGCAGAACAGACAAGGGATGAAGGAGGAGATACGACTTTTTATTGCACGGTAGGAGGAAATCCTCCCCCTGCGGTCGAATGGAGATTCAAAGGCAAAAAGCTTGTGTCAGGTGCAAAGTATTTGATTAAAGAAGGAGAGTTGACTGTTAAGAATCTGAACTACAGCGATGCTGGGCAGTACACGTGTTATGCCAGGAACATTCTTGGACCATCTGAGGTCACTGGTAACTTGTCTGTTAGAGGTAAGAGGTGTATTTAACTTTGAACTTTGTTATATTTCTTGATGGTTGATTTTAATATTGGCGCTATTATTAATCTTAACTTGTGCTTTACATATCTCTCTTCCTTATTGGTGATCGTCTCTGTCTCTCTACTGTCAAAACAAACGTCTCATACGCGGGGGCGCAAGAACGGTCCTCCCACCCTTCCACCCTCCCACCCTCCCTCTTCGTCTTTTTTTTTTTCTTTTCCTTCAGCGTTAGGTGGGCTTCCTCATGCATTATATATAAGACACTGCGTAAAGTTACTTCATTCGCGACTTTCTTGCCGTTTGTTTTTTCTCTCCATTAAACTGCCGCCTTGTTTAGTCCCTTTTTTATAATTTTGACTGTAGAAAGTAGTAATAAGCCCGGGGCGGGGGGAGGGGGGATGGAGGTGGAGGGGGATACTTAGGTTAATTTTTACTGGGTATATGCAGCTGGCCACTCAGAACCCCTACCCCATTATGTCTATTCTGCGGCCATATTATATACCCCATCTTAGTCACTTTTGGGCAAATATGTAATTTTCGCGAACCCAACTTAGTCACTTTCTATTTTTATGAATTGGCCCATTTTTTTAGATTGAATGAAGAACACTTTACTTTTCATTTGCAGTACAAACATTCTGGTACGTTTGCTAACCGTAAATATGAAGAACTGTCTTACCCCCCAAAATACGAAAATGTGCGACCCCATTCTAGTAACTCTATTGAAAATGCGACCCCATTATAGTCAATATAAATCCAGTAGTGAAAATGTGACCCCATCCAGCGGCACGTCCCTATTAGCGTCTCATAAGGAAGTCCCCCCCTCCCCCCCCCCCTCCCTCCCAGGCAACATGCATTTAGTTGTAAATAATTCCTCGGCAATATGAAGCGTAAAATGTTAGTAATACAACATCAATGGAAGATGGTGATTGGAACAGATGACAAGTTGACAAATGATATGAGAAGAATTTTATTGTTCCCGTTTCTTATAAGGTAATTTGCAGTCCTTTCGATTTTCCCAGTGATGACTTTCCAAGATGCCATCGTAGTCAAAGTTATTTTGATATGAGATTCGGCATTTTTTTTTTTTATTATTCATTTATTTCAGGCCTCCCGGTATTTACTAAAGTTCCACCACCACACACTGCACCAGTGCAAAGCACTACCTTTCAAGTAACTTGTCAAGCAGAAGGTTTTCCTCGCCCCACAGTAACCTGGAGTAGAGTTGGAATGCCTTTGCCAGCTGGAAGGGTTGAAGTAAACCAAGGTACACTAACCATTAAGAACTTGATTCCTGCTGACAGCGGTTTGTACGACTGCGTAGCAACCAACATTATGGGAACAAAAAAGGCAAGAACCAACGTGGCAGTGCAACGTCCCTTAGGTCTGTATATACATAAATTAGTGGCATTATTTACACCTACATATATATCATCTAAGATATTAGCCTGAGATCATGCCCACTCCCTATTGGAAAAAAAAAACGCCTGATCGCAGCTTACTAAGATATAAACATCCTTTACACGACCTTGGTTACATGTAAGGTTCAGCCGTCGTGTAAGCCCTGGATCGATGGAGGAAGGCGCGAATTACTGTTGTTGGAAAATACAATTTGGGTGATCCAGGTTGAAACTTTGAAAAAAATTTAAATCAAATACAATTATTTCCATGTTTGTGCTTTATGCTTGCGTCGATCGGTTTTCGTTTTTATTAGTTCATATTCTTAGGATCGGAGTTATACTTGAAGAACAGTTATGTTGAAAATCTCAAATACAAAAAGTTGCAATTAATTAAAGTCTCAAAATCAGTATAGGCATTACAGTTGACTCCCGATGACTTGATCCCTCGCTAACTCTAACGGCTTGTGCTAACTCGAACCAAAATCGATTTCCCCTGGATTTTCTTCATACATTTACTTTATTTATACCCTCGGTAACTCGGAATCGAACCCTCGATAACTCGAACCTCCCGCTAACTAGACGTGCATGTAGTTTTTTAATTCCCTTAGATCATTTCCATATAATTTTACTCTCGATAACTCGAATCACGTTTTGAGTGCTAAAACCTCGGGAAAAAAAAAAACAGTTTACCCAGGCGTCCAAAACATTGGATTTTGAAGACCCATTGACGTGTTGTATATAGACACATAGTTTACTAGTACTGGAGGCTGCTGTTGTTTGTCACAAATCTAACGTGAACAGCTTTACTTCTCAAAACAGTAAAATGCATGCTCTATTTAGGCTATGTTTTTGTTACGTTACGTTCTGATTTATAATCTAAAAGCATCTTTCACTTTTCGCTTAACATTTCTACTATAAAATGTGATTAAAGTGCTCACTGTACGGTGAAATTTAAAGTAGACAGACTGCAAATTATAGTAGTTGCTAAAAAATATATCTACGTGTTCCAACTGTTCATCAGTAGGATGTCTAAAATGCGTGCAATTCCACAATTGGTTTCGGCTCCATTAAAACCTATACCAATGGCAGAACATTTTGGGAGGAGCCACCCACCGCGTGAGCACAGTCGCGGACAACACATATAAGTGAGGAAAATAACGCAAAGCAAAACTAAGGCGTTATTAAAAGAACTAAATGTACACACGACTTAAATAAATAAATAATTGACGATTGACGAATTTATTAAATGAGTTCTGAAGTCGATTGGTTTCAAAGCCTTGTTGTCTGAGACGTAATGAAAGTCCGCGGAGTCTATTTATGAAGTCAACTTTGGACGTGTAAATTCTCACAGATCTCACCAGTTGAGATATGTAAACACCGTAAGCTGGATTGGCGGGAATGTTGCTGTCCATATGAGGAAAGTTGACAATTCGGAATGCAAAGTCATTTCTCTTATCGTAAATGCTGATACGGAAAGGTGTGGTTACGTCGCCAGTCTTGACATTTGTGTCGAGATAACACACTTCAGTAGATGATGTGGATGTGTCCTTAAGTTCCAATTCCGACGGGTAGATCGTGCTGATGCAATTTCCAAAGTTCACATTGTTAATACTGAATAAGTCGTCGATATATCGAAAGGTGTTGCTGAACTGGATGGCTTTTGTAATGTCTTGTTTCATTGTTTTGACCATAAAATCGTACTCAAAGGTATGAAGGAAGAGATCAGCCAATAAAGGTGCACTGTTGGTGCCCACTTTTTTCGATTTCCCTTGAAGATTCGAGTTATCGGGAGTCGACTGTATTTACAAATCAAGTTTCTGCCTTATTAAGCCTTCCTTAACCGCAACAACGATTTTTAGCGCAACACAATGTTGCAACATTGTTGCGACATTGTTTAAAATGGTTGCAACATTGTTTCAACATTGCAATCCTGTGTTGCGCAAAAAACCGTCGTAGCGAAAACTCGCGTGTAAGATCAAGTCTCAACGTTTGATATAACTCTTAAAAAAAACGGGTAATTAGGATAATCTCCAGGAGTACTTTTAATTTGATGCACTTACTAATCCTATTTTTGTGAGCTTACGAATTATATTCTATAATGAAATCAAACTTCAGATAGGTAAAGTGTATCTTAATAAAAGAGGCCTTCTTCCTGATAGTTCCAATGACATGTTTTTATTTAACTGTGACGTGCATTCATATAACACTAGAAGTAAGAATTCCTTCCGTTTGCCCTACTGCAGGACAAATGTAAGGGATTTTTACTTCGTATTCAAAGGCCCAAAATATTTAATTCCCTTAGCTCTGCAATTCAGAATGCCTCTAGTACTGCTGTGTTTACTTCTAAACTAATTAAAAGTTATTTTCTCTCGCTTTTATTTTTATCGCATTTTGCATTATTTGTTCTCTCTTTTTCTTTCTTAATTTTTCTTTTTTTTTTTGTGCACTTGCGGTTTTAGTCTTACCTATTTTTATCCCATTTAGTGATCATTTTCTATGTTATAAACATATGGTATATGTTTAGTTAAATTGCCCTTCCAATGTCAGTGCAGTTTGTTTCTTATTTTAGGCATACATATTTTAAAGGTGGTCCTTTTCATACAGGGAAGGACCATTAGAAAAGTTATGAAGGGGGGGGGGGGGGGGGGATTTTCGAGCCGCAGGAATTTTTTTCGTAATCAAATTCCTTGTATGAATTTTTTTTTTAGGTCAGAGCATGAATATTTTAAGGGATAATTGGCATACATGAATTTCTTTTCATTTAATTTTCCCTTGCGCGAATATTATTTTGGTACTTCGTCCCCCCCCTCTAAGTTTTCTAATGGTCAGTCCCTAAGCCTTATCGGCTTCCTTGGGCTCCCTTAATTAATTGCCTATCTCATTTGAATTTTGTGTATATATTTAATTTAAATATATGACAAAATAATCAAGGTTGTCTGGTGTCAACGTGAGATTAGACTTGGCATGCCAAGTATAGTCTCACGTTGACACCAGACAACCTTGATTATACTACGCTCTAGTCCTTCTATTGAGCACTCTGCCGATAGCCGTGCATATACATCAACTGGTATATATAACGAAATAAAAATATAAAAACATATTTTATTAGTGATAGGTTTAAAAGCCTCCGTTATTGTGGGAAACAACAGAAACCACTTGATCTCGTTAAGCAACTGGTTAGCACCTGTCGCTAAAGGCGTTTATTCTCTCTGGAAGCGCTGTTGGCGTGCATCTGTGGACGGTTGGGCTGCAAGTACATTTCACTCACGATGTGATGGCAAGGGACCGACTGTAACAATAATAAGGGCCGGAAAATATATTTTTGGAGGATACGCCAGTATTTCATGGGGTAAGTTATTGTTGTTGAGATAACCACTGTTCCACTGTTCCAGGCGTTCAGATAGTAGAGCGCGGTGTTCGGATTGTGGGAAGCGAGTTACGCAAAGGAAACGAGGACGAGCATCATCAGAACTATCCAGCCTTTGGATGCACAGATTGAAAGGATGTTTTTTCACTTTTCTTAGATCTTGTTCGATTCTCATTCCGCCCCTTATCCTCTCGTATCATCACTATTTCCTGAATTTAAGGACGATTCTTATCATTATTACGCTCGCCCTACTATCCCTGAGGAAAAATGGGGGACTACTCGTAGTCTACTTTTTCTTAACGATCATGGGATCCTATACGTCTGAAAATAATTGCAGTGGTCAATGAAGGCCCAAAAGTACTGGACACATGTACAACATTAATAGGCTTGCCTGACTTAGCTTCTTATGGCTCCCCTTTTTTTGCGGAACCTATGTTTCTCTTCGGATGTGCGTTGTGTAACACTTCAACTTACTGCATGTTAACCTTATGACTGAGTTGCGTAAATTATGCTCTGCGCGGGGAATTTCCATTACTCCATAGATTCTTACAATATATTTTTACATACGTATTGTTTTGGCTACCCAGAGTTTGTCTTTCTCTTAAAAAGCAGATTCCCTATTATACTATTTCGTTTTCTTGAAGCAAACGTTTGCTGGAACCAAAGTTCTTATGCGATGAATGTTCCGTTAACCTTTATAATTTTTTTGCGAAGGTAACAACACTTTTCCTTAAATGAAAACGCACTTCCCTCTTATCAAATTCATAGGTATTGGAGCTTAACCTGCATGCTCAAAAACTCTGCATTGTTGTGCATCGTAAAGGATTAGTTAAACTATTCTCCCCTCCTCTCCATTCACTTTTAACAAGAAGAAAACGAAAAGCTTCAAAAAAGTGAAACTGGTATATCGTAAAAGCCTGCAAAGCATTATCTTGCTAGATTTTTGAGAACGTACCGAACAAACTAAAATCGTCGTTTTTATCCCCAAAAGCTAGGTAGCAGTTATTCTTTCTTCTTTCACTTTTCATAAAAGTAACAAACACATTTTGCGCATTTTTTGTTTGAACGTTTAATTTCAACTAACGTGGGTTCCATGTGCTAAAAGCTCAAAATGTTTAACGCTTAATTTTGACATGTTCCACCGAACGGTTTTTGGCGGATTTTTAGTAAAGTTTTTTAAAAGGCGTTGAAAACAATTCTGTTGCAATTAGTTTGATGTTGAGCCTCAAAAATACCTAGACTGACTGGACTATCAGGCCAATTGTGATGAACGGATTATTTTTAAAAAGTTTTGGGAAGCCTTTAGATACAATTTCTGTACCAAACGTTTGTACTTTTAAGGCCTGTTAAAGGGCGATAATTAGTTTTACTATAATGTGCCCTTCTACATTCTAAATTTTCTTGCTAACATTATATAATTATGTACACGTAGTTTAAACAACCTCCTGCTAATTTATTGTACAAATAAAGTATTATCTATAGAATGGAGTAAAAAAATACGAATAAAATACAAACACTTTTAAGGCGATGGAGCCTGCTACATCAACTATTTGTACTTTCATAAGAAAAAGTGAATTAAAAAGTTCATGAGTCAGTTCAAACGAGAACTTCAAACCTGGCGGCAATTTAGTGTGTAAACTGCGTTTGAGTGAATTTACCATTTATTTTAATTGTACATCCGTCTGTTAATTTGTTCAGTTGAAATGTGATGAATATAAATATTTTCTGGAATAAAGAGTGTTTTTTTGTAGATCCATTGATTGAACTTCTTTCCGACAGATTTTTGCTCAAACAACCGTCGTTTGATTAGTGCTTTTTGTTTGTTTGTTTGTTTGTTTGTTTTTTGCGCATTTTTTGTTTCTTTGTTTTTTTTTTTGTTGTTGTTAATTTGGTTTTAAAATGTTTGTGCTTGTCCTACAAATACAAATGGAACATGTCAGACTAAAACTCGTTTCAAATTAGAAAGCTTGTTTCCAGGTCTGTCTTCAGAGTCAATGCACTTGACGGGTGAAATAATTTCTAATGTGAGAATCAGAACAAACGGCGCTAATTACATTTGGTTCCATCGTTAATTTCTCTCTGATAGATTCCAGCAATAGGTACCAGTACGACTCCAAAGCATTTTTGTTTTCACTGGTGAACAAACCAGGATGGGCACCTGTTAAACTGCCTCAGACAGGGGAATATAGTTCAAGCAGAGCACATTCAATATACTGTGGCCCAGGGTATGGACCTTTTTTCGGAGGAGGATATGACATTTACATTTTCAACTACGCGTCATCCAACAGCAATTCCTACAGCGACCTTGGCTATACTTACAGCCCACCGAGCGGGTACAGCTACGGTAGCACCTTCGCCCAAACATTCCTGGCAGGATCATACAAGTTCACACCAGACGAAGTAGAAACTTTTTACGAAACAAACTAGAAATAATAATTAATAATGGGTCACATGCACTTTGATATTAGTATTCCATTAGTCTTAAACATTAAGTTAATAGTCGCTAAAACGAATTCATGACATACTGCCCAGTATGTACTAAACGAGGAAAAACGATGAAACACCCCATAAGGCACGTGTAGACACACATTTTTCGAACATTTTATTTTCTATTTGAATCTTCATTTATTTTGTGTTCACTATTTTACCATGTGCTTAGGACAAAGGTCTCTTGCGCAAACAAACATGACGTCGCGTTGTTGGGTAGAGCTATAGTCGCATTGAGGACCACTTCAAACGAAGTATGACAAAAATGTCAGAGCGAGATGCGGCAGAAGTGCCGATTCAACCTCAAGTCATAGAATTAAAGGAGTTGAAGTTTAAGTGTCTACACATATTGTCCCTTCCTTTTAACCTGTTTAGCTCTGTTTATACTACTGCATGAGAAATTTCTGCAATTTTATTGGCTTAGAGCAGTGGTATTTCAGCTTAATTTGAAATAACTACATGTGAAAATTACAAACCTTTTGAGGGTAGTAGTATAAACAAATAATAGCATGATTTGTACGTGGTATTTGGCATAAATACCTTTTGTGATATTTCAAAATTGTCTCAAAGTTCACTCGCTTAACAATTTCGAAATATCACTCGTGGCATTTATGCCAAATATCACGTACAAATCATGCTATTACCTATACTACTCATTTTAAGTTTCAAATATTTTATCATTTTACCTTTCAAGTATTTATATTGGGGAATGTTTTCACTAAGGGGATCATATTTATTCAGTCTATGATAAGAGATAAAATTTGGGGGGAAAAATTCAAAAAAAAAATTAAAAGTATAAAACACATAAAACACGTAAAGTTAGTATCGTAATGATAGGAATAATAATAATAACAATGATAATAATAGGTTTTGGGTTGTGACAAAACAGGAGTCAAAAGGAGCCGCCTCTTACTGAACAGGGGTTGAATGAAAACAACTAATTTGTGTTGAGGTTAGGCAAACAACTTGGACTTCCGTAAGATCAATGTTTTCGATTTATCTTGTTTTAGGAATAGCGTGTTTACATACTAAGTTCAATCAGAGTAAAGGACTGGAAGGAGAAGTAGGCGCTGGTTCCCAGATTAAGGAACTAAAACAAACACTATTGTTCCAAACGTTTTGCCAGAAATTAACTCAAGTTGAGTCTTTCAATCTTGCTTCCGGTCCTCAACTCTCTAATATGGATTTTATTCATTTCGGTGTTGGACAATTTAACTTTATTCAGGGGTATATATCATATAACTAAATTTGTTTTTAGGTCGGTTCAGAAATCAAAAGTTCCACCATATCTCAAATATTTTTTGTTACGGGACAAAGGATGGTGTTTACAAGCTCTCAGAACAGCTGGACACACTTTAGTTTTTACTAGCAAACCTTTGCTGGTCCGTTAAGTCCTTTGCTAAAAGATTTTTGCACCGACCTCTTTGGTGTTGGGATCAATCAAAAATGGAAGTTGGACGCACGGTAATTGCAGGAAACATCATAAATGTAGTTTCAGTCTTTCACAACTGAAGGTTTAACTTAGGTTAAGAAACACCTCAATTCAAGCTTACTCAAGAAACATGGAAACAAGTTCAAAAGATAGAAATAGGTAGATGTATTCAGCTGTGGGATAGGAAAACAAGCGTTTCCTGTTAACGAAGTTTGTTTACTTAAACCTGGAGTTGGTTCTCACTTTCGCTACCAAACTTGAATCATAATCAGACTTCCTATCTCATTAAAATCTAACCTAAGGCCACGCGTCTTAACACCTTTCGAGTTCTTTGTTCTGATCTGTTGAACTAGTTTTAGCCAAATTTCACTTACTTTTCTGATCTCAAACTACAATTTCTTTCGACACAATCTTAGGAAAATTTAGTTTTTTTTCAAACTATCGTTTTGGTTCCCTGTAAAGGAGTTTGTGTGTAGAGATATTTCTAGTTTTTCAAATTTCTTCTACGCGTAGTGGGAATCAACTCAATTTCAGTTCCTTTTGTTTTCTAAACTCTGACACTTACTAACACCTTTTCCTTGCGTATGAATGCCATGTAAAACTGTAAAAAATCAATTAACTTAATAGTTCAATATAAATAGAACCTCTTGTAACTAGTTTCACAGTTACGCCTTGAGATCTGAGATACCTAAGAGGAGTTTGTAACCTCAACGGAAAGATTAAAACCATCGTCAACTTCCAAACTCTGGTTGTGTCACCTCTCTTCAAGTAATCCTAAAGTCCGTAGAAGTCCCCTTCTACACACGTATATAGTTTAATTCACCGGTAAAAAGTCTTATCTTGATCCAGGTTTTCCCTTTATAATTTAAATACAAAAAATAGATTTAGTGACAGTATAATGACGTCTCTGGCTAACTTTTGCCATAACTACCACGTAACACCTTACTCAAATAAGCGCCGCACCCTCTCAACACTAGTGCGAAGCGCATTCATTGGTATTGTTAGACATTTTTAAAGCTGAAAATTATTTCAAAAGGTTGAGTTTGATCGTCCGGGTGAACGTAGTCCTGAATAGCACTGTTGTTGTTGACAGTGACTGACGTTTCGAAAACCTGTGCGGTAGTCATCTTCAGAGTCAAAGTGAGTTGTATCACGTCAGTTGATACAACTCATCGCGACATAATTGACCAATCAGATCAATAACCAGAGCATACCATCAACTGACGTGATACAACTCACTTTGACTCTGAAGATGACTACCGCACAGGTTCTCGAAACGTCAGTCACTGTCAACAACAACAGTCCTATTCAGGACTACGTTCACCCGGACAATCAAACTCAACCTTTTGAAATGACTCCTGGGTTCAAACCTTTCACAGTTCTGAAAATTATTATTGTTGTTATCATTCATTGATTTATTTCTCAAAAGGGGAAAAGATGTCAAAGCTACTGAGGCTAACTTTTTTCTAAGTTTTTTTTTGTTGTTGTTTCTTAATTTCAATGTCATTTTAATCTCTTGTTTAACTACACAAGGAAAGGGAGGCTGCAAACGAATAAAGACAAGATGCATTTTATGTCTTTATTAATTTTTGTCTCCGAAGTCTTCTAGAGAAGGTCACACGTTGATTTTCGCCTCTAGAGAAGCTAAGGAAACCTGAGATTACTGGCCCCAATTTTACAAGCTGATAATAACAAACATATTTTTGGAGTGTTGTATTTAAGAGGCAAAATAACAAATAGAGCTCGGGCTAGAGCTAAATCAAATGTCTTCGTGCCGGACCTCTCAGATCAATCAATCAGTCGATCAATCAATCAAACTGTTTAATGGAAAATGCATCGTCTATGATCTTGAGCCAAGAAGCATGTTGGAATGATATGACCTATAGGAAACAGATGCAAATTAACAATTAGTTCATGCGTCAGCGTGCGTATGTCGAGATATTGTGCACGCGGGAAGTTTGGAGTGCACGAAAGAGGCGTAAGAGTTGCACGAGGCGCAGCCGAGTGCAACTCTAGCCTCTTGAGTGCTCTCCAAACTTCCCAAGTGCTCAATATCTCGACATACGCACGGCTACAACATGAACTAATTGGTTTATATCATGATCAAAGCGATCAATGCAGCAGTTAATTTAAAATTTTATTATTGTAGGGCGCGCTCAAGGCAGTACGCGTCAATGGGCTATTGCATTTAATATCCGCACCCCCCCCCCCCCCCCCGGTTGAGGAACCATGGAATTCTCCAGGGGTAAGTTATAAAAATTGAGGATTTCTTTAGGGGTAGAGTAAAAAATATGGAATTCTTAGAGGGTGAAGCCTTAATTTTCACAAAATTCTTCAAGGGTAAACCCACATTCTTCAGGGGTATGACCCAATTCTTCAGGGGTAAACTCATATTTTACAGAAGTCTTCAGGGGTGGATGCAATTTTAGCCAATCTTAAGGGGTAAGAAGAAAAGGTAAGTCCTCAACCGAGGGTACGGATTTTAAATGCAATAGCCTAATGTTTACGTGACTATGTTTTTTTTCCTCACAGTTAAGCTTATGTTTTTTGCCTGAAACTGAGAGAAAGTCTACTCTAAAATGATTGTAAAATCCATATTTAGGTGCCGGAAAACTATTAATTTACCGAAAAATTGTTATTGAGAGAAAACAACTTTGCAAAGAATGAGCTCACGCCATAGCACGCACAGCTCGCGGAGATGACAACAACAACAACACTCACCTCTTTTCCTTACTATCGGTTAGCAAATTCAAACGTTTCCTCTTAAATTTCCTTATAAAACACATGGCAAACGCTTCATCGTGTACTGCTGAGTTATGGATGCACTAAGGAGACTCAGGATTGCTAAGCTCACATTAACTACTCGAGGAATTACGAATAGTTTATTGATGTCATCAGCGTGCTCAATAGGAATATGAAGCACGCTCGCCCTATTGAATTTGATTAGGCGAATTTCCTAGCTATGTTATAACAAATCTTGATATATATGACGAGATTCATGTTCCAAATTATTAGTGTTGTCTCGTCAATTCAAGTAGAGGCCGTTTCTCTAACTCATTATTTTATTTTTTACGACAAATGACTTTGGTTTCTCCGTCACTTTTATAAAGGGTGTTTCGTCGCTAAAGAACGTTTCCTTGAAATGTGAACATGGAGCTAAATTTTAGCCATTATCTAATATTCTCCACCAAACGTTTTTGACATCAAATCCAGGCCCTACTTTACCGTAAAAAAATTGAATTGTGTCGTGAAATGTTTAAGAAGAAAAATATTTCAGGTATGGAAGGATCGAGTAGCGTTCTGTTATTTAACGCTTGAAAAGATAGTAGATTAAACTGAATTTTTAAACTGATCAACTCCAAGAAGATCAGACAATAGAAGGAAGTGTGACGTCAGGTTACCATGGTTGCAAAATTTCTTGATCTCAACAATCTTTCTTGACAGAGGAGCTACCGTTTTATTCTTGAGAGCAATTATGCACTGTCGTTTTTTTTTCATTTGTCGTCTGCCATATTTGCAGGTCCACGGTTTATTGAGTTCCAGAAATTTTGTTACCATGGCAACGTGACGTAACGACTTCCTTCTGTTAACAGTCTACAAAGCGCATATTAGTAAAGTATACTTTGTTGTTGTTGTTTTTATTTTACATGTCTTTTGTTTGACGGCGGTCAAGACCTGGATACATTAACTACGCAGATCGAAGAATGGGCTACTGTTTCAGTTTTATTCATTTATTTACAATAACGAACAAGAAAAAAAAAAGTTGTTCCGATACCGTTAAAGAAATAATACCTATATATGTACATCTTTAAAGAAAAGAAAAATCAAAATACGCATCAGAATGATTTGTCACTTGGTCACGAAGATTTTCCTTTTAATGCATCATGTTTAGAACCTACATGTTACGAAGGGCTAAACAATGACGAATTTATGATCTGTAGTTCAACAGCGAAGATTACGCATTAAGTGCTGCTGTTCTCGCCCCGTTGTTAGCAGCTAATCCTCGAGTTTGTCCAGACATTTTCTTCTTCATGTGTTCCGCCATGCCGGGTAGGCGTGAAAAGTAGTTACGAGCCAGTACGTGCTTGTGTAGAATCTTCCCGATAAACATCCGCCCGTATGCCTGATGGAAAGAAATACAAAGTTAGAGTGATCGAGGACAATAGAAGGAAGTGAAGGGAATCACCTCCAACTTGGGGGATGCGGGTGGGGTTGAAAATGGAGGGCGTTTCCTTTACTCCCAACCCAAAAGAGCTTGCTCGTATGGGTAAAACCATTGCTTGCAATATTTGTTTGCTATTCCACGACTTTGTGAAGTAGCGGGGTAGTTATCTCAACATGCAGGGACTAAATATTAATTGTGCCATCAATATCGTACCGGAAGAAGCACCAAACGAGAAAGCAAACATCGGTGAATAATCCTCATTTGCAAGGATCTTAATAGACTCTTATTTTCTGAAGCAAAAAAAATACATTATAGCTAAGAGTATAATTAGTGGTACTCAGCTTATTCCTTTGGTAAAACCTGGATACCGTTACAATTATAGTTGGAGTAATGAAAAAAAAAAACACCATTGTCTCCAAAGAGGATCCTAAATGTCAACTTATCTTATTTGCCCAAGTATACTGATTTTTTTTATTATTATCATAGATTTTTAATAGAAACTAAGAACTTGTTTCAAATTTTGGGCTTTACAGGTTCTGTATAGAGGGGGCCTACCTGGCAAATTTTAGCCTAACCGGTTTTTAAAAAACAGGTTCTTTAAGTCGCAGGCTTTTATTGTACTTCAAAAGAAGGTGCAAGATCGTTTGTTTCGTGGATGATCGAACCTTAACAGCCTAAATTTATGCTAATTAACATTTATGTAAGAACCTGTTTAGACTAACGCGGGAAAATGCAAGTTCTTAGTCGCGGGTTTTTATTGTATTTGCTGCATCCGATTTGGCCCGATTCCCCCTTCCTCATCCGACTAAAGGACGCTATAAAGCATGAAATGTGGTTAAAAGTAATTTAAGTGAGGTTAAACGCAAGACAATGCTGGCTAGCGGTCTCCGTTCTAATCGTATGTGGGGCGGCCTTAAGGCTTTTTTAGGGTCCCAGCATTTTTACTGCGCTCCTTTGGTGGTCAAGTCATTTTGCATGCGTTGTCTTTGCTTGTGCTTGTGTCAAAGCCTTTTTGCTCCCAGCCCTCCCCTCCCTCTGGATGGGTGTTGGTAAAAAATTTCCACTGAGGTTCTCAGTGTTTCGGTGCCTGGTGGATGCCGCTCACAGGGTTGTCTTGGTTAACTTCATGCTCACTTACGGCTTCCTCAGTTTACTCAGGCATCTTCCCCACACCCATCTATTGACGATTGCTTTAAAACAACAATGACAAACAAAGAAAAGGAGCTGTACCTCAGAAACGTTTTCCAGTTTGGCGTGAGCAGGTGCGTCCTCCTTTGTGAGTAAAATACAGTTCCACGGAGACCACTCTTCGTACTTATTCCACCGTACAAGAATCAGGTCAAACAGGTCTTCGTGGGCGCTGAGCACGCTCTGGCTATTCCAAATGCATGTTTTCTACAAGACAGCGTAAATCAGGTTCCTGAAAAAAAGGAACAGATTTAGTCAAAGATCTTTCAGTTTGCACATGACAATTGATGCCTATTTCGTCATGGTTAAAAATTCTCTGGATTAAGTTAATATGAAGCAAATGTCTACGAAAAGCAGAGTTACGTAAAATGTTAGAGAAAAAGCGAGGGCCAACAGGATGTGTAGAGAAGTGTTCTTCCGAGCAGCTGCTACATGACCTGATGTTTAAGTTAGAAAGACAGTTATGAAAAACAGGACAAAAATTTTCTTTGAGCCTGATTACATGATCCGGAATGGCCCCATCTGCCAGGCTGGGTTGTTTTGTAAAGTGGCCACGTCGGCATTGTTCTCTTGTAATCTTATAAATTTTGATGATTTTTGCTACGTTTAACAGAGTTCTCGTTCTCAAAGCGGCAAACCGTGCCAGTCTGTGTAAAATTAAGGCCTTAAGTGTCTTAAAAATGGCAAAGACCGTTTACGAAGGGAAAATTCGCTCCATTGATCTTTACTGGTAACTGGCCGCCTTACCCAACATGCTCTTACTGGAGTGAAATTATGATCCAAACCGACTACATAAGCCTCCAATTCAACATTTACTAGCCAGGCTAAAAGGTGAGGCTTACAGTTATATTAAAAAAAGAAACACCCGAGAGGAAGGAAGTGATTTGTTTTCACTGCGAAGGACTTGAAAATGCAGATAAGTTTAGTTGTCTCGGTCTCTCTTATACCGAAACATCTTGCAGATTACTGAATCTGCATGTTTACCAACCTGAAGTAGGAAGGCGATTTTAGAACCATCTTCAAAGCTTTCTTCTGAACGCCTCAGCTCTTTCAACATTGCTCTGTACTGCGGGAAGTCATGCCATAATCTGGCATCCTTGTCGAGTTTCATACACTTCCTACATCTTCCAACAACCTGGTGAGGCCAAAGAGGAAACAAAAGTCACGCTATGTAAATCCTCTTGAATTCATGAATCAAATCAAAAAAAAAAAAAAGAAAAGAAAAGAAACGGCGGTGTTTAACCAAGAAACAACTATTGGAGTCACAACAAGATTGGAAACAAGTCTAACAATGGTGCTCCGCAAGGTGCACAGGCTAAGACTGGCGTCACAAGATAACTTAGAGATAACTTGGCACTGATCTGATCATGAATGGGCCTTCCTGCGACCAGACGTTTCTCTCTTGAATGTCTTTTAACATTTACGAAGTCGTTCGCGCCGCTTGTCAGTCGCGACTAGGGACTTTTAGATCTAACGACGCGACAGCAACGGGAACGTCGCTCAACGTTCTTTCAGTCTTAAGCGCGATTATTCCTAAGCCAAGTGCTTTTGCTGTTTGGCCTAAACGTGACTTTAAATCTCTGATATCCAGAGTGAGGAATGTGAAAAAAAGCGATATATATTAATAAAACATTTCGAAATCGAAACAAATAAACAATAAACTCGATCAGTAGGTAAATAATCAGATTTGACGACATTTATTTTAAATTTCCCGGACGATAACTCTTTATCAACGGTTAACATTTAATGGTTGAAAAAAAAAAAAAACAATATAATAAAATTAATCTTAAGCCTGACTCACCAAGAATTGGATGAAAGTTGGAATTCTGTTGATGGCAATTATGAGTTGCAACTTGGACAGAAGTAGGTATTTTTTCGTAACGCTGACGGATCTTGTGGAACCTTAAAACGAGAAAGAAGATAAAAGGTTTTGCTACCATACATCGCAAAAGGGCAGATGAGGATCCAGTTAGGAATTTAACAGATGTAACGACTATTATTTAGGCGTGGTTGAGGTGAAGAAATTCTGAACAGTCTCACTAAAGAAAAAAGGCATGTCTTGGCCTGCTCTGCTCAGTAAAAGTACATCAAGAAGAAATAGCCTGAAATTCGGTATACCGGCAGATAACAAATGAGCTTATTATTTTACTGAATTCTTAGGAACCTTTTTCACCGAGTGTATGAGCAACTTATTTTACGAGTCAAGCGTTGTAATTTTCTGCTGTATACTGGTTCATGAATTCCCACTTCTTTTCTACCCTCCAGAAACTATACTGCCATCATGGAAGGGGAAAATAGCCTGTATAACAGTCAATTTCAAATGAATCCCAAATTTCGCTAGCAAACAACATTCTTGTTCCAGACTCCGTTAAAATTTCCATCACGTGAGGCGGGGAATAAAACGTTAGTGAGTAATATTACTGCACCTTGATGATTCGAGCTGCCTTGTGTGGTTGAAAAGAGGTGTTTTGCAATACTGAAGAAACAAAGTTAAAATTCTGTTCCGTAACCCTGAAAAATAAAATAAGCGCGTGTAAGGTAGCTTTATGAATAGCCTGCAAGCAAGCTCTTCATTTGGGGGAGTCGCGCTTCACTCGCCATAAATGGAGTCCTTGCCCAGCAGGCTCCTCTCGGGAGGACAATTGACAACAGTGCGGAGCTTGTTAGCCTCGTCTCCAGTCGCTGACGATCACACCTTTTGGGGGGGTTATTCGGGTTAATTCATTCCCATCATAACCCTCACGCGCTTTTCGCTTGTCTCCAGCTCTCGCCCTTCTCGCTTGAGATTATTATTTCTAGGTTACGGTGTTTATCAACAGTGTGAATAGCATGTGAATTTGGAATTTTGTTGAATTGCCGGTGTACAGGAAAATTGATTTACTAGTACCTATAAGGGGCCATTTTGAAAATGCAGCAAAGTACCCTATTTTCGCTGGCAATTATTTCATAAGTCCAGACCTAGGCCTGAATGCTCTGATTTTCTATTTAAATCATCTAAGGAGATGCTATAAAGTATAGAAATACAAAAATACTTTGCGCTTTTGATCTTCTTTTAACGCAGACACTTTGAACTTTTGGTGTTTTTGAATACACGACCGCCGTTAATTATCCAAATTAGCATGATCAAGGGATTCCAAGAAAAAAAAATATTGTCACCTTGTTTTTACCTTATTTGTTGGAAATATTGCCAAGAAAAACAGAAATTTAATTGTTGCATAAAGGAGCAGTGTTTAGTAGAGGCTTTGGCTGGCAAGTACCTTGTTCTTACTTTGCCCTAGACAGCTGAATCAGGCCTCTGCTGACGACAGTTGCACAGCTTAGGGGAAGGCGCAGACAGTTACTCGGTGTCCTGGGTGAGGAAGGTGAAATTCTTGGTACCAAGGACATACTATACGTAGGCACTCACTAAAGCCATGTTTACATAAATTCAGTCAGATATATATCTAGCCGAGTTTTTTGAAGACCAACCTAACGAAATCTGCAGTCATTTGAGTGAAATTAAGGCGGGTTTTTTGGCCCCGATAAGCTCAAAATCACAGTAACGAAGGGAAAGGAAAGGAGAAAAAGAAAGAGCGAGGAAGAAGAAAGGAGAAGGAGAGAAAAAAGCAATGGCTGCACTCATGGTTTTTATAATGGCTACTTTGGCCAAAAAAATTAAACTGTCGGACGCAAAAAGGTCTATTTGGCGGTAAAGCTTTGAAAAATCCAGTTCAAATTGATCCAAGATTGATGCCATTAAAGAATTCGAGCGAGTGGCATACAGAAACCGTTTTGCTTGATCCATAGTTCAAGGATACCATTCTATTCCTAAAATTAGTTGGGAATGATTTTGGGGTCGACACGAAGAGAAATGGGGATCATTTCGGGGTAGGGAGCTGTAAATGTCATTTTTGAATCATAAACGAATATTACCGAAACTTCGACCTCGCGTTACACGAAAAGGTCAACAGCTTTACATCCACCACAATGCAAAAGAACAATATTCCTGTTTTTCATGGACAAATTTTAAAGGATCAGGTGTATTACTGAACTTTCTCGCTTTCAATGTTTCAATTGCCCTGCCGTAAGAGTGACAGCTTAAATTTCTCGCGGACAAAAGCTACTGCAAAAAAGTGTTAACAAGAAGATGCAGGTATATTTCAAAAGGGATCACTATACCTCTGGTAAGATCATTGCTATTGTATTAAGTCATTCGGTTAATGTTATCGATGTCGTTTAGACGAAGAGGTTGTTCTCTCTTGGTTTAGACAATTCTTTACGGCTTTTCCTTCCTTTTGAAAGGCCTGAAACGCGTGCGCAGGTTTAATAGGCATGCAGGAAGTGACGCTTACTTTGAAGTTCTTTAATTGGGTCCTTATTATAATTTAGCGACACAAGAACATTGAACAATGTAAACATCAGGTCACGCCATGCGTGCTGCATAAAACAACAAAAGCAACAATCTTATCTCCATCTCTTATGCAGATGCACAAGAGAGCTGCACGCACGTTGACTTTGTTTAAAAGCTGTTTAATGAGCTTAACGGATTCCCCTCTTTATTCAATATCAGGCGTATATAAATGGGTATTCCATAGCGTAAAAGAGACAGAAGTAAACAACCCCTAAATACATTAATCGCATCTTAAAGAAAACCTCAGAAGGAAGTCGGACGTGGTTTGTGTGTGAATAATACTGGTCAGGAATGTACTGTCCGCTGCTGGCCCGAAAGAAAAGTAAAACGGTTAAATCATTTAAAATGAAATTGTATGCCTTTTTACTGAAATTACGAGCTAGGCAAAAGCGATTGTAAGGTTTGAATATCTTTTAATGGAGGAATCATTGTTCAAAAATATGCTAAATCATTCATTCATTCACTCATCCATCCTTCCATCTTCATTCATTAATTCATTCATCCATCCATCCATTCGTTCGTTCGTTCGTTCGTTCGTCCGTTCGTCCGTTCGTTCACTCATTCATTCATTTACTCACTCGTTGATCAGTCCAGAATCTTAACTTATCCGCTTTTATCTGGTTAACCCGACACTGAGCATTCCACGCTAATGTCTGAAATGTCACACACAATCATATCAGAGCATAGGATGTCCACTCTTATTAGAAAGATATGGATAACAAAACATTCGTGAACAAACTCGAAAACCATATCCTGTCAAAAGCAAGTCTCCTGCTCTGTTATAATTGCTTATTGTCCGAAAGCAACTAAGAAAAGAAATACACAATTTTTTTCATAAAATAAAATAGCAGTTGAATACATAAACTTCCGTTAACGCTGACGAGTAAAGAGCAAACAGAAATTTCCGGGAAAAATGATCACGTGTACATTTATTTCAAATGCATATCTTCCTTTGGAAGAAGACAAGACGGATACTTTCTAAAATATCGACTTCACTGCTGAAGCCTTGAGCACGTTTTGATGCAACGCGAGAAGGTAAGAATGAGGAAGGTCAACGGCAATGGCAGCTACACGTCAGCTGTAACAGTACAAAATATTACATTCATGTCTTTTTGGGCCAATTTCAAAGGATCATTCTATACTGGCAATCTCCCTTCAAAAGTCCGTCTTCGGGCGGCTGTAGAAAACGATTGTTCATATAGAGTTGAAGAAAATGAAACCTTTAAACTCCACAAAATCTCATCGACTCTTTGATTTCGTTCCAACGGTGAAGCCATCGGTTGTTTCCGTTATATTAGTTTTTGTCTGCGGGGTTCTCTGGGTGAAGAATGAAACAACAAACGAAAGACTCATCGCATTAGAATCTCGCCTTCACTTTTTTTCCTGCGTTAAGAGCATCTCTACTGAAAATCTTGACAAGATGACTCCTTCGCCAACAAAAGAGAGCGCAAACTATCATTACAAGAATATACGGACACCTATTTCAGAAGGGATCGGCCATACGTACTCAGGTGAGGTATAGTTTATCTTGTCCTACGGGTAACATTCAGACAAAAGTTTAAATTTTGTCTTATCTTCCTTCCGGACAAACCTCTCGGAGAGGTTTCTTCCGGTTCATTATTATTATTATTATTATTATTATTATTTTTTTGGTAATGCACGTTATATAAAAATGCCTAGTATATAAAAAACTCTGTATAAATAACTCTGCATTGCTTTTTGACCAGTTTGTTATTACAGTCAACTCTCTGGCTGAGATGGACACCTTTGGGACCATGTAGGGGCACCCAACGACAGTTTTCTGTGACTGAAATATCTGTTTGGAGAAGCAAAAGTTGTCTAGAATTTTCTATACCTTGAGGAAGGCTAAGAATTTCTAGGTGACCGTTCCATTCATGTAACTTTCGAAGCTTATCCATTAAATTGCCTACGATTTTCTGAAATTTAATTTTTCGCATTTCTCTCTCCAGATTAAACTATTTTTCACAGAAAAAGAAAACCTAAAATTTTCAGATTCGAAAATGCGAAGGAAAGAGGAATAGGAAAAATTCTCACTTTCGTAAACTTTAAATTGTACTTAAAGATTTCGGGAAAATAATACACTAACTGAAGCCCTAGCAATTTCGAAAAGACTCAAGTTGCCCTAAGATGATGACCGAACAGATATATCTTTTATAGTGCCGATTAAGAATGCCGGTATTTCTAAGGATCTAAAAGTACTTTAAATAGCCTAAAATGTGTTTTGAATGCATTTAGGAGGAAACCGTCGTTTGGTGCCCCAGTGGGACCGACCACTAAGTGTCCGGATTAGATAGATGTCAGCCTTATATAAAGTCAAATAAAGGGAATGAAAAAAAGACAGGGACCAACTTTAAGTGGCCGCTATACAGAGGTGACCGTCAAGAGAGAGCCGACTGTATGATCAGAAGACCTCAGATGCAAGAGAGTCACGCTGTAAACGATAATTATAGAACTTTTTCAGGTTTTTAGTGGTAAGATGAGTCCTTTTCATCCCCCTTTCAAACGCCTGGCATGCATTGCACAGTTTACATTGATGAATAAGGGGTACTCACCATTTACACGGATTAAACAAGTGAAAATATTGTGCATATTCATAATTGAGGGACGGGCCACTAGAAAACGTATGGGGGGTAGGGGGGGGGGGGGGGGGCGAAGTACAAAAAAATATATATTCGCGCAGGGAAAATTAAATGAAAAATATTCATGCGCGCCAAACGCTAAAAAATATTCACGCAACGGGCTAAAAAATTCATATAAGGGAAATTTCATGCGGCTCGAAAATTCCCCGCCCTCACCCCCACAACTTTTCTAATGGTCCGTCCTTAAAACTATAGATTTTGACGAGGTGGGAGATTCAATTAATGACCTGCTGCAATGCATGTCCAAATCACCTGAACAAACTAAAACGAGTAGAAATATTGCATCACCTGAAACCACAGCCCATATTTTCTGAAGCTTTCCAAACTGAATGACGCGAATCATTTGATTGTCCAACCAGAATTTCCTGTTTTTCCATGTAAATGTAAAGGATTCAAGGTTTATTTTGGGGCTTTTTCGTTTGTTGGGAATAGAGTTTGCATTGTGGATGGTTGGGATGCGCGCTGGATCTATAAATGAATTAACTAAAGTTTTTTACTGCAAGGGATAAAGTTTCGAAACTTTGTCTGCACATGAGGAGGACACAACTTGAATGATCTGTGGTCTAAGACAGATAAAAAACAAGAGGAGAGGCAGTGATAAAGTTTTGTGGTCAACAAGGATATTTCAAGTGAATAATATTAACAATAAAGGACGAGAATCGATAGCCTCGTTTAGACTTTCCTTTTTTCATGAGACCGACTCCTATTCCCTGCCCAATCAGAAAAGCGTCACGTCGTCATTAGCGTCCACTCTGTGATGGCGTGCGTTAAGTAACCCCCGGTAAACCGAGTGAGTCGAATGACTGAGTTATCTTAGCTTCAAATGTTCCACTAATTAATCCAACCAGTTAGTTATTATAATTTCTAAATGATATTTTTTTCTACAGTCGTACCGTTGTCAAGGATGCAATTTACAATCATCAATCCAAGAAAACGAAGACATGTGTTAAATGACACTTCAGTGAACATCACAATACATGACGTGAGAAAAGAAATCATGAGACAGTTTGAACAACTTATGCCCCTCAAGTACTGCAAGTCAAGTGAAAAGGTTTGTCCTGCAGGTCCCCCCGGAGTCCCTGGTACCACTGGGTCGAAGGGACCGCGTGGCAGGAGGGGACCAAAGGGAAAGAAGGGCTCTCAAGGTCCCATTGGACCACCTGGAAAATCCGGAAAAACAAGAATGACGGGTCCTGCGGGACCGAGAGGAGTAAAAGGAGCCCAAGGAGAGCCTGGGCCAAAAGGCATGCCGGGGCCACCTGGAAGGCCTGGAAAATCGATATCTGCACCACAAGTAATGTTGTCACCGGCAGAACAGACAAGGGATGAAGGAGGGAATGCGACTTTTTATTGTACAGTTGGAGGAAATCCTCCCCCTGTCGTCGAATGGCGGTGCAAGGGTAGAAAGCTTGTGTCAGGTGCAAAGTATTTGATTAAAGAAGGAGAGTTGATCGTTAGAAATCTGAACTACAGCGACGCTGGACAGTACACTTGTGTCGCTCGAAATATTCTTGGATATTCTGAGGGCATTGGCAACTTGTCTGTTCGAGGTAAGAGGTACATAAAGTTTGTTAATATTAATATTATGCTACTTGATTTTGTTCAATTTACACTATACGCTTCATGATGAGCTTCAAAGGCGAGGCTCCAAGGATTGAGAACCATCATCGTTTAATCTTGCAGTTTTGTCTTGTCCCTCTCTTTAATTTCAATTCCTTTTTTTTTCATGGGCTACTCGGAATTGTGCGACATACACGCGAGACTTTTCTTGCTTGCTTGCGCGAAAAATAAGAACTATTCTTGAAGGGTAAGACACGAGATGATGATGATGATGATGATGATGATGATGATGATGATGATGATGATGATGATGATGATGATGATGATACACCTATGTTTTGTGTTAAGAAACACCGGGCAAAAAAACTAAACACACCAAGAGTTCGAATCAAGAATGTTGACTAAAGTATAGGTTTCACTTCAAATCATCATCAGACAACTAGCTTCGATTTCAGCACTATATTATATATATTATATATATATTAACTATCTACTAAAGAGACCTAACGTGAAGGAGTCTGTAATAACTCAGGACTCAAAGCTAGCCGTGGACCTTTCTTATTCAAATGAGAGCCTCTTGTTGCTGAAAATCGCACGTTCCTTCTGTTGTTATATATTATGGTTCAGGGTTTCAAGGTTTGTTTATAGTGGAAAGTGCATTTAGCATATCTAGTTAGTTTACATAGACACACCATTCAACAAATAATTAAACTACAGTAACAAGATTAAAACCCCAGCTAGCACCGGCGGGAAGCAATCTGGGTTGGCCTTTTACAGGCGTTCCTAGGGATTTTTGAACTTGAGACGCGACCCGAGAACTAATCCAGCAAGGTTACAAATGACATTCGAACCGTACCCGGCCCCCCGGATTGAGAGTCCGACGCGGTGATCACCCGACTAGGCCGCCAATTATCATTTGCATAATTTATTGCCTGAGATTCCCAGCGGGAAATGGTTTTTTCTTACTAAAAGCGTTAGGAAGAATCTCTCGAGTATCTGTTTTCTTACTGTGAATTTTCTCAAAACGTTTAGCTTTCAGTAAACAGAATGTCTTAAAGGCTTCTCCTTAAATATCTATTCCTTAATACAGTAAATTAATTTCATATTCGATTTTTTAGGAAAGATTTAAAATTGGGTATTACATTAATATCTTGGGAAAGCAAATAAACTTCCGATACCCAAATCTTATAAAAATAATATAAAACCTTCCTTGCTGTTACTTAAAACCAAGTTAAAGAGCACGTACCAGTTATAACTATTTCTAACCAAATGGAAATAAGCTCTCCTAAAATTAATGAAAACAAGTAGAAATCACTGCTGGCTCCCTTTTCTTTTTACCAATAATTAGGTTTTGAAACTGTAAATAGGTATTATAGTACGCCTGCTGTATACACATATATGGATTCCCTTTTTCTTTCGTAATGAAGTTTGTTAGAATTTTTTTTTAAACTTTTTTATTAAGGTCATTAGCTCTAGGTAGCTCTAGGTGTGGAGACTGGGTAAGTAATGAGTGACAAGATTTCAAGGAAAGAAAGAGAATTTTATTGCCTTTTTCTTTCTTTAAATTACAATTTCCATTTCAGGTCTTCCAATCTTCGCAACAGTTCCACCTTCACTTGCCTCACCGGCACAAGGTACTAAATTTCAAGCAAAATGTCAAGCTGAAGGATACCCTCGCCCCGTAATAACCTGGAGTCGATCGGTACTGTTGCCTTTACCTGCCGGCAGAACTGAGGTAAATCAAGGTACACTCACCATTAAGAACTTAAGTCCTGCTGACAGTGGTTTGTACGACTGCATAGCAACTAACATTATGGGTACAAAGAAGACAAGGATCAACGTGGTAGTGCAACGTCGTTCAGGTTTGTACTACCGATTCTCATTAGAGGCTTGTTTATACGGTCTGTTAGCGGTTTAGAGTTGATTCTCTGTGATGAGGCAGAACTATCTGTCTGCCAGGATTTGCTAAAACGTGCCTCCAGCTATTTTTCCCAACATTTTCATTTGAGGCTTGTTTACTCTTTTTCTTTGTTAGGACACTTTCAGTACACAAATCCTCTAACAAACTACAGTAGACATAAAATCTTGTGTTTAGAATGCTGTTTATCACATCTTTCTTTACCCCCTCCCCTTCGGCCCCTTCCCTCCCCAACAACGACCACCACTGCCTGCGATCATTTTCCATAACTCTGTCCGTGCGATGGAAAAAATTTTATTTGAAATCAGCGCGCGCGATATAAGTTGTTTTCCCCGGTCGGTTAATGTTCTAGATTTTTTTTTCGGCCGCCTGGGGTATAGTTTTCCAGAAGGCATCATTAAGCCTTATGATGGAATGAGTATCATCACGATTGGCAAAGTCTGCCGCCGTCCAAAGTAATTAGGGAGCTTAAGCAACAGCATTTTTGAGCGACGGACGTCAAGCGGAAGTGGACTTTTTGCATCATTGGGCAGTGGTTTGGTTAAAACTCTCGGGTAATTGTGTTTGAAAGGAAAAAGAAAGTCACCAATGAAAATTTCAAGTGTTAGCGTCAAGGCGTATAAAACGGGAGAAGGCGTCACTGAGTCCGGTTGACATGTGTCGCTCAAAAACGTCTTTGCTTAAACTCCCTACAAAAAATAATTATAGTCAGTCAAATAAAGTTATTGTTTGTGTTGTTGTTGTTGTTGTCGTTGCTGTGGCTACACGGGTAAAACACTAACCTCGGGCTCGAAACTTGAAGGTATTACATGTATATTGCGAGCTCGATTGCTGTAGGCGGTGACGAGTCCCCGGCCTCAAAAAGTATGCTGTAGGGGTCAAATCTATTCGGCGAGAGCAAAACTAATGCGGATTTCTGACAGGGCTTGAGACTTGAGTCAAAAATTGTTTGGAAGAGGGGCACTCTTGCAGCTCTATGTCGTTAGTCTACATCCGAGATCTTAAATAAATCGACTGATTCGCTATCAGGAAAGTTTATTACATGCCGCGATTTCTGTTGTGGGGAAAGCGAGAGTTATTGAGAGAGGGCAATTTGATGTGGCTTTACGTTGAAATCGTACAAAACAACGGCAAAGAAATGTACAAAAAGCGTGCTGCACGTGCAAAGTTGTTGTCGTTGTTGTTGTTGTTTTTTTTGCTCATTAGAAATATTTGATGCTTTTGCCGTTCTCGTTGCAGTCGCCATTTAACATTACACTATTTCATTTTTTTGTTTGAGTACGCTATATATATGTTATCGAAAGCTTCGCTTTTATCCCTTATTTAATGGACACCAGGTTTACATACTAAACATTTAGTTCAGTTATGCCCTCCCTGGGATTTTATGTAGATCGTCTTATCCAGATCTATCCATTTAATAACCATTACAAGTTAGGACAGTGCGAGTCATGCGAAAAAATATATTTATGTAAAAACAAACGAAAAAGCAGTAATACGGAAAAAACAAAAACAACAACAACAACAACAACAAAAAACAACTGAAAGCTGTACTGACCGTTGTAAATTAGTGTTTAACCCTAAACAGCGCTTAACCCTTCGACGACTGCTGTCGTTTTCGTTCCATATTGAACAATGCATATCTGCCTTTCTGGACCCATTTAGCTTTCCGTTTAGGTTAATAAATTGGTAAGCAACAACGTCAGCAAAGATAGATCTTTTCTGCAATACCTCGTTTTGGATATTCTGACCAACCCTGACAGAGTTACACTTGCAAACACAGGTAACAAGGCCAATTTCGTTGTTTACATACTACTCTTTGAAAATTAAATTTGTCGCTTTCCTAACAAGTTAGCCAGCCACAATTCCGTGCAAAAGAAAGACGATAAAGTGGGCAACAATAAAGGCGGAAAAGAAGGAAAAAAAGAGAGCGAGAGAGAAAGACCGAGATAGATTGGCAAAGAGTGTCCAAATTTTGGCTTTGCGCATGCATGAAAAACAAAAAAGAGCTGTTTAATTTCCCCAGAGTAGTCGAAAAATATGCCTTTTTCTTGCAAAACTCGTTTTTCGCAATTCCTATGCTAATTAGCCAAAAACCAGTCCAAAGAAGAGGAACTGGTGAAAAATTCGGTTTTTTTCTATTGCTACTTGCCGGCCGTCATAAAAGGGTTAAACCAAATCTGTAAAATGAGCGCTTAACCCTAGGTCGGCGTCAGTAAAATGAGCGCTTTATAACCTTAATCAGTGAAAGTCGACCAAGACTGCGTAATTCTAATATAAGCAGAAAACATTTTGCAATTTCATAAAACTATTTTTTCCATGGCTCCCTGGCTCCCAGATTGTACGGCCCCCAACACTAATGACCTTGGTTTAACATGGAATAAGAGTGTCCTTCACGCGGTAAAATTCGGAAATAGCAACTTTCAGCAAAGGCTTTATTGGATCTAAACCGCAGGTTGATCAACTCGAGTCCTATTCACAACTCTTTTTTTCCATATTTTATAGAAGTCGAGTATTATAATTATTTTTTTTTTCTAAGGTTTTGAAGACTCCGTCGTTGTGGGAAACAACAGAAACCACTTGACTTCGTTAAGCAACTGGCTAGCACCTGTGGCTAAAGGCGTTTATTCTCTCTGGAAGCGCTGTTGGCGTGCATCTGTGGACGGTTGGGCTGCAAGTACATTTCACTCACGATGTGATGGCAAGGGACCGACTGTAACAATAATAAGGGTTGGAAAATATATTTTTGGAGGATACACCAGTATTTCATGGGGTAAGTTATTGTTGTTGAGAGAGCCTGATCCAGGTGTTCAGATAGTAGAGCGCGGTATTCAGATGGTGGGGAGCAACTTACGCGGAGGAAACGAAAGGAAAAACGAGAACATCATCAAAATGCCCTGCCTTTGGATGCACGGATTGAAACGACGTTATTCACTTTTGTTAGATCTTGTTCTCATCCCCCCCCTCCCCCCCCCCACCCCCTTTATCCTCCCGTATCATCACCATTTCCTGAATTTAAGGACGATTCTTATCATATATCCGGCTATAATGATCATGATATGTAAACTGGGATTTCTAGGCTCTAGACTGAAAATGAAAGATAATTAAAAATTCAGTTGGTACACCGCGTTAAATCAGGCCAGTTGTGCTGAGGCAATTACCAAAAGTATGAACTTTGATAAGAAAAACTGTGTTAAAAAGTTCAGAAGTCAGTTTACACGAAAACTTTAAAGTTTGGCATGGCAAATGAGGTGCAAACTGCATGTGAGTGAATTTACCATTTAATGGTTAAAGTATAATGAATACAAAAATTCTCTGGAATCAGTAGTGTTTTGTTGATCAATTAATTGAAACTCTGGCCATTAAAAGTCTTGGCAGATTTGCTCTAACCGTTATTTGTTTACTTTTGTTTGTTTGCTTTTGCATTTTTGTTGTTAATTTTGGGTTTGAAATGATTGTACTTGTCCTACAACTACAAAGTAAAACAAATAAAACATATCAGAGTCAAATTCGTTTCAAAGTAGAAAACTTGTTTCC
Source organism: Porites rus (assembly GCA_964035705.1). Lineage (NCBI taxonomy): Eukaryota > Metazoa > Cnidaria > Anthozoa > Scleractinia > Poritidae > Porites > Porites rus. The sequence continues at coordinate 21,928,284 of OZ037999.1, forward strand.
AGGATTACCTTTAGTGTCAATGCACTTGACAAGTGGTTTAATTTCTAAAGTGAGTATCAGAACAAACGGCGCTAATTACACTTGGTTTCATCTTTAATTTCTCTCTGATAGATTCCAGCAGTGGGTACCAGTACGACTCCAAAGCATTTTTGTTTTCACTGGTGAACAAACCAGGATGGTCACCTGTTAAACTGCCTCAAACCGGGAAATATAGTTCAAGCAGAGCACGTTCAATATGCCAGTGTTCCTCAGGGAATGGACCTATATTCGGAGAAGGACATGACATTTACATTTCCAACTACGCGTCATCCAACAGCAATTCTTACAGCAGCCTTGGCTATACTTACAGCCCACCGAGCGGGTACAGCTACACCAGCACCTTCGCCGAAACATTCCTGGCAGGATCATACAAGTTCACACCAGACGAAGTAGAAACTTTTTACGAAACAAACTAGAATAATTTTAATTAATAATGGGTAACATGCACTTTGATATTAGTATTCCATTAGTCTCAAACATTAAGTTAATAGTCGCTAAAACGAATTCATGACATACTGCCCAGTATGTACTAAACGAGGGTAAAAGATGAAACACCCCATAAAGTAGGTATATAGTTCAATTCACCGGTAAAAAGTGTTATCTTGATCCAGGTTTTCCCTTTATAATTTAAATACAAAATATAGATTTAGTGATATAATGACGTCTCTGACCAACTTTTTCCATAACTACCGTGTAACACCTTCCTCAAATAAGCGCCGCACCCTCTCAACAATAGTGCGAACCGTATTCATTGGTATTGTTAGACATTTTTAAAGCTGAAAATTATTATTGTTGTTATCATTCATTCATTTATTTCTCAAAGGGGGAATAGATGTCAAAGCTACTGAAGCTAACTGTTTTCAAAGTTTGTTTTATTTTATTTTATTTTTTTTTTAATTTTAATGTCATTTTAATCTCTTATATATTTAACTACACAAGGAAAGGGAGGCTGCAAACGCATAAAGACAAGATACATTTTATGTCTTTATTAATTTTTGTCTGCGAAGTCTACTAAAGGTCACATGTTGATTTTCGCCCAAGCTAATATTAATAATTTTCTAACTTTGAAAGCGTCCCGTATCAAGGCGTTTTGTTTAATAAGTACGTATTCTCTTATTTTCCTTCCAAGGCTTCTCTAGAGGAGCTAAGGAAACCTGAGATTACTGGCCCCAATTGTACAAGCTCTTAATAACAAAACATCTGTTTGGAGTGTTGTATTTAAGAGACAAAATAACAATAGAGCTCAGGCTAGAGCTGAATCAAATGTCTTCGTGCCGGACCTCTCAGATCGATCAATCAATCAATCAATTATCAATCAAACTGTTTAATGGCAAATTCATCGTCTATGATCTTGAGCCAAGAAGCATGTTGGAATAATACGACCTACAGGAAACACATGCAAACAAATCTTGAGATATATGACGAGATTCATGCTACAAATTATTAGTGTTGTCTCGTCAATTCAAGTAGAGGCCGTCTCTCCAACTCACCACTTTCTTTTTTACGAAAAGTAACTTTGGTTTCTCCGTAACTTTTATGAAGGCTGTTTCGGCGCTAAAGAACGTTTTCTTGAAATGTGAACATGGAGCTGAATTTTAGCCATTATCTAATATTCTCCACCAAACGTTTCTGACATCAAATCCAGGCCCTACTTTGTACCGTAATGCAACCGTAAAAAAATTGAATTGTGTCGTGAAATGTAAGAAGAAAAATATTTCAGGTATAGAAAGAAACGAATAGCATTCTCTTATTTAACGCTTGAAAAGATAGTAGATTAAACTGAATTTTTAAACTCCAAGAAGATCAGACAATAGAAGGAAGTGTGACGTCAGGTTACCATGGCTGCAAAATTTCTGCATGCCAACAATCTTTTTTGACAGAGGAGCTACCGTTTTATTCTTGAGAGCAATTATGCACTGTCATTTTTTTCATTTGTTTTCTGCCATAAGTTCCAGAAATTTTGTTACCAAGGCAACGTGGCCTAAGGACTTCCTTCTGTTAACAGTCTACAAAGCGCATATTAGTAAAGTATACTTTGTTGTTGTTGTTTTAATTTTACATGTCTTTCGTTTGACGGCGGTCAAGACCTCGATACATTAACTACGCAGATCGAAGAATGGGCTACTGTTTCAGTTTTATTCTTTTATTTACAATAATGAACAAGAAAAAGAAATTGTTCTTGAAATAATACCTATATAAGTACATCTTAAAAGAAAAGAAAAATCAAAATGCGCATCAGAATGATTTGTCACTTGGTCACGAAGATTTTCCTTTTAATGCATCATGTTTAGAACCTACTTGTTACGAAGGGCTAAACAATGACGAATTTATGATCTGTAGTTCAACAGCGAAGATTACGCCTTAAGTGCTGCTGTTCTCGCCCCGTTGTTAGCAGCTAATCCTCGAGTTTGTCCAGAAATTTTCTTCTTCATGTGTTCCGCCATGCCGGGTAGGCGTGAAAAGTAGTTTCGAGCCAGTACGTGCTTGTGTAGAATCTTCCCGATAAACATCCGCCCGTATGCCTGATGGAAAGAAATACAAAGTTAGGGAGAGGATAATTGAAGGAAGTGAAGGGAATCGCCTCCAACTTGGGGATGGGGGTGGGGTTGGAAATGGAGAGCGTTTCCTTTACTCCCACCCCAAAAGAGCTTGCTCGTATGGGTAAAACCATTGCTTGCAATATTTGTTTTGTATTCCACGACTTTGTGAAGTAGCGGGGTAGTTATCTCAACATGGAGGGACTAAATATTAATTGTGGCATCAATATCGTACCGGAAGAAGCACCAAACGAGAAAGCAAACATCGGTGAATAATCCTCATTTGGAAGGATCTTAATAGATTCTTATTTTCTGAAGAAAAAAAATACATTATAGCTAAGAGCATAATTAGTGGTACTCAGCTTTGGTAAAACCTGGATAACGTAACAATTATAGTTGGAGTAATTAAAAAAACACCTTTGTCTCCAAAGAGGATCCTAAATGTTAACTTATCTTATTTGCCCAAGTATACTGATTTAATAATAATAATAATAATAATAATAATATTATTATTATTATTATTATTATTATTATTATTATTATTATTATTATTATAGATTTTTAATGGAAACTAAGAACTTGTTTCAAATTTTGGGCTTCACAGGTTCTGTATAGAAGGGGCCTAACTGGCAAATTTTAGCCTAACCGGTTTTGAAAAAACAGGTTCTTTAAGTCGCGGGCTTTTATTGTACTTCAAAAGAAGGTGCAAGATCGTTCGTGGATGATCGAACCTTAACAGCCTAAACTGATGCTAATTAACATCTATGTAAAAACCTGTTTAGACGAACGCGGGAAAATGCAAGTTCTTAGTCGCGGGTTTTTACTGTATTTGCTGCATCCGATTTGGCCCTATCCCCCCTTTCACATCCGACTAAAGGACGCTCTAAAGCATGAAATGTGGCTAAAAGTAATTTAAGTGAGGTTAAACACAAGACAATGCTGGCCAGCGGTCTCCGCTCTAATCGTATGTGGCTTTAAGGCTTTTTCAGGGTCCCAGCATTTTTACAGCGCTCCTTTGGTGGTCAAGTCTTTTGCATGCGTTGTCTTTGCTTGTACTTGGCTCAAAGCCTGTTTGCTCCCAGCCCTCCCCTTCCTCTGGATGGGTGTTGGTAAGTATCTAAAAAATTACCACTGAGGTTTTCAGTGTTTCGGTGCCTGGTGGGTGCCGCTCACAGGGTTGTCTTGGTTACCTTCACGCTCGCTTGCGGCTTCCTCAGTTTACTCAAGCATCTTCCCCACACCCATCTATTGACGATCGCTAAAAAAAAAAACAAAGACAAACAAAGAAAGGAGCCGTACCTCAGTAACGTTTTCCAGTTTGGCGTGAGCAGATGCCTCCTCCTTTGTGAGTAAAATACAGTTCCACGGAGACCACTCTTCGTACTTATTCCACCGTACAAGAATTAGGTCAAACAGGTCTTCGTGAGCGCTGAGCACGCTCTGGCTATTCCAAATGTTTTCCACAAGATAGCGTAAATCAACAGGGGTCTTTTTTGCATGAGCATGCGCAACCGCTGACTTGTCAAAGAGCACGCGACGAGTGACAGCGACCGTGCTGCATAGTCATAGGAACCAAATTGTTCACTTTGAAAGCTTGCTTGAGATTGAAATGGTAGCAGGAACTTAGGAAAGACCTTCGTTGTACAAAATAAGTAAAGATCTGTTGATTTAAAATGGAGACTGATGCGCTGAACGAGGTGAAAGAGCAAGTTTCTCAAGGATGTCTGACACGAACATGGCTGCTTGTTGTTGTTTGGCGCTCGACTCGTGTCTTGATTCCTCTTTAAGAACCGCAAAGTTTGGCATAGAATGCATTGCTGATGCGTAGCTAATGAGCAAAATGTTCTTTATTTAGTGTTTGTCTATACATCGGATGTAAATCAGTTTCTCGATGCCGTAGAGGATTTCTGTCAATTATTTGTTAATAGCTAATTTAGCCATATTTCGGGAGTGGATTAATAACGATCAGCGGGCGACTACCACGCCGTTTTCAGTTGGAATAGAAAGTTTTTGCCTTAAGTATTTTAGCGATACAAAGTTTGTTTATAGGAAAATTGTAGAACTTCTTCTTTTTGCGTGGACTAACATTGTAACGCATCTTTTACAGGAATTTGCTTTTAGCCAGAACTTAAATGTTCTAATGATTTTTAACTTTTGGTCGGCATCACATGTTTACTGTACTTCTTAGGAAACCTAACCGTTTGTTTCATCAAAATCGGTCACAAGATTGGACTTTAACTTCGGTCCTATTGAATGCAGTTTTGACTGTGTCTCATTGATATTCATTTTTTTTATTGTTCGAGACATACAGAGTGACTACCACCAACATCTCACCAGGTGACTAATCTACGTCTCGTGTGCTCTTAATTTTGTAGCTTTAAAGTGCTGGGAAAATTGTAGAACATATATTAATTCACTGCTGAACTGAACATCGGCTTTCGCGCACTTCGAACCCACTCGCTGAAATTTGCTATGTTTTTTTTTTTAATATTTCTCTTCCTTTCCGATTTCAAAACAAAGAAAATTGAAAGTGTTTACTTGCATCAACAAACGTTTCTGCACTTTGTTTACACTTTGATGAGGCCAGCGCAATCCTCCAGGCACTACATATACGCGCGCGGTTGTCCAGGTCAAGTGGGGAGATGAAATTTGATAGTAGCTCGTGTATGTTAAAGCCGGTCTACTTCGCTTTTGTTAAGACCATGTTAGAGTTTTTTTTTTTTTGCAAACTACCTTATTCGTACTAAGTTTCGCGAGGCTTTAATTTCGCGATTTTCGCGATTTGTAAAAAATCGCGAAATTAAAGACTCGCTAAAATTAGGATACGCGAAAATTAAACACGCGAAATTTAATACACTTCTATAATTGCTTTAATCAATGATTAACTGCGTTCACAGCTACATGGTAATTGTTATCAGTCTATTTATCATCTACTTCAGCACTTTCTTCATCCGAATCACTCATTTCTTCTTCTTGTACATGTAGCTCTTTTAAAACATCTTGCAGTCATCAAAATGTCCATTTAGGTCAGGCTCTTTATAATTAGCCAACACAATTGACTTTTACAATTGACTTTTATTACAAGGTAGTACAATATTGCAGTAGCATCTGATTGATTTGCAGTATTTGCTTGTTTTGTCTGATTATCAACGCTATTTCTTTTACGTAATTGCAAATCATGATTGTAAATCAATCATTATTTAAGTGATCAATCAATAAAAAAACGGTTTTCTAAGTCTGTCTTTTGTCAATTTTCGCGAAATTAAATGCCCTAAATTTATCATTTTTTGCAAAATCGCGAAAATTAATGCTCGCGAAATATTCGTGTTCCAAATTCGCGAAATTAAGTGCCCGCGAAAATTAGTACGAATAAGGTACACATTTTGTTAAATCACGAGCATATTCGCCAAGACCAACCAGCAAAATAATCGCTATGATAGCTTTGAGACGCGCCATTTTGATGAAGGCAAACCCTGTGGTGAGCCTCCATGCACATCGCTTGTTCAGCAGTCGCGCATGCTCATGCAAAAAAGACCCCTGTTGCGTAAATCAGGTTCCTGAAAAAAAGGACCAGATTTAGTCTCAGATCTTTCAGTTTGCACATGACAATTGATGCCTATTTCAGAGAAAAAGCTAGGGCCAACAGGATGTGTAGAGAAGTGTTCTTCCGAGCAGCTGCTACATAACCCGATGTGTAAGTTAGAAAAACAGTTATGAAAAACAGACAAAAATTTTCTTAGAGCCTGATTACATGATCCGAAATGGCCCCATCTGCCAGGCTGGGTTGTTTTGTAATGCACCTATCAATGTAAAGCCGGGGGGGGGGGGGGGGGGGGGGCAGGGCATGGGGTGGGGATTTGATTGTCTTTGTTTGCCCTGGGGTAGGGCATTTGACTGATCTTGTTCTCCCAGGGGAGGGGATATTTGAATCTTTCCTCGCCCGACGTTGAGATATTTGACTGTCGACTCGGACGAAAAAGACTGAGACCAAACATATGTTTTCCGCTTCCTTTTTCTCATGGAGGCCAATGAGAACAAGCGAATGCTGAGTAGATTTCACTGTTTTGTCTTCAAATTTCGTTTGTTTTAGCGTGTTTTTGATCAATTGAACCTCTTAAAATATTGTGATATCAAAGTTAACGGAAGTAGAGAGAAACCAAGTCGATTTTTGCAAGTACAATTGATTAGTGTATGGCTCATTCGCTACAATCACTGTAAACTTATAAAACTGACTTTCTTTGTACCCTTTACTAAGAACGGTATAATTAAACTTACAAAATGCGGACTTTCTCTAAAGGTTTATGTATTCTACGCAGTGTAACACGGGTTATGGCTAAAACGTATAATTGCAACTGTAACAGGAACATGTATCTTAGGTGATGTAGCAACGTTTATAAAAGATAGCAGAGTTTTATTTGGAGATATTTTTATTGTGCCTTTCTTGGGTTCTGCCTTGGGATTGCAGCAATGTGCAGCTGGGGGTGGGGAAATTTGGTTGCATTTGACTGGAATGATTTGCCCGTGGGCAGGGAATTTGACTGCAAATTTTTGAAAAAGTCAAATCCCCACCCCATGCCCTGCCTCCCCCCACGCCGGCGTTACATTGATAGGTGCATAAAGTGGCTACGTCGGCATTGTTCTCTTGTAATCTTATAAATTTTGATGACTTTTGCTACGTTTAACAGAGTTCTCGTTCTCAAAGCGGCAAACCGCGACAGTCTGTGTAAAATTCAGGCCTTGAGTGTCTTAAAAATGGCAAAGACCGTTTACGAAGGGAAACTTCGCTCCATTGATCGTTACTGGTAACTGGCCGCCTTACCCAACATGCTCTTACTGGAGTGAAATTATGATCCAAACCGACTACATAAGCCTCCAATTCAACATTTACTAGCCAGGCTAAAAGGTGAGGCTTACAGTTATATTAAAAAAAAAAAAAACGCCCGAGAGGAAGGAGGTGATTTGTTTTCACTGCGAAGGACTTGAAAATGCAGATACGTTTAGTTGTCTCGGTCTCTTATGCCGAAACATCTTGCAGCTTACTGAATCTGCATGTTTACCAACCTGGAGTAGGTAGGCGATTTTAGAACCATCTTCAAAGCTTTCTTCTGAACGCCTCAGCTCTTTCAACATTGCTCTGTACTCCGAGAAGTCATGCCGTAATCTGGCATCGTTGTCGAGTTTCATATACTTTCTACATCTTCCAACAACCCTGTGTAGCCAAAGAGGAAACAAAGGTCACGCTCTGTAAATCCTCTTGAATTCATGAATCAACTCAAAAAAAAAAAAGAAAGAAAAGAAACGTGTTTAACCAAGAAACAACTATAGGAGTCACAACAAGATTGGAGTCACAAGAGAACTTAGGAATAGCACGTCACGGACCTGAACTGATGGGCTACCCTGCGAGCACACGTTTTTCTCTTGAATGGCTTTGAACATTTACGAAGTCGTTCGCGCCGCTTGTCAGTTGCGACTAGGGACTTTTAGATCTAACGACGCGACAACAACGGGAACGTCGCTCCACGTTCTTTCAGTCTTAAGCGCGATTATTCCTACTTACTTACTTTGTCAAATGTACGCGAACCCTCCTGAATTTGAATTCCAAGTGACCAAATTCGAGTCCAGAAAGCGAAATATCATTTCGTCATTGCCTGTTTACGTTCTCCATAAAACACGTCGTAGTCGCGCAAAAACGGCAAAGAAATGTACAAAAAAGTGTGATGCACGTACAAAGTTGTTGTTTTGCTTATTAAGGTGATGTTACACGATTCGCAACGACGATTTTTAGCGCAACACAGCGTTGCAACATTGTTGCGGAATTGTTTCGAATAGTTACAACATTGTTCCAACATTGCAACGCTGTGTTGCGCTAAAAATCGTCTTTGCGAATAGTCTCGTGTAACATCACCTTTAAACCTATTGTTTTTTTAGACGTTCTCGTTGCTGTCAAAAGCGACGCGAACGACTTCCTAAGCTAAAAGCCATGCAAGAGAGAAGCCTCTACTTGCAGAGTAGAATGGGCCGCTTTTCTGAATGGAGTTCAGTCAGTTTCAATGTGACCGTCACTAATTTTTTGGTACAATAGAGAGATTTGGAATCACGTTAACATCGATACTTTTTTTCCTCAGAGGCACGCACGGCGAGCAAAAAAGTTAATTAAAATCGACGCTCGCCCCTCGCTTCGCCCCTCGCTTCGCTTTGTGCTATCGGTCCCCTGTGACTCAAAAGAAAAAATAAGAGACTGCTCGCAGTCTAACTTTTGTGTGGAGATAATGAAAAGTATTAAAGGGGAAACTAAACCAAGTGCTTTTGCTGTTTGGCCTAAACGTGACTTTAAATCTCTGATGTCAAGAGTGAGGAATGTGAAAATCGAAACAAACTTAACAATAAACTCAGTAGATAAATAATCAGATTTGAAGACATTTATTTTAAATTTCCCGGACGATAACTCTTTATCAACGGTTAACATTTAAATGGTTGAAAAAAATTACAATAATAAAATAAATCTTAAGCCTGACTCACCGAGAATTGGATGAAAGTTGGAATTCTGTTGACGGCAAGTACGAGGTGCAACTTGGACAGAAGTAAATATTTTTTCGTAATACTGACGGATCTTGTGGAACCTTAAAACGAGAAAGAAGATAAAAGGTTTTGCTATCATATATTGCAAAAGCGCAGATGGCGATCCAGTTAGGAATTTAACTGACGGCACGACTATTATTTAGGCGCGGTTACGGTGAAGAAAATCAGAACATTTTCACTAAAGAAAAAAGGCATGTCTTGGCCTGCTCTACCCAGCAAAAGTACATCAAGAAGAAATAACCTTAAATTCGGTATACTGTCAGATAACAAATGAGCTTATTATTTTACTGAATTCTTAGGAACCTTTTTCACCGGGTGTATGAGCAACTTAGTTTTCGAGTCAAGCGTTGTAATTTTCTGCTGCATACTGGTTCATAAATTCGCACTTCTTTTCAACCCTCTAAAAACTATACTGCCATCATGGAAAGGAAATAGCCTGTATAACAGTCAATTTCGAATGAGTCCCAAATTTCGCTAGTAAACAACATTCTCGTTCCAGACTCCCTTAAAATTTCCATCACGTGAGCAAACTGAACCGAAACGGAGGTGTCATGTGATGTTTTGGGGCGGTAATAAAACGTTAATGAGTAATATTACTGCACCTTGATGATCAGAGCTGCCTCGGGGTTGAAAAGAGGTGTTTTGCAATACCGAAGAAACAAAGTTAAAATTCTCTTTCGTAACCCCGAAAAATAAAATAAGCTCGTGTAAGGTAGCGGCTTTATGAATAGCCCACGAGTAAGCTCTTCATTTGGGGGAGTCGCGCTTCACTCGCCATAAATGGAGGGCTTGCTAGCAAGCTCCTCTCGGGAGGACAATTGACAACAGTGCGGGGCTTGTTAGCCTCGTCTCCAGTCGCTGACGATCACCTTTTCGGGTTAATTCGTTCCCATCATACCCCTCACGCGCTTTTCGCTTGTCTCCAGCTCTCGCCCTTCTCGCTTGAGATTATTATTTCTAGGTTACGGTGTTAATATCAACAGTGTGAATAGCATGTGAATTTGGAATTTTGTTGAATTGTGTCTACAGGGAAATTAATTTACTAGTACCTATAAGAGGCCATTTTGAAAATGCAGCAAGGTACCCTAGCTTCGTTGGCAATTATTTCATAAGTCCAGACCTGCCTGCTCTGATTTTCTATTTAAATCAACTAAGGAGATGCTAGAAAGTATAGAAGTATAAAAAACTTTGCGCTTTTGATCTTTCTTTAACACAGACACTTTGAACTTTTGGTGTTTTTAAAGACACGACCGCCGTCAATTATGCAAATTCGCTTGATTTAGTGATTCCAAGAAAAAATATTGTCACCTTGTTTTTTTTCCTTATTTGTTGAAAATACTGCCAAGAAAAACTGAAATTTCGTTGTTGTATAAAGGAGCAATGTTTACTAGAGGCTTTGACTGGCAAGTACCTTGTTCTTACTTTGCTTTAGACAGATGAATTAGACCTCTGCTGACGATAATTATCATGATAATTGCAGAGCTTAGGGGGAGACGCAGACAGTTACCCAGTGTACTGGGTGGGGAAGGTGGAATTCTTGGTACCAAAGACGTATGTAGGCACTCACTAAAGCCATGTTTACATAAAATCAGTCAGATATATATCTAGCCGATGTTTTTGAAAACCAACCTATCTAACGAAATCTGTTATCATTTGAGAGAAAATAAGGCAGCTCCAAAATCACAAAGGAAAGAAGAAAAAGAAGGAGCAAGGAGGAAGAAAGGAGAAGAAGAGAAAAAGCAATGGTTGCACTCTTGGTTTTTATAATGGCTACTTTGGGGATAGTTTTTGGCCGAAAAAAAAAACTGTCGGACGCAAGGTTTTGAAAAATCCAGTTCAAAGTGACCCAAGATTGATGCCATTAAAGAAACCGAACGAGTGGCCGAGATTAGTGAAACCGTTTAATTAATGTTGCGCATTTTGCTTGTTCCATAGTTCTACATCTGGATGCCATTCTATTCCTAAAATTAAATGAGAATTATTTTGGGGTCGACACGATATAATCATAAACGGCTATTACTGAAACTTTGAGCATGCGTTACACGAAAAGGTCAACAGCTTTACATCCACTGTAATGCAAAAGAATATTTTCATGGACAAATTTTAAAGGGTCAAGTATTACTGAACTTTCTCGCTTTCAATGTTTCAATTCCCCTGCGGTAAGAGTGACAGTTTAACTTTCTCGCGGACAAAAGCTACCGCAAAAAAGTCTTAACAAGAAGATGCAGATATATTTCAGAAAGGATCACCTACCTCTGGTAAAATCATTGCTGTTGTATTAAGTTATTGTTAATGTTATGGATGTCGCTTAGACTAAGAGGTTGTTCTCTCTTGGTTTAGATAATACCTTACGGCGGTGTTTTACGCTCTGAACGCTAACATGTGTACGGGATCTTCAATAAATACTGCACATAAATGGGGACACTTTGGTGTGCCTATAGACTGACGGAGATGAGCTAAATTTTACAGGTTGTTTATTATACTGTATTGTGATTTAGCACTGAAATTAAAACAATATCTGGTATATTACAAACTTCTAAATCCAATTTTTTGCCGAGCATAAAACATGATTCCTCACGCATTCTCTCGCGCCTTAATTACCCCTTCTCCTTCCCTCTGAAACGCATGCCCAGGTTTAATAGGCATAACAGAAATGACGCCTTTTAGTTTGAAGCTTTTTGGTTCCTTATTATTCAGCGACACAGGAATATAAGAACAATGTAAACAGAAGGTCATGCCATCAGTACGACACAAAACGACAAAAACAACAATCTTATCCAACTATCTCTCATGCAGAAGCACAAGAGAGCTGCACGCATTATACGCCAAGAGAATAACACGCACGCATATGAACTTTGTTTAAGAGCCGTTTAATAAGCATAGTGGATTCCCCTTTTTATTGGGGCGTATATAAACAGGTGCTCCGTGGCCTATAAAGGACTGAAGGAAACAATTCCCTATATACATTAGTTCGATCTTAAAGAAAGACACAGAAGGAGGTCGGACGTCTGTGTATATAAGAACAATAAGAAACTGGGATGAACTGTCCGCTGCTGGCCTAAAGAAAAGTAAAACAATTATTAAATTGTTTAAAAAGAAATTGTATCGGCCTGTTTACTGAAATTACTAGCTAGGAAAAGATATTGGAAAGTTTGAATATTTTTTTTTAAAAAAAAGGTCCCACTGCACAAAAATAAACTATATCATACATTCATTTATTCATTCATTCGTTCGTTCGTTCGTTCGTTCGTTCGTTCGTTCACTCATTCATTCATTTCAGCACTCACTCGTTGATCCAGAATCTTAAATTAACCGCTATTATCGATCTGTCTGTTTAAGACGACCCTGGTCGATGAGCATCACACGTTAATGTATTATTAGAGAGCCATGGACAACAAACATTGGTGGGCAAACTCTAAAACCACATACTGTCTGAACAGCTTATTATCTGAAAGCAACTAAAGAAAATTCAAAGAAATAGATCATTTTTATATAAAATAAAATAAAACAATTGAATACATAAACTTTCGTTGACGCTGATTAATTCTCGGAAAAATGATCATGTGCTTATTTCAAATGCATACCTGCCGTTGGAAACAGACATCACAGATAATTTCTAAAATATCGACTTTATTGCTGAAACCTTGAGCACGTTTTGATGCAACGCGAGAAGGTAAGAATAAGGAAGGTCAACAACAATGGCAGCTACACGTCAGCTGTAAAGTACATAAAAGAACAGGTCATGTCTTTTTGGTCAATTTCAAAGTATCATCTTATACTGGCAATCTCTCCTCAAACGTCCATCTTCGTGTGGCTGTAGAAAACGATTGTTCATATACAGTTGAAGAAATGAAATCTTTGAACTCCTCAAAATCTCATCGACTCTTTGATTTCGTTCCATCGGTGAAGCCGTCGGTTGTTTCCGTGATTTTAGTTTTCGTCTGCGGGTTTCTATGGGTGAAGAATGAAACAACAAACAAACGACTCATCGCACTAGAATCTCGCCTTCACTGTTTTTCCTGCGTTAAGAGTGGCTCGACTGAAAATCTTGACAAGATGACTCTTTCGCTAACAAGAGATAGCGCAAAATATCATGACAAGAATATACGGACACGTATTTCAAAAGGGATCGGCCATACCTCTGGTAAGGTATAGTTTATCTTTTCCTGCGATGAAGTTCAGACACGAATTAGAATTTTTAAATTTTGTCCTCTCTTTCTGCCGAACAAACCTCTCGGAGAGCTTTCTTCCGGTTTCATTTTCTTGTGATAATGCACCTTATATAAAAACGCCTATATAAAATATTATGTGTAAACTGATGAATCTGCATCGCTTTTTGACCAGTTTGTTATTACAGTCAATTCTCTCCAGGACAGACACCTTTGGGAACGGCACTTAAGTGTCCGGCTTATAGCAATGTCCGCCTTGTGGAGAGTAGAGGTTTAAACTAAAGCAAGGACCAACTGTAGCTGTCCCTTTTGCAGATGTGTGCGTCTTATAGAGGTGACCTTCAAGAGAGAGTCGACTGTATGGTCAGAAGACCTCTTAAATAAGTAAAAAGCAATAAAGGGAGTCACGCTGTAAATGATTAATAGAACATTTTGGTGTAGTAAGAAAATTCCTTGCGCGTCCATCGCGTTTTCGCGTGCCTCCATACCCTTCTCAAACGCTTGACACGCATTGCGCAGGTTACATTGCAGGTCTAACAGGCCTTAGGGTGCTCACCATTTACACAGATCACTCGGTGGAACGGACCATTATTTTCGAAGTTTAAAATTTAAATATATTTGCGCAAAAGATAATAAAAGGAAAAACATTCATGTACGCCAAATAACCCTAAAAAAATATTCATGAAAGGTCTAAACGAATTCATACAAGGGAAATGTTTTCGAAGAAAAGTTCATGAGGCTCGAAAATTCCTCCACCCTCTCCATAACGTTTTTAAAGGTCCGTCCTTAAAATTATAGATTTTGACCTGGTGGGAGATTCAATGACCCGTTGCAATGGATATCCAAATCATCTAAACAGACTAAAATAATTAGAAATATTGCATCACCTTAAATCACAGTCCATATTTTCTGAAGCTTCCCAAACGGAATGGTACGAACTACTTGATTATCCACTGACCAGATTTTCCGATTTTTCTATGTGAATGGTAAGTACCCCAGGTTTAATTTGAGGAATAGGAATAGTGTTTGTAGATGATTGACATCAAAGGTCACTAATGCGCGCTAGATCTATAACTGAAGTAACTAAAGTTTGACTGCAAGGGATTAAAGTTTCGAAACTTTGTCTGCTCCATGAGGAGGACACATCTTGTTGAATGATCTGTTGTCTAAGACAGATGAAAAACAAAATGAGAGGCAGTAGTAAAATTTTGTAATCCACAGGAACATTTCAAGTCAAAAAAGAAAAAAACTAATAATAATATTAATATTAATATAAAGGGAGAGGATCGATGGCCTCGTTTAGACGTTCCTTGTTTGCAGAGATTTGACACACACCGACGGTTATTCCCTACACACACACACAAAAAAAAAACAAAAACAAAAACAAAAAAACAACAGAAAATGGCTATGTCGTCATTAACGTCCACTCTGTGATGGTATGCGTTTACAAACTCCAGTAAACCGAATGAACCTGTTATATTCAAATGTTCGACTTATTCAACCAGTTATTATAATTTCTAAATGATATTATTTTTATTATTACAGTCGTACCGTTCTCAAGAATGGAATTTATAACCATCCCTCCAAGAAACCGAAGAGACGTAGTAAAGGACACTTCAGTTAGCATAACAATACATGACGTGAGAAGAGAAATCAGCAAACAGTTTGAACAATTGTGCATGCCTGGCCCGAAATGCACGCCGGGACCTACTGGAAGGCCTGGGAAATCGATATCTGCACCACAAGTAATGTTGTCACCGGCAGAACAAACAAGGGATGAAGGAGGAAATACGGCTTTCTATTGTAAGGTTAAAGGAAATCCTCGCCCTGTCGTCGAATGGCGATTCAAAAGCAAAAAGCTTGTGTCAAGTGCAAAGTATTTGATTAAAGAGGGAGAGTTGATCGTTAAGAATCTGAACTACAGCGATGCTGGGCAATACACGTGTCATGCCAGGAACATTCGTGGATCGTCTCAGGCCACTGGTAATTTGTCTGTTAGAGGTGAGAGGAAATTTGAAACTTTCGAGAGTTTAAGACCCAGCTGCACAGTGATGATATTTATTGATGCCTGTGAAGGGCAAGGATTGAATCACACTCAATTGGTTGACTTATTTCTTGTTACTTTCATTACTTTTGTTGTTTTTGCTGTTGTTGTTGTTGTCTTTTTTTGTGTGTTTTGCTTTTGTTTGTTTGTTTCGCTCTTTTTTACCTTCCTTGTCTATGGCTGTCAACTTGTACAAACAATAGGCGGCTAAAATTGTAATACTTACTAGAAATACGTATCTCGCAATAACCCTAGCCGGCCCACGCACTCGTAAATATAGTCCAGGTTTAGAGCGTCTGCGACGCAGGCAAAATAACCCTCGCGAAACTCGGTTTGGTAACGGCAGTCAAAAAAAAAAAAAAAAAAAAAAAAAAAAACGGCAGTCAAGTTAAGCCCGGTCGGTCGGGGTTAAGAACTGGATGGGTGAGTCAACCGCGACCTGATCGTCGTAAAGGTCCATACGTTGTTCTTTCTTTTCTTCTTCTTCTTTTTTGCGTATTGTGTGGTGTTATTGTTAAAAGTGTATTGAAAAGGACATTTAGCATTATTTCGGCCTCCGGATTTAGAAAAAAAAAAACAAAAAACAAAAAACAAATATGGCAGTGCAGTTCGCATGAAAATTATTATTATTCGGACCGTAGTACAGAGCTGAAACTTTGCAGACTTTGATCTATATATCGGCGGGGAAACCGGCAAACCAATAAATTTGGGTTTTGCACAGTGTAAAAAGATCATAATGCCTCTGATCTCCAATCTCTTGTTCCTGTATCTCTTGTTGTCGGCGTTGCCTTCGCTGTGCTAAACAAAGTTCTCTCTGCTCCGCGGTTTCTTGTTGACGTCTTCTCCTTCGTTGTTCGCGCTGTATTTGAAGTCGGCGTTCTCGCTCCAGAGGAGTTTCGGTGTAAAATCTTCCTGGGCGAGGATTTGGAGCCACTTGTTACCCTTGTGTGTCATTTGCGTGGGGAATTTTTCGTGATTCACCGATGGTAAACATTGTTCACTGAATGTTTCACAGACGATAAATCAACACAACAAAATGCGCCTTGGTCATCGGCGGCAAAGTCTATGTTGCCTGGAAACGCAAAATGCTCCATGACGGCATTGGCGGACACCAAGCATATATTCATAGAAAGATTTATTTATGAGGCATCGAATTTTGCAGCTGGCTAAGACCACGCGCGGATTGCAAACTGCGCGCGCGCTTCGCGTCACCCCCAAAAAAGCAACGATTGTTCTCTGTTCAATGTTATACACTAAACCTTGTTAATCTTCTTTCAGGTCTTCCAATCTTCACAAAAGTTCCACCATCACGCGCTACACCAGTACAGCGCACTACCTATCAAGTAGTTTGTCAAGCTGAAGGTTTCCCTCCCCCCTTAATAAACTGGAGAAGAGTTGGAATGCCTTTGCCAGCTGGAAGGACCGAAGTAAACCAAGGAACACTAACCATAAAGAACTTGACTTCTGCTGACAGCGGTTTGTACGAGTGCATTGCAACGAACACAATGGGAACAAAGAGGGCCAGAACCAACGTGACAGTAAAACGAAAACCAGGTATGCTCTTTTGTTTTACCAAAGAGTCGTTCTGGTAAACACAGTACCCTTAGATGTTCGTATTCATGTATTATCTTTTAAGCCAGACTTTCTGACTCTGATCTATTCATTAGCCTGATATAGAATATTGTTCTCTCTCATTTTACTTGTGAACAAATGAATGAAATAAGATTCCCATCGACTTGAATTTTTTCATGCTGCATTGCGGGCTGCTTTGAAAAGAAAATCGATCCTTTTCTTGGATATTTTTTGCCTTCCTAAAGGCCGTAAGTGTAAAATATTGCACTGTTACCAGAGACTGAAATGGGAAAGTTAAACACCACGGCAAACTTTGGGATTATTGCGTTCAAGGTACGAGAACGCAACCCCTAATTTGTGTTGTGTGTTCTGTGCAATTAATAAGGGAGGATTTTTTAAGATTGCATTTTCGTCGTCGACGCACATTTGCCTCGCTTTGAGGCGCTGGCTCAAGTGGTGATTCTTATGTCCTTGGCGTTCATCTTTCAAAGGTTTGCTGAGGTCTGATATTCTGTCTTCGTAAAGCGTTCATCTTTTAAAAAGTTTGTTAAATCTTCGTAAAGTGTACATCGATCTGTGTTTGCTGAATCGTCCAAAGCGTTCATCTTTAAGAAGTTTGCCGTTAAATTTTACTGCGGATTAAGCCTTCATATTTTTCAGCATGGTTCGTCACTGTCTTTGGAAAATGTCTGCGACTCCTGGTGCTTGCACCAAACCTGGTTTAGTTCGGCGGACGTTGTACCACAAAGTAAATTTACCGAGTTGTGTAGCTCGGCAGCCGTTGTGCCACAAAGTAAATCTACCGAGATGTAAGGCTCGGCGGCGACATTTGATCATGACTTGTGACATGTTCGGCACCTGACAAACGAACCCTTTAAGGTGACTCGACCCAGTTTTTTTTGTGAGGGTACCATCCTACTTTGACGCTCTCTGGTATCCCCCACCTTTACTTTGATCGTAAGTCAAACATATAGCATGGATAACAGAAGAGAGGTCTTGCTGTACGCAACCCTTATGTTCAAAATATGCCATAATCATATTTATCTATATCGCAACCACCCTTCCCCCTCAACTGCTACTTGTACGCCTAACAAACATATCGAACGCACTCTCCTAAGCTCCGATTACTCCTAGTCGAGAAATAAAATATACTAGAGACCTACATCATGTTGTTTTATATCTATATATTATGAGTGTGAAAGGTTATAAACTTAACCAAGAGAGAATGAGCTAAGAGAGCGAATCCCCGCGCACCATGATATTTTTTCAAAATCTATTTAAAGTTTTCGCGCGTGCTGCGAAAGTTATTTTAGTCTGTTGATTCCGTGACCCGCCTGGTCTATTTTCACGTGAACGTGACATGTTTCGCCGCCAAACATTTAAAGTTTGACAGCCATTATAGTAATTAGCGCCAGGAGCCGATACTAAGCGGCTCCTGTTGTTGACATGTTTTTTATCAGCTCATAATTTAGGAATGAATTTCATTTACAAAGGGATTGCAGTATTGGAGTCAAAATTTCACTTTGAGATTAAAGATTGAGGTTTTCTAACGGCTGGTAGCCTTATTTAAAGTAGCGAATATTGAATTCTGACACATTGTCAAAGCCAAAGGCAATGGTTATCACGCGCGAAACACGAAACCTTAAATAAGTGGTTGGCTTCAATTGTTTGTGCAAATCTGCAAGATATTTTTTCTCTTTTTCCAGGAATATTTTTCGTTCAGAAACAGTACATTTGCTTTTAACAACTATTCTTGAGAGTTTCAAACTGCATTACTTCTTCTTAACGTCTAATACTTGCGATGAATATGTCGCTGTACGAACACAGTCAACACAAATCAGGTCACATGCTTCAAGCTGTTAAACAGTCGTTAACGTGGATGCCAGAGACTTTTGATCCGCGGTTTCCGGTTTCGGTCAATTCTTTATAGTGAGCGGTGTGCCCACATTTGTCTAGCGCCCTCTCAAGATTCAAACGTTTGGCGGCCAAACATTTATGTTTGGACCCACTCAAACTTAAAACCTATTTTCTTGTTACGTGCCCACGGTTGGATCTAAGCGACGGTATCACAGCTCGCGGGTGTGCGTGGATGTCGTCGGAAGAGACAGTTGTCGTTTTTATACAATAGGTTGTTGGTTGTTTATAGCGGAGCGAAGCGCGCGCGTGGGCGGAGCCCCATAGCTTAGTAAATCTACCCATCCCAGAAAATTTGGTAGTCACGTGACCGTACACCGACCGCCCGTCGACCGTCCGTCCGCACCACAGGGGAACCAATGTTTACTCTCACACTTTCTAGCTAGTTTTGGAGCTCAGGAGGAAACTGATTTCACATCGATGTTGTAATCATTTGACAGCTGTCAAAACAAGGTATCCGCTGACCAGTATCACCTGACTGTATCGCGGGCTCAGGTGTCGACCCATTGAGGTCGAGTACTTTTTTGAAGTTATCTGCTGACAATTTACTGGTTATCAAATGATCGCAGGCTCAAGTTTATTTTTTAAAGATTTATATGAAATATATGTTGAGTTTATGTCACGATGGTCACGCACTATTAAGATTTTGATTTCAAACTAACCATGGACGCAAAAATTGAGCCAGTTATTTAAAAATAAAGGCGGGGAAGACCTCTTCTTACCCTGGTCACGCGTTGGTCACGCTCTACGTTCAATGTTTTATGTTCTGATTGGTCAAAATTTGACAGGTGAGTTCATGCGGCAAATGTATGCAGCATCTTGAAACTTGTTTACTTTGCCAGCTGAAGCTGACAGAGTTTTGTGTCAACTTGTGATGCTTTTGACTGTCTTTTTCCACTGGATGTACAAAATGAAGTCAGGTGCTATCAAGAATCTTCTGCTATTCATGGCTAGTTTGTTTATTGTTTTTTTTGGTTCGGAGATGCGTCGCTTGTCAAAGTCGGAAATCCGATTTCGGATGGCATCGTTTTCGTTTTTCACCTTGCTTGATGCGTATTAAAGAGGGTTCACCATTCTCAAGCGATTCTGGCGTTACTTGATAGCTTTCAGGGGCTGCGTCTCGAATGGTAAGCCTGAGTAATTATTATATTTTGATCTGTGTTTTTTTACACTAATTTCATGGAGTCGAACACAGTTTATGGGGCAAATTTATGAACGTTTGTAAGATTTGAGACAATGATCTGACCAAGTATCAGGTTTGATATAACCTTACAGAACTTTAAAAAGCTTTTAGATATATTTTCTCACCGCAAATAGAAAGAAAACGTTCCGAAGAATATTTAGTTATAAATTTGCCTGAGAAAGAAAACTTTGAGCGATTTTCTTGCCTCGAGTTTATCTTTGAGAAAAGCAAACACCGAGAGGCCGGCACCAATGTTCAATCTTGCACTTTCTAGCTAGTTTGGGAGCACAGGAAGACTGATATTGTACACATCCATTGCACATCAATGTTGTGATCAATTGACAACTGTCAAAACAGGGTATCCGCTAACCAGTATCACCTAACCGTATCGCGGGGTCAGGTGTCGACCCATCGGGGTCGAGTATCTTTTCGAACTTATCCGCTGACAAGTTACTAGTTTTCAAATGATTGCGGGCTCAAGTTTAATTTTTTAAAATTCGTTTTAAATATGTTGTGTTTTATATGTGCCGCACAATTGAAATTTTGACTTCAAACTAACCTCGGAAGCTAAGATTCAGCCAGTTTTTACAGGCAGGGAAGAAATGCCAGTTGCTTTTGACTTTTCTCACCAAGGGCACGCGTTAGTCACGCTCTTCGTCCAATTTTTATGCTCTGATTGGTCAAAACTTGACAGGTGAGGTCATGCGGAAAATTTATGCAGCATCTTGAAACTTGTTTACTTTGACAGCAGAAGCTGACAGAGTTTTTTGTCAACTTGTGATGATTTTAACTGTCTTTTTCCACTGAATGTACAAAATGAAATTCAGCTGCTATCAAGACTCTTCTGTTATTCATGGCTAGTTTGTTTATTGGGTTTTTTGGTTGAGAAATACGTCGCTTGTCAAAGTCGGAAATCCGATTTCGGATGGTATCGTTTTCGTTTTTCACCTTGCTTGATGCGTAAGAGGGTTGAAAAGTCTGAAGCGATTCTGGCCTTACTTGATAGTTTTCAGTGCATCTCGATACGAACTCTTCGAGTGGTGAAAGTATCTCTCACCAGTGAGCGAAGCGAACGAGTGAGAGATACTTTCAGCACGGGAAGATAAAATTAGTATCCCCAAGCGGCCATATAAAGTCCTGTTTATTTTACAGATACTGATGAAATTCCTACACAAAACACAACTTTTTTAAATTCATTTTCGGAACAGCAAAAAAGTGCAATTAAAGTGGTCTTCTATCGCAAAATGCCTGTCACAAAAATGTCATGAAACTCGTATATAAAGTTATAAAGGAGAAATAAAGGCAATAATACTTATATTTTCTGCACCAGAAAGTCAAAATTCTATGGTAACCATGGCGACACCAATATCCTCACACGTGAAAGATAAAAATAGTATCTTCACTGCGCACGATAAAGATATGATTTTTTAGTAAAAGGAAAAATCCTGGTATTTCATCAGTATCTATAAAATAATGTTTCATTATTCATTCAAAACAATTCCTAGTTTTAAAAAAATGGCTAAAACATCCTCCATCGATCCATCGATGTTAAGTTCATCTTCGATAGTGAACGTTTAGATTTGTCCACCTCCGCAAATATTCTCCAAATAGCAGATGCCGCCCTTCGAGGTGTCTTCTTGCTGTTCTTGCCATGTTTTTAGCTATTTTTTTCGCCTAGTTCTTCATCTTGAAACAGGTGAAATGTCCGCCATTTTTCAAGTTCGCAATTAAAACAACTCAACCTCGTCCCCAGGTCTTCTCGGTTAACGGTGCCTTAACCTGCGAAAACGCTGCATTTTTGACGTCATTTCCTCGTTAAATACAAAATTCTTCCAAATTTGGTAATCAGTAACTGGTTATGGTGAATTAAACGTGTGCTTTAAGCCAATCAGAATCGGGGAAATATTTTGAATGAATAATAAATCTAATTTAATGAAGTCGAGCGTAGCTTATGGGGCTATTTAGTTTATTCACGTTTGTAAGATTTGAGACAATGATCTGACCGAGTATCAGGTTTGATTATAAGCTTATAGAACTTTAAAAAGCCTTCTGACATTTTCTCACCCCAAATAGAAAGAAAACGTTCCAAGGAATATCTAGTTATAATTCTGGCTGTAAAAGAAACCTTTGAGCGATTTTCTTGCCTCGACTTCATCTTTGAAAAAAGCAAACACCGGGAAGCCGGCTAAAAACATAAACAAGGATTTTCAGAGACACTTTAATACTTGTCTTCGTGAATGAAAATTGTTTTTTCTGTATATGTATCACGGAATTATTTTCCTTTTATTATTAATTGTTAGTAGTCTATTGCAATTTTAATCGCTGTGTCGTTTGTTTTCAGTCGCTCATGAACATCGCTTGTAGGAGTAGTCAAAATGACACGCGTATCAAACGCTTTTGAAGATCACACATCGTTATAAAACCATTAGGTAAAAAATAAACATAATAAATTCTTTATTATGTTCTATTAATCTTTATTTAAAAAGTCGACTTTAGCGCTTGTCAAAAGTGAGAACCAGCTAGCCGTAGAGGTGATTTTGGAAATTTTTTTTAACGGTTTCGCTAAAAACCCACGCGTGCTTCGATCGTCCTGAATATTGAATGAGTGCAATTTGTATTTCAAAATTGTGAAATATTGCATTGTGTCCGAGGTGTGTATGATAAAAACAACGCCTCATGGTACTGTTTCACCTCAGATGTGACGTATAAAAAGTATAAAAGGCTGGTTTACACGTTCCCAGACTTGTTGGCAAGATTTTGTAAAGTAAACTTGTCGAACGCAAAAAATTCGGCCTGATTTGTTTTCCAAGAATTTGTTTTCCAGGCCTAATTTGTTGTGATCAAGAGCCATTATGGCTATACTATTTTTGGGTGTACAAAGGCTATCCGATCAACTCGATGTAAGATTAAGTTCACTCTTAGCTTGGACTGTTTCCAAATTATTTTTCTCTAAAATCACTCAGCGTTTCCCTCAAAAGTCACATGAATGTGCTCTAAAGTTAACTGATTTGTGGAATACAAGGTTATTGTTTGATTTAAATTTTAAATTCGAGTTAATAGGAGCTTCGCTTTTAGCCCTGGCTAAATAACAATTATTCACCGAAGTGGAGGTGGCTAGTCGTGGATATTTTACCGAACTGCGAAGCAGTGAGGTAAATATCCACGACTAGCCACCGACACTGAGGTGAATAATTGTTTTAGTATATACTAAAACAGTGAGATAATTGAGCACAAAAATGATGATTTTTAACTCAAATACTGTTGCCAACGATTACAATTTTGGCGCGTAATGACCGGGCGGCCGCGGCCGTCGCTTTTTCTTGCCGACAATTAAAACTTTTGCAGACATTTGTTTAGCTCTTGCGGGGAAATTTCTTCAAAAAGAGGTGTGCATTCTTTTTGTATTTAAAATCATTCTATAACAAAAGATTATTAAATTTAGTTTTAAGCTTATTTATGAACAACTCAACTAAATAAAGTAACGCAAGACTTAAACTTAATTTGCATTTGTAAACAAAAATTTTTTCACCGGTTTTATCGATAAATTCGTGTCAAAAACACAAAGCTTTACCTGTTAAAACTTCCAATCCGAACTTCGTCACCATCTTCGTGTATTTTGGAAACAGCTTGCTTGATTACTTGTGAAATTTCTTTGTTTGTTTACGGCAGCAAACCGGGAAGGCATTTTGCTCGCAACTTACGCGAGTTTGGCGTTGCTCGCTCGGAGGAACTGGAGGTGAATCAGTGAATAGTGCAGGATATTCACTGATTGAGTAGCCAATCAGAGCGCGTGAAAAACACTATCCACTGTTTTAGTATATACTAAATCTATATATTAGAGATTAAAGTATCATGGAATGAGGGCCTGCCTGTCATATCTCTGTTATGTCTCTCTCCTTCTTGTTTATAATTCATATTGACGTTAGCGGTCTCTTGTTACAACGCCTCGCCACGTGGAAAGGAATCCGGATTCAGAAATCGAGAAATTGTTTTGCTTGTGGAATCCAATGACAGGGAATTTTCGCTTTTGGAACCCGGAATCGTGGCCATTGCAATCCGGAAAACAGCTCAAGGAATCTGGAATCCATCTAAAAATTGGAATCCGGAATCATAGGTCCACTGACAAAGTCGGGTACCTGGAATCTGGAATCCACGGCCTGGAATCCAGAATCCAAGCCTGTCTTGTATTCCCTTACAAAGGAATACTTTTTAATGCTGGTCGATATTTGTTCAGATTTAGAAGACTCCGTTATTGTGGGAAACAGCGGAAATTACTTGAGGACTTTAAGAAGCTGGCTGTCTCCTGTGGCACGAAGCGTGAATTCTACCTGGAAACTTTGCTGGCGTGCATCTGTAGACGGATGGGCGGGAAGTACATTTCACTCACGATGTGATGGCAAGGGACCCACCGTAACAATAATAAGAGTCGGGAAATATATTTTCGGAGGATACACGAGTTTATCATGGGGTAAGTTAATATTGCAAAAATAGATTCCTTTGTTACTGACGGCTACTAGTTTTGTTTTAAGACTTAGAATTATCGTTACCTTTATTTACCTCCGTTAAAAAAGTACTTACAGCTGTACTTATCCTGAAAGAAATGAATGAAATCATACAGAGGGTCGCAAAGGGTAGTTATGGTCCCATTTCACTTGCAACGTTTGACAATTTTCACGTATAACGTGATTAATATCTCTTAGTTAGTGTACGCGCTGCGACTGGTCAATTTTGCGAGCCGTCTACCGTACGGCCCACTAAATTTTAAAGTTTTCTTCCCGCGCGCCCAATTAACCTCAGAGTTATAATAAATATCTTACTAACCTCGTTTTTCCCGGTCCGTACTGGAAGGTACCGATCCTTGTTTTTTACCCGATGGAAAAAACTCGGTCCGTACCGACCTCGAACTCGGTTAGTAAGAGGTATTTGTAAACCAATTTTCACGGGTCATGAATTTAGATGAATCTAGTCATCAACCTCGCCTGTCTGTCAATCAAAGCAAAAGAAGCCGCGAACCGAAACCGTAGTTATCAAATGGATCAGATTTCGCATTTTAATTTGCGATCACAGCTTCGATTCTTGTATTATCAGAATGCTGGCGTCAACGAGCAGATGGAAATATCGTTAAATTGAAAGATGGTAAAGATTTTAATACACGTGGGGTTTTTAGGAACCAGTCATTATTTATCTCCTGGTGGGGAGAGGTTGGGGGGGGGGAGGGGGAGGGGGGTTCGGACATAGGCGATTCCCTCTCCTAATGTTATTCAACTTAAGTGATTCCCCCTCATGCCTCTTCATAACTTTCATGATCCCCCCCACCCCCTCCCCACCTTCAACGCTTTTGTACCTATATCCACCTTTCGACGATTTACTGTTTTACACGAAGTATTTGTAGCTGCTATGTTCTTACAGTGTAAAAAAGCCGTCATGGCGAGACTATAAAAGAGTCTCTTGACCTGTGTTGTGTGTTTATGGAGCTGGCCCGGAAGCCAATATCTGATGCCAGTTGATAAACCGGTAACATCAAAATCCCAGGTGCTTGAAAACGGCAAAGTTCATACTTTTTCCAGAGTACTTAGCATTCCACCAAGTCCCAATTAGGGTATTTAGCGAAGGGCTATGATCGGCCACTTTTCCTGTTCTCTTTTCTATTTTGATTTTCAATGTAATTCTTTTTTCGTTTTTTGCTCGTTATTTTTTTCTTTTTTGTAGTGTTTTTTGTGTTTACTTTTTCATAATTCAGTGCCTGCTTGTGCCGTGACTTCAGCTATTTGCTCATCTGGTGCAAAAGTTAAAAAACGGCATTTTGAGCAATTGACTGTTCGTGGAGATCAGCAATGATCATGACAAGATCATCTTCGTTATTCTACTCGTTATCTGACACGGTATCTGATTCTTCTGTGCGCTATTCTCTTTACTGTCCAATAGCTCATTTCCGTTGCCTGGACTTTTCTGCCGATAGTGATGACGGCATCAATGCTGACTTCAGTTAAAAACCTAAAAGGCATTTACATCCAGACCCTATAGCTTTGCAGTG
The DNA here is from genome assembly GCA_964035705.1 of Porites rus. Lineage (NCBI taxonomy): Eukaryota > Metazoa > Cnidaria > Anthozoa > Scleractinia > Poritidae > Porites > Porites rus. Next base: position 21,954,355 of record OZ037999.1, read on the forward strand.
GTTATTAGAAAAAGGTGTTTTTAGCACGACTCTATTAAAAAATCTCGAACAAGTGGCGGCCGTTTAAGGGCGCAAAATTCAAAGTTGACTTGCCGTAAAGAATCGGATGATGACACTTCGGATGAAAAGATTGAACTAGACGACGGGACTCAAGATGATGATATTCAATAGGATTTAGTATAAGCTATTTACAAATCGCAATAACCATGATGAAAGGTTTTTTTTTTCTTTTGAATAATACTGATTCATATATCAGCACGCTAACTGCTACTTTAATTGTCCAAGCACTTGAAAGATGAAAGAAACATAATCCTTCCAGACATTTCTATGATCCCCTGTTGTGGGCTCCCAATTACGGATGATTGATGAATTGAGAATATTATTCTCCTTCTTTGATTATTCTATCGATATTACCACAATTGATAAAACAAAACTTGATGACACTATCAAAAGCTGTGAGGTCCATATACCAGGCTACGAATTTATTCGTCGTGATAGAAACAGACAAGGCGGAGGATTAAGCTTTTATATAAAAACCTCAATCAATTTTGTAGTTTGTTCTAATCTAAATGTACCTAATCTTGAAAATTTATGTATTGAAATTCGTAAACCTAACTCAAAGCCATTTCTGATAGCTACATGGTATAGATCTCCTTGCTCTTCGATCGATTTATTTTTATATTACGTATTATTTCTTGAAAAATTACTTTCCCTTTGTCTTGAATAATATCTTTTAGGTGATTTAAATTGTAACCCGGCCTCTTTACAATAGGATTCAAGTATTTGTGGCTTATGTGAAATGTCTGATTTATTCATGGGCTTCAAAAACTTATAACTGAACCTACTCGCCAAACAGAATCTTCTTCAGCTTTAATTGATTCAATTTTTACAAACTATGCTGACAGGGTAGTCTGTTCCGGAGGCTCTCATTTTGGCATCAGCGATCACAGCCTTATTTACGTTTATGGGAAATTATCTTCTGCTCGTCCCTCAAAAGGGCATTCAACCTTTTCCTACCGAAATTTTAAAAATTTTAATCGAGAGATTTTTCGCAACGATATCGCTCAGCAGTTTTTCTTCTACTAGCAGTTATGTAGTATTATTTTCTTGCATCTAAACAAATTATGTAGATCCAAAACAACAGGTCTTGACAATATCTCTGCTAAAAAAATACGTGAATGTGCCGATCTGATTTCAGTTTCTCTATGAAATCTACGAGGAACTCATCACTCGCAGCGAGCTGCCTACGCTCTTCAACAGGCGTTTGCAAGACATTGCAGTACTAATGTATAAAGTAAAATACGGAATGCATTGCGCCAAGGTTTATATCTGAGTTATTCACAATCCATGAAAAGTACACACCAACGTCCAAGAAACAGGGGCACCCAAAGGCAATTTTCGGGAAAATATCTGTTCGGAAGACGATTTGAGATCTAGAATTTTCGGAGTATTTGTTGTAAAATTTCTTACTTGCCTGCCTCTCCTAGGATTTTCGAACATCTACAAAATGGTATAATTACCCATTTTTAACGGATTTTTACCCTAAAAAAGGCCACCTAGAATTTTCGGGAGCCTTTTCCTGGCTGAAATTTTCGAGAAGGTAAGTTTTTATCCCTATAATTTTCGGATCACTAGACTTTCAGCTAGGAAATCCGAACAGATGAAAAGGTTTTTAGGGGATAAAAATATGCCTATATCCACCGTTTGAATACTAAAATACGTTCAACAATGCTATGTTAAGTGGTTTTGAACTAGATCCTCGTTGGGTGCCCCTGAAGAAACTGTGATTTTGAACTACTCCGCTTTAGTGGCCTATAGGAGGCATTCGCCGCGCTGCCAAGGACCTTTCATTTGGTCAAAGGTCGGTAGTGAGCTCAGAAACTTAACAAGCCTCAAAGCATTCAAGGAACATATACGCGGTGTGGACCTTTCGAGCCACTATAGATAATAATAGTAACTGCGGTGACCTGTGCAAATTTTGAATCGTGGACATTTGCATATAGTTTTAGATTTTAGGGAAGATCATTAAATTAAGTCATGCATGTAGTCATGTAATAGATTAGTGTGCCAGTACGTAGGAAAGTGTCATTAGTAATAAGAGGATGCTCTGTGCCTCAACTTTAACCCCATCATTTTTCCAGAATAATTTCCCTATTTCTCGATAAACTCGTTCCGATTATTTCCATCATTTTTTTAAACTTCGCTCCAATCGCTCGCTCTCACCTTCGTTCGCTTCCCTTCGTTCGCTGTCGCTCACTCTGATCACTCATTCGCTCCCTTGGTTTCCGGCTCGCAGTCGCTCAGTTCAAAAAAATTCCGTCAATAATCTCACTCGTTTTATCCATATCTCGAAAGGGAAATTAATCAGAAAAAAATGATGGGGTTAAACTTTATCCACAAAAGCATCCTCTTATTACTACTATAAAGTGAATCAGAAAAAAATAATTATGCGATCATTTTATATAAATAATAGATAAGAAATGGAGTTAATGCAAGAAGTCTTAGCAGAATTGAATGAAGAGTTAGGCGATAGCGACTCAGAGGAAAAACAATAAACCCAACATTGTAATGTTCTTATGGGTAAAGACTTTGAAAGACTAACCAAAAAGGCTCGCAAACTAGCTTGGCGCTGAATCCCTTGATTATTCTTCTCGAAAAAATAACAAATATGTAGCAACTCTTCCAGATGGTAAGAACGTGCATTTTGGTTCGCCTAAATATCCAGATTTTCTTATTCATCAAGATGATGCTAGAAAAGAGAGATATCTTGCGAGAGCTAAGACCATTAAAAACCGAGATGGAGAATTTACTTGGGGAAAACCAGAGTCAGCAAATTATTGGAGCACGAGACTTCTTTGGGAGGGAAAATAGAATTTTATTTTTAGTTTAAAAATTAAATAACTTAAAATAAAGATGGATTCAACGTCTATTGAAAAAGAAAAGGAAATTATTAAAGAAATTGAAAGAATGGAAAGAAATACTAGTTTAATTGCAAGTAATTTTTTTGAAATAAAAAGAAAATTTGATGATAATGATCTTAGGCAATTATTTGAAAAAACAGGAAACGGATTTAAAGTACTATCTTATGATTTAGAAAAAATTAGATTATTTTTAGTTTAAGGATAACTAAATAATAATAAAAAATGAAGTTGAGAAGTTACGAAAATCTAACCTTCAACAACATTATCCTTAAGGAAGCTAAGGAGTACAAAGTCAAGGATTCGAAACTAAAGTATAAACGCATTCCAATTGAAACCAAATATCCAGATGGAAAGAAAGGAGCTATAGTAATTGAGACGCCATTTCTTTTTAGCTTTGGCATAAACGAAAAGAAATCTCAAGAAACAAATATGTTAGTTGGATGAGTATTCCAGTTTGTCTTTGGGAAAGAGATCGAGAGCCAAGTCAAGCTGAAAGAGGATTTGATGATTTTATCTGTAAATTTACAGAAGTCTGTAAACAACATCTTGAGGAGGAATATGGAGCAGACCTATCATCATCTATGTCTGACCCATTTTATTACAAAAAGATTGAGTATACCGACAATAAAGGAAAAACGAAAACCAAGATAGACCCCTCAGCCGCGCCAGTTCTTTACTTAAAACTTATTTATTCTGACAAAACCAAAAAAAATTATTTCTTTGTTTAGAACAAAGGGGAATAAAATTGTCAATCCTTTTAAATATATTAATTATTAATCAGTATTGCTATGTAAAAATGGCTTTGATATTCGAAGGAATTTACGTAAGTAAAAATGTTACATCTCTTCAGATAAAAGTTCACGAGTGCTATATCAAACCTTTGAAAGCCCGAGAATCTTTACTAACAATTAAAGAAAGCGATAAAGAACGAAGTGATCAAAGCGAGGGTGAATCGAAGAGGGTAATGAAAGTGACACCGAGGAAGGGAGTGAGGATGATGATATTGAAGATCTAATTACTTCTGATAAAGAGGAGGAAGTAACTGAGTAATATTAGGAATTATTTTTAATACAAATGTTGTATTAAAAATCAACCAAATCCTTAGAACTTACCAATGAATTAAATTTATCAGGATATCCACTCCATTTAACTAATGCCATTTTCTTCTTGTTATCTCGTCTGATAACGTTTTTTAGTATAATTTATACTAAAACAGTGGATAGTGTTTTTCGCGCGCTCTGATTGGCTACTCAATCAGTGAATATCCTGCACTATTCACTGAATTACCTCCAGTTCCTCCGAGCGAGAGACGCCAAACTCGCGTAAGTTGCAAAATGCCTTCCCGGTTTGCTGCCGTAAAAAACAAAGAAATTTCACAACTAATTAACCAAGCTGTTTCCGAAATACACGAAGAAAGTGAGGAAGCTCGGGGTGGAAGTTTTCACAGGTAAAGCTTTGTCTTTTTGACTTGAATTTATCGATAAAACCGGCGAAAAAGTTTTGTTGTTTACAAATGCAAATTAAGTTTAAGTCTTGCGTTACTTTTTTTAGTTGACTTGTTCATAAATAAGCTTAAAACTAAATCTAATAATCCTTTTTACAGAATGATTTTAAATACAAAAAGAATTCACAACTCCTTTTGAGGAAATTTCCCCGCAAAAGAGCTAAACAAATGCCTTCAAAAGTTTTATTTGCCGGGAAGAAAAAGCGACGACAGCGGCCGTTCGGTCATTGCGCGCCAAAATTGTAATCGTTGCAGGCAACAGTAAAGGAGTTAAATATCATCATTTTTGGGCTCAATTATCTCACTGTTTTAGTATGTACTAAAACAATTATTCACCTCAGTGTCGGTGGCTAGTGATCCATCACTAGCCACCTCCACTTCGGTGAATAATTGCTATCTATTCTGTATGTCTGCTGTTTTGTTTTCTGTAACTCTTGTTCGTAGACAGACCTTTAATTGATTCTCCCATCAAATCAACAATACTATACGTAACTGGTTTTGTTGGTAAAACTTTATCAATCACAAATATTTCCTCTGTCCAGTTTGGCGTGTAACCCTTATCAAATACTTATCTTTTATACTTTGAAATTCTAAATTTATCTCCAATCGCAAACGCTGGTTTACCAGGCTTCAAGTAAATCAAATCACCATATAAATTAGGCCAAACTTTTTTCTCATTCTTCTTTTTACTCGCTTCAGCAGGAGTCATTTTTATGCTAGAATGTCTCGAGTTGTTGTAATCATTAACTAGTTAGTCTATCTTGTCCCAGTAAACAGTGTTGTTATTCACACTAAACATCTTCCACATTCTGTTTTTAATTTTATTGTTTTATTCCATCTCTCAACAACACTAGATTTCTCTTCATTTTCAGTGTGATAAAGCCTAATTCCTTTACTCTTCAGAAACTCTTTGAAATGTTTACTGATAAACTCAGAACCTTTATCAGTCCATAGCATTTGTGGTTTACGTTTACTCATGAATATTTCCTCAAATGTTTTACTAACAGTTTCAGTTTTCTTGTCTTTCAGACCCCTAATCCATCCATACTTGCTAAACAAATCTATAACCATCAGCAGATACTTCACACCTTTATTCCACTTACTAAACTTTTGCATTTCAACCAAATCAGCAGCCCAGATTTCATCAATCCCGTTTGAGATTACTGATCTCTTTGAAAAGTTTCTTGTGATTGGTTTGTGAAGTTCGTCGGCTAATTGTTGAGACCAATCAATCCTCAACGCCGACTCGCGTTTTTTTGAAGACCCATTCCAAGTTTTTGTTTTGTATTAATCATTGTTCTAGCTATAGCTTGACCTCAGTGTCTTTCTTTCCCAGGAATTGCGTCTAACGCTTTTATCATCTTTCTGTCAGCATCTGTTCGGCCAGTAGGTTGTTCATATATTTCTAATATTTCTCCAAACTTGTGATGTTTTTAACTGTCTTTTTCCACTGGATGTACAAAATGAAATTCAGCTGCTATCAGGAGTCTTCTGTTACTCATGGCTAGTTTGTTTATTGGGTTTTTGGTTGAGAAAACGTCGCTTGTCAAAGTCGGAAATCCGATTTCGGATGGCATCGTTTTCGTTTTCACCTTGCTTGATGCGTAAGAGGATTGCAAAGTCTGAAGCGATACTGGCTTTACCTGATAACTTTCAGGAGCTGCATCTCGAATGGTAAGCCAGAGAAATTATTGTATTTCATGTTTGTTTTTTGTATCTAATTTAATGAAGTGGAGCGTAGTTTATGCGGGAATTTAGTTTATGCGCGTTTGTAAGTTTTGAGACAACGATCTCACCGAGTATCTGGTTTGATATAATCTTACACAACTTTAAAAAGCCTTTAGACAGTTTCTCACCGCAAATAGAAAGAAAATGTTCCAAAGAATCATTAGTTATAATTCTAGCCGGAAAAGAAAGCTTTGAGCGATTTTCTTGCCTCGAGTTCGTCTTTGAAAAAACAAACACCGGGAAGCTGGCTTAAAACATAAACTTCAGCAAACTTAAGCTTGAAGCTTGAAGACTCAGGATATTTAGGGACACTTTAATACTTGTCTTCCTGAATGAAAATTGTTGTCTCTGTTTATGTTTCACCGAATTATATTTCTTTTATTGATTGTTGGTAGTCTCTCTTGCAATTTTAATCGCTATGCCGATTGTTTTCAGTCGTTCAGTGAACATCGCTTGCAGGAGTTCTCAAAATGCCGCGCGTTAAACCATCAAATAAAAAATAAACATGATAAATTCTTTATTATCTTGGAGCGTAACTCTGTTAATGTTCATTCAAACACTCGCTACAGCTCGCACTACAAAAGTGAGAACCGGATGGCCGTATAGGTGATTTTGGAAAAATTTTTTAACAGTTTATGAATATTGAATGAGAGCAATTTGTATTGTGAAATACTGCTTTCTGTCCATGGTATAAAAGGTTGGTTTACACGCACCCAGATTTGTTGGCAAGATTTTGCAAAGTAAACTTGTCGAACGCCAAAACGTTGGCCTGATTTTTTTTCTAAGCCTAATTGATCTACGGTGATCAGTAGCCATTACGGCTCTTAAATGTGATAAAAGATGATTACCAGTTTTTGAGTGTACATATGAGGCTATCAACTCGATGTAAGATTTGGTTCACTCTTGGGCTGTTTGCAAATTATTTTTCTCTAAAATCAGTTAGCCTTTCCCTCAAAAGTCATATAAATGTGCTCTAAAGTTAACTGAATTGTGGAATTCGAATACAAGTTTATTGTTTAATTTAAATTATAAATTTACTAATGGGAGCCTCGCTTTTAGCCCTGGCTAAATCTATATATTATTTTTTCTGATTCAAAATGCAAAAAGTCTTATATCGATAATTGATATAAGACAATAATTAACAGACTAATCAGACTCATCAGACACATAATAAATTTTCTCACTAGGATAATATTTAATAACACTTATAAATTTAGATTTAATTCTTTCAATAGTTTCTACAAGATTACTCCAGCCTGGAAAATCTATTTCGATATTTGTAAAAAAGATCATCATAATTAAATATACCACCTTCATTATAATAACGATCTAATAATTCATGTAATTCTACTAAAAGGTTAACTGCATTATCCATATCATATTCATCAATTTCTTTAGGAGTAGTGTCGAAATTAAAATAATGTTGATTTTTTTCAAATCTATCTATTAACTTATTTATAATTTCTCGAGTTTATCGAGAAATAGGGAAATTATTCTGGAAAAATTATGGGGTTAAAGTTGAGGCACAAAGCATCCTCTTATTACTACTAGTGTCCCCAATTAGCTAACTGTTAAGCTAAATACATTGACACTAAAATAAGGTTACTATTTATTTATTCATTATTTATGTGATCTCTTTGATAAATCTATTAATATAACATAACAAAAGTCAGTGGCGGATCCAGGGGAGGGGCCCGGGGAAAGGGCCCTCCACTGAGCCGGTGGGTGCACGCCAAAAAACTGAGCTAACGCGGTAAAATTCAGAAAATCTCCTCTCCTGTCAGTAAAATGCAAAGTTGAAGAAAATACTCAGCTGTCGTTTTGAAGAAAAAAGTCAAAAGATCAAGCTACAAATTTGCCCTGGATGAATTTGTCACTGTTTTCTTCGCGGTTAGGATCGGCAGAAGAAAAGCCGAATGAGTGATTTCTTAAAAAAAAAAAACTCCTGGTACAGAGAAACACAAAGATAAATATAAAACTAAATGGCGGCGTTACGTTGCCATGGTGACTCCGATTGCAATAAAACCCATTATTGCAATCGGAGTCACCATGGCAACGTAACGACGCCATTTAGTTTTATATTTATCTTTGTGTTTCTTTGTACCAGGAGTTTTTTTAAGAAATCGCTAAAGGGAGTTTGTACCTGCCATATAATTGCCTCAATTATGGCAAACTTTGAACACATTCTATGAGAGCGTTTTGAAACGAAGTTTAAAGCATCATAAAACAGTGAAATAGCATTCTATCCACACAATTAGCTAATTTTTTAAGAAAATGGTAAGCTTTGGAAACGCGGCTTCATCTCATAGTGGTTTGATTCCATTGAAAACTGCGTACAAAAAAAAAAAAAGAGGAGAATTGGTCCGGGCGATCGCGAGTAAGAAGAATTCTATTAACTTGCATTCAGCTGCTTTTGTTGCAGTTGTTGCACGTAATTTGGACCATTCCTACCAATTTCACATTTTTCAAAAAACCGCTCAATACTTTTTTTATATATATATAAATTTGACAATCCTGAGATCAATCGTCAATAAATATATCCTGCAAGTTTCAAGAACGTTGAAAACAGAGAAGGCTTTTAAATAGGGCCATAAATATAACCAATTTTCCTCTGCCCAGATTTTGTGTGTACAAGTGAGCGTCCTCATTATTCACTGGCATTATTTTCAAGTTTCATATGCACGTGCACATTTAGCAAAAAGATAGAATTTGCATCAAAAAGGACCCTCCGTTAAATCTCCGGAATATGCTAATAACCGGGTTAAGAAATTAGGCCCGTTTCAAACGTCGTGCTATTGCCGTGCCGAACTAAATTGATCGAATTAAATTCGACTTTAGCACGGCAGTAGCGCGACGTTTAAAACCAAGTCGTGGTACTGCCGTGTAGCACGGCAAGCTTTGCCGTGCTACACGGCAGTAGCTCGACTTGGTTTCAAACGTCACGCTACTACCGTGCCGAACTCAATTCATAAATTATAAATACATTAGAATACATTTAAAAGTTTTCTAAACCGTTTCTTTATTTTTGTGTGTTTTGTTTTCTGCAACAGCCGTTCTATTCGACTGAATTAAATTCGACGTCTGAAACCAAGTCGTGTTAGTGTCGTGCTGCAGTCGAGCTACTGTCGAGCCAGCTTAGCACGGCAGTAGCACGACGTTTGAAACAGGCCTTAGTGATGTATTATATCATCACAGCAACTCTTTGTAAGAGTTTCTGTGACGTTATAAACCGAGTAAGATAATTAACTATTGCATTGACCTACACGATGAGCCGTGACGTTCACCGTCTCGGCTCTCACTGCCGTCTGTGACACAAGCCAATTATTAGCATATTCCGGATGTTTCTTCCGAAAGTAATCGAGAGTTCTTTTTGATGCATATTTACTTCTTTTTGCTAAATGTGCACGTACATATGAAACTTGAATACAATGCCAGTGAATAATGAGGACGCTCACTTGTAAACACAAAATCTGGGGGGAAAATTGGTTATATTTGAGGCCTTATTTAAAAGCCTTCTCTGATTTCAATGTTCTTAAAACTTGCAGGATATATTTATTGGCAATTGATCTCGGGATTGTCAAATTTATAAATTAAAAAAATTATCGAGCGGTTTTCTGAAAAAAGCGAAATTTGTAGGAATGGTCCAAATTACGCGTAACAACTGCAACAAAAGCAGCTGAATGCAGGTTAATAACATTCTTCTTACTCGCGATCATCCAGAGCAATTCTTCCCTTTTTTGTACGCAGTTTTCAATGGAATCAAACCACTATGAGATGAAGCCGCGCTTCCAAAGTTTATGATTTTCTTTCTCAGCTAATTTTGTGGATAGCATGCTATTTCACTGTTTTTATGATGCTTAAAACTTCGTTTCAAAATATTTCAAAACCGCTCTCATAGAATTTGTCCAAACTTTGCCATAATTGAGGCAATTATGGCAGGTACAAACTCCCTTAAGCGATTTCTTTAAAAAAAAAATCCTGGTACAGAGAAACACAAAGGGGAAATGAAAAACCAAATGGCGTCGTTACGTTGCCATGGCGACTCCGATTGCAATAAAACCCAGATCATGAGAAATTTTCATCTCTATATAATACAGTTGTTGTAATCTTTTTCCCATATCTTTACTCACGGTGACGTAGTTAATGTTCAAACTTGGGAGGTATCCCCACCCAAAATCCAGTCGAGCCACCTTAAACTCAAGCATTTGTTTAGGAAACATGCTCAGATTCGAGGCAGCTTTGTGGTGTAGTTTTCATCGCATCGATTAAAAATTTTAGTTGACTTACGGACACATTACGCTGGAATTGTAAAGTGAATTTCATTTGAGTAAAATACTTAAAATACATTTTTCAAAAAATGACTTCTCTGTTTATTATTTTGTTTATGTTCATTCATAACCGTAGTTCAAAGAACGGTTGTAAAACAACAGCATCTAAATTGCTCACGCATCGCTTCAGCGCCGGATGTGCGGGCAAATGACGGCATACACCAAATCGTCTACAGTACCAATGACTCAAGCGAAGGCAAATGGAAATATTGTCTCTTTGATTATTGTTGTACTTGTCGTACAACTACCGAGAAAAATAAATAAAACATATCAGACTTAAATTCGTTCCAAATGAGAAAACTGCCAGGTTTGTCTTTGGTGTCAATGCACTTGATGGGTGGTTTAATTTCTAAAAAAAAATATAAGAACAAACGGTGCTAATTATATTTGGTTCCATCTTTAATTGCCCTCTGATAGATTCCAGTTATGAGTACCAGTACGACTCCAAAGCATTTTTGTTTTCACTGGTGAACAAACCACGATGGGCACCTGTTAAATTGCCACAGGCAGGGAAATATAGTTCTTACAGATCATATTCCACAAACAGTTACAAATCGTTTGGGCCCCTATTTGGAGGAGGACATGACATTTACATTTCCAACTACGCGTCATCCAATAGCAATTCTTTCAGCAACCTTGGCTATACTTACAGCCCACCGAGCGGGTACAGCTTGTACAGCACCTTCGCCCGAACATTCCTAGCAGGAACTTACTATTTCACACCAGACGAAGTAGAAACTTTTTACGAAACAAATTAGAAATAATAATTAATAATGGGTCACATGTACTTTGATATTAGTATTCCATTAGTGTAAAAACAGTAAGTTAATAGTCGCTAAAGCGAATTCATTGTATACCGTTCTGTATCTACTAAACAGAGAAAAAAGATGAAATATCCCACAAGGCATTAATATATTTTAGTTCAGCGGCGAAGTAACGGTTACCTTGATTCAGGTTTCTCCTCTATAAATGAAGTACAAAATACATTTTTAGTGATATACTGACGTCTCTGACTAGCTTTTCTTATAGTTACCGTATTTTACTTGAAATAACACCATTCTCAAATAAGCGCCACACCCTCTCAACAACAGTACGAAAAGTATTTCGTTTTAGAAAAGGTCTCCGGAAATCATGTCGGAGAGAAAATGGAACACTGCGACGTTTCGGGTGGTTCCACTAGGACATTTCTTGGAGTATATGGGTCCTCTACCGCCTAATTTCCAAAAAACAACGGGGGGGGGGGGAGGTCTAACTTCTTATAAGCTTTCAATATAGCGCAAAATAACTTAAGGACAGAGTTAACTTTGAATGATGATTAGAGTCACTAATTGTCACGTGACCTTTTAAGGCTATTTTTAGCGCAAAAAATTATTTTACAATATGGCACCACTTCTAATTACTTTCTGGAAGTTGCAGTTATCGTCATAGTTATGAGACTAGTAGGTACATCATTTCTGTGTCCGTGCCTTTTAAGTTAATCTTTTAGACAGGGACAAAATAAGAAAATCGTTTGATAAGGGACTGGGTACTAGTACAAAATTCCGTTCATTTACACTTGCAATGAATTATTTAACAAAGCCCGGGCACAGATGTTTAGTCGTTCATCTAGGGACATGTTTGGTTGCAATTTCTTTGATTGACTACTATTCTGGTGCCATTTCTAATTTAAGTTTTTTTCGCACAAAATGGCAGTTGAAGGTCACGTGACCTAATTTACAGACTCTTTTACACGGAATTGTGGAAACTTTTGAGGACTTAAGGATATCGAACTACAAAGATGGCTAAGTGAAATAAATAACGACACCAGAAAAGATGCTAACCAAAGAAACAAAATGAGAACCTGACGGTTATTCAAAACGATGGACAATTACAAATGTGAAGATTACCTACATCAGGTCACCAATACGCGACACAGAATAGCTCTAACAAAACTGCGACTTAGCAACCACAAATTAGCCATAGAGACAGGACTTTATTTGAGACCGTTTAAGAAACCTGCAGAAAGAATTTGCAAAATTTGTAAAATAGAAATGGAGGACGAATGCCATTTTCTAAGTATATGCCCTGCGTACCAGGAAAAAAGATGTTCGTTACTAGATTATTTGGAAAAAGAATATAGAATAAAAATAAGCAGAATGTCACCTAACAAAATATTCATGTTTCTGATAAACCCTCCTGGTGGAAATGCTAAAATACAAAAACTAATCATGCAAATCATATATTCGGATGCTTTGAAAAAAGAAAAGGGGAAGACGGGAAAAAGTAAATACTCAAGGACTTAATTAATTAATAACTTATTAGCCATATATGGTTAGGAATTTTTTGTTGTTTGTAATTTTAGTTATTTGGAAATAGTTGATATACTATTTATTGTAGAAGACTCCAAATAAATAAAAAAATATATGTATGTATGTTCTGATCTTTTCTCCTTGAGGATAAAACATCAGTACCTGACGTTTTCAGCAGCTGTTCATTCATCCCTCCCGCACATTTTGAGACAAGTTTAGTGATAGTCAGTGGCTTTGGTTACGAGATATGACGTCATAAATAGCAGGTGGTACAGCCAATTTGGGGTAAAAATACATGTTTTTTCAACTTCTTTCAAAAATAAAAGTAAATCTTGTGGCTAAAATCCTGCAAAGTGCTTATTTATGTGTTATTTTTCATGTAAAGCACAAAAACCAATTAAAATTTCTCGCGGTTTTAAGACGGAAACCGTAAATAAATTGAGTACTGTAATTTTAATTTTCAGTGGACAAAACCATTGTACCAGAATAATTTAAAGAATATTGCATTCGTTTTTACATTTTTCAAGGGCTAAAGATGTAATAAATCATCTGTAGTAACACCAAAGTAAATTTCTCTTGGAAGCCCGAGAAAATAAATGCCAAATTTCACAAGAATTATGATTATCAGGTAAAATTCTAAAAATTTCTTGTGTAGGATGTAATCTTGTGAAATTTGACATTCATTTTCTCGGGCTTCCATAAGTAATTTTTTTGGTGTTACTACAAATGATTTATCACATCTTTGGCCCTTGAAAAATGTAAAAAAGAATGCAATATGCTTTAAATTATCTGGTTCAAGATTTATGTCCACTGAAAATCAAAATTACTTAATGTCCTGGTGGTAAACTCCAACATGGCGGTAAAGATGGCGACCATTTTTGGTGACTTCACAGGCCTCCAGCAGCGCCACTAGCCCTAAAATATACCTCATCTTGTTAAAAAGAACAAAGGCTTTCCAATAAAGGTTAAAATCGTTTCAAAATACTGCAACATATCAAAACTCCGGGGAGGGGTTCCATCCACCTCCCCCTTGTACCAGGGTGGGTGGGGGTATGAATTTGCGTGTACGTCCGAGGGTTAACATCAGGCTAATGTTAAATTCCCTTGCGCTTAGTTCCAGGTGTCCGCGGGAGGGGCGAGTTTCAACTGACTGATGCACGATTCCTCTTTACGGACACTTTATTATAGCCTTATCTGCCCATACGTATTCTACTGCGCGAGCGTCTGGGCATCGACCTACCCATCAAACGTTAGGAGTTAATTACACTTCAAAAACGGTCTTGTAAGAATAATGTTGAGGAGTGCTTTCGATGCGACACACTGACCCTTCATTTAAAAATTTAGGAATTCTCAATCTTGACAGTATCCACAAACCTCAAATAGGAAAAATTATGTATCAATACAAATCCGGCTTACTTCCTGATAGCTTCAATAATATGTTTTTAGTGACACGCCAGGTGCATTCTTATGACGAAAGAAGTTCGGGGTTTTTTAAATTGATTTACCACAATTACAATAATAAAAGAAAGTTCTCTATCAGTTTACAGAATATCCCAAATTCTTTAACTGTTTGTTTTGTTTTGAACGCAACAAATACCGCTTCCTTTTGCTGTAAGCCGAAAGCATTCCTCTTACCATAAATACTCATTTTCATTTTTTTATCGTTTTTTTTATTCCTTCCCCTTTTTCAGCCTAACTATGCTTAATACTAACGATTATCTAATATATTTATTAAGATTTACTGTAGCTCTGCCATTGATTTTTGGATGTATCATTCTGTTAATATTTTGTTGCAATAACTTAATTGAGAAGGCCCATTCCTTATAAGCCAGGTGGCTTTCCTTGGGCTTCCTCGCCATTAGCATTTTTTTAAAATATTTAGATTTTCTTGTTTTTAGTACATCCTTATGGCAAAACAATAAACCGAAACTGAAACAATTCGTGTGGACTGCGATGCCGCAGAACGGCTGATCCCTATCTCTAGCGCATCACGTAAGACTTGCAGAGAGATGCTCACATCACGTCTCTACAGACCTTGAAAGATCTACGCGTGTGAAGTGATAAATAAGTTAAAACTGATGAAGCTGGCTATGACACTATATCCATACTTTTAACTAAAAGAGCCCGTCGATTAAAAACTCACCGCCAATTGCTCATTAAACGCAACATTTTTTTTTATTTTTTGCAAAAGGAAAGGCTGTAATTTTTTATCGTTCAGCGTTAACTTCGGCTTGCTTCTATGTCCTCATCTCCTCCCCTCATCCCGTGGACTTTAATCTACAGTTCAGGCTTAAAAGGAAAGAAAAAATGGCTGGCTACGCCCCTGACAATGAACGTTCCCGCTTTGATCGGACAAGAAGGTTAAGGATGCTGCATAATCAGTTAATATTATTCAATGTGACATTATATTAAGTATTAAGAGCGGATGTCAGTAAATATCAACCAGAGGTCTACAAAAATGAAAAATCGAAAGTTCTCAAAAAAATTCACGAAGTAGCACTAGGTAAGCTATTAACATAAATGTAATTTTTACTTCGATCCGATAATTATTTTCCACGTACGGGGGGGTTATTGGTTTCGCGGCTCTCGGACCGGGTTTTTCAGGCCCGCGACCATACATGTGTCACAAAAAAATCGTTTTAAAATTCAAATCAATTGTAATGCGGACAACAAATAACTTATTCAGAAGAGTACATAATTGCACACATTTTAAGTGGTGATTTACTCAGTTTGAAGGAGAATGTAATATTTTGGAGATTTTTCATTATTTTCAATATTTTGAACGTTTTCGTTCAATGAAAAAATGGCAAATTTCAAAGCCCCAAATCGTCGACTGGTACCTCGATTTCAGTAACGAGTCTTATACGACGTTAAAGAGCGTTATCTCTTCTTTCAAAATCCTTTTTTCAAAACTATGGGCAACCGAAAAGCAAATTTTTGAGGTCAAAAAATACAAGTAGTACTTTTCTGAAATTTGAGCTTTCCAGAATCAGCGGGCCGATGCTAAAAACTCAGAAAAATGCAATAAGAAATCAGTTTGAGCAACAGTGTTTTAACGTTATCAGCTATCAGAAATCAACACGTGTTTATCGAGCGATCTGATAAAATTTAAAGCCGTTTTCCAACAAGAAAAGCAGCGTTTAGCCATCTTCTGCTACCAAACGCACGAGTCACGTAAGGTTGTCAAAGGGCAAAGCACAATAATAAACTTCAAAAAGCACAACGTTTCTGTGACCAGCAGTTAGACTTTAGCGGACAGAACAATGCCTACGAGTGTATGTTTCATACCTTAGCATGGGTTTCCTAGATACTGGAAATAAAAAACATCAAGGACAGCATCGGCAAGAGCATCTTCGGCTGCTCTCAAACGACGGAGATTGCGTTACTTTTCACAGATTGACCGCTTACCACCTGTTTTTGGGCTCACATTTCGACGGAACGCTTGCCTCGAGAAGCGCGCGGCACGGATCTGAACTCTTCTGTACGAGACATTGAACTGAATTTATCGGAAATATGTCACCACCACCAACAACACGAGCTTTTTTCGGGTATTTGTCGTTTTTTATACCAAAAGTTCGGGTAAGCAGATTCACGCAAAACCATTTGGCTTAAAAAAATGTGTTTAACAGCCCACCCTGGATTTGAAGCAAAAAGAGTTCCTTGAAATAAGCTAAAAAATACACAATTCACGCGGTGAAAAAATGAAAGATTATGGAAGGATTATCGAATTCTTGCCTAACCTGAGGGATTCCCCAATTTCCCGTGATGTAAGATTAGGGGTATGAAAAAAGCCCATAACCTGCTTCTGTCGTTGTGAATTTCCTCAAGATCAAAAATTTCAGTAAGAACCGAAAAAAACAGCTTAAAGGAGGTGCACACACCTTGACCTAGCCAGGGAAAAGGGGCCTCTCATTGAGCTCTCATTGAACTGTCATTGATGCACGGTGCAATTAGTTAGACCTGTTACTACCCCCCGGGCAACCATAGGAACAAGTCCAGCCATTTGGGCCCGGGGGTGGGCAGTACTTTGAAGTGGTCCTGTCGGGGACTTTCGGGGGTAGGGGGCGGGGCAAATCGAAAATAACATTTCTTTGTTTTTGTGAAGTACATCATTTCTCGCACGGCTGACAAGGTGACGGCGGACTCTGTAGCTGTGGAAAGGCCCTTTTGAAACATGTCCCGGCAACATGCGGGGCATCACGAATTAGAAATTGACGTCAACACCTTGAATCAACTCCATGAAGAGGGAGAGGCGATAAGATGCTTGATGTCTACGCGGGAATAGTCTGCCTGTAGTCATTTTTCATTTTGTATATCGGGACCATTTGAAAGCGCACGAATGAACCGAAACGCAGTAACGAGCCCTAACCCCAACCCATCGCCCTTACTGTCAATAAATGATCGCGTTTTTCATTTTTTTAATGCGGTTCGAGAACCTCCAAATGGAATATTGAGGGTCTTTGTACAGTTTTAGTTTATTTTACCGACAAAAAAGAACAAAACAAAGCAAAAGACAAGTACACGGAAATACGCAGAAGCAATGTGGCGAGGAAGCCTAAAGAGAAACCATAAGGCTTAGGTCATCCCCTTTTCGTTCGTTTAGCGTCGAATAGGTTTCCTGGTTTGGGTGGGTCGGTCGGTGGGGTGAAAAAAAATCACAAGAAATGTGAGAACAGGAGGCCTGAAAGACCAGCATCATTGCCGTGGATGGTCACCAAATCGACACAAACTCAATATGGCGGAAAATGTGATGGTCAATTTCATAAAAAAAAGGCCCAAAAAGGGTAAAAAGCAAAAAGGATACACCACCGAACGTTTTATGCCTGGAAATGCTAGCGCTGTTATAGTACTCATTTTTTAGATTAAAAGAATTAATACAAGTCCAAAAAAAAATAAACCTTGTCGTTTCTTTTTCTTGCTTTTTTAAAAAATGCCAAAAAACTGGGTCTGTTGGACGACACTAAACGAAGAAAAAATTAATATATGTATTAAGCTCCCTTAGAGTATAAAAGTATAAGTTTACAAGGACAGGATCGAACGTATACTGAGTAACTAAATGACAAAAGTTTGATCAAAATTAAATGAAAGGCTAAGAGTCTAAGCGCTCTCTGATAACGAAACAGTAAACAAGAAGTGCTGCCTGTCATTTAATAGAGACGTGAAATACTGGGTGGACCACATCCTGAACTCCTTCGAAAACCGAAAGAGAGGAACGTTCAGGGCTAAGGAGACAAGACAGGGGCGTAGCTACTTAAACTCAAGGTTCGCACGTGCGTACCCGAAAACGTTGAGGAGAAAAATAGAATGAAATAAGCATAACTAAAAAATCGGTTTCCAGAGAAGCGACGATATTAATTGGAGAACCGAATCTTGTATGATTTATTCATATAGCAACCTTAATGATGTAAAGCGTGAACGCGTTGTTTTCTCCACGACCTGTCTTCGGAGTAGACGAAGTAGGGCACAATTACGTCAATGTGTGGTGCTTTTGTCGGTCAAAAATAATGTGACAAAAAGGGGTAAAAAGAATCATTTGTAAACTAAAGTCGGAGGTACTACAAGCTTGATTTTTAATAGCTAAATTAATGATAAACGGTTGACGTCAGTGAACATAACAAGCCGACAGAATTAAAGAATTTTAGAGGTTGTGTCATGTCATAAACAGCAAAAACGCTTTTGCTTACAACCCTTAACCCCACATTTAATAAAGGCACCTTAAAAAAAATGTTGAGATTTGGGGAGGGGGGGAGAGCGTGGGGGGGGATGAAGACGATGTAGAAAAAGTTGGGCGTACCTCCGGAAAAATCCTGACTACGCACCTGCTAAATCCTGAAACTGAACAACAGGAGTCTTGACGAACCTTCTCAGTTATCATCTGTCCGGGGTCGTACTTTCAAGGAAGCGCTGATCAAGAATCACTCATGACGGAATGAAAACTCCTCGTAGCTTCCAGCGAAAAAAGGAGTGACAACAGTGGTAAGCGGTCGTTCTGTGAAATGTAACGCAATCTTTGCCGTTTACGATCTTTGAAACGTTGTTGTTTGGTATGTTTTCCCGTGTGGATACTTGACATTTCCAATATATGGAAACACCATGCTAAGGTACGAACAACAGACATTCACAACATTGTTTTGTACGCTAAAATCTGATTTCATGGACGTAAAACGTTTTGAATTTTAAGACTTTTTAATATTAGTGCCTTGCCCTCCCTTTGACAACCTTACGTGACTGGTGCACTTGGCAGGAGTTGACAGCTTAAATCTGCCTTTCTTGATAGCAAACGGCATTAATTTATATCAGATCGCTGTATAAACACGTATTGGTTTCTGATAGCTGATAACGTTAAAACACTGTTGCTCAAACTGATTTCTTATTGCATTTTTCTGAGTTTTTAGCATCGGCCCGCTGATTCTGGAAAGCTCAAATTTCAGAAAAGTACTACTTGTATTTTTTGACCTCAAAAATTTGCTTTTCGGTTGCCCATAGTTTTGAAAAAAGGATTTTGAAAGAAGAGATAACGCTCTTTAACGTCGTATAAGACTCGTTACTGAAATCGAGGTACCAGGCGACGATTTGGGGCTTTGAAATTTGCCATTTTTTCATTGAACGAAAACGTTCAAAATATTGAAAATAATGAAAAATCTCCAAAATATTACATTCTCCTTCAAACTGAGTAAATCACCACTTAAAATGTGTGCAATTATGTACTCTTCTGAATAAGTTATTTGTTGTCCGCATTACAATTGATTTGAATTTTAAAACGATTTTTTTGTGACACATGCATGGTCGCGGGCCTGGAAAACCCGGTTCGAGAGCCGCGAAACCAATAACCCCCCCGTACGTGGAAAATAATTATCGGGTCGAAGTAAAAATTACATTTACGTTAATAGCTTACCTAGTGCTACTTTGTGAATTTTTTAGCGAATTTTCGATTTTTCATTTTTGTAGACCTCTGGTTGATATTTACTCACATCCGCTCTTAAAACCTAAACGTAATTTTTTTCTGAGAAACCATAGTACACAAAATACTGTTGAATCCCTAACACCTGAACTCATGACGTTCAGATATCACTGCTATGCTGAAACCCGGCCGAGCACGTGTTACACGAAGGATAAGAGAGAGGTGGGTCAACAGCCAGGGCAGCTTTACGTCAGCTGTAATGTAAAACGATATTCGATAAAGGATCAAGTTTTACAGGCAACTTTCCTACAAACGTCTGTCTTTGAGTGGAGCCCTGTGAAAGAAAAGGATTGTGAAGCTGTAGAAATGAAATCTTTAAACTCCCCAAAATCTCACCGACTCCTTGATTTTGTTCCGTCGATTAGGCCATCATTCCTTTCTGTGATGTTAGTTTTCGTTTGCGGGTGTCTCTGGGTGAAGAATGAAACAACAAACAAGCGACTGATCGCACTGCAATCTCGCATTGATTACTTACCCTGCGTTAAGAGGGTCTCGTTTGAGAGGATGACTCGTTCGTCGACAAAATTTACGCTAAAAGATCTTTACAAGAAGATGTGGACACACTTTTCAGAAGGGATCGCCCATACCTCAGGTAAAATGCTGCATGAATAATCTCGTCTTATTGTTGCCGTTTAGACCTAAAGCCGTTTGTAATGTCCTCGTTGGGACATGGAGTGGTTTTACCCTAACATGAGCTAACATGTACGACCTCATTTGAAAATGCTACGTGCACATGGGGCCTTGTGTCTTGAATGAAATGAGGAAGTATTAAATAAATGTTATTTATAGTTTAAGCTAAATTGTATGATTGCGTTGTTCTTTTAAATCATAAGGCCACTCATATTTGCAAAAACAATTGCATTTATTTTTCTTAGATCCCTTATTTGAACTTGTGGTGAACTCTGAATTTTTTTCGTCGCCCGCCCACCCCTTTGCTTTATTTACGCTTTCCCTTCCCTTTCAAAGTTTACCACGCAACTTAGCTCGAACAGGAAATTAGGCTAACTTATAACAGAAGCTTTTTGGGTTACATGAGACAGTAATTTTACTGATGTAGAAAACAAAAGGTCATTTAATGCGTGATACCACTACACGAGAAAATTTAGGACAGACCACATACGATTAAGTTTCAATCAAAAACAACATTCACAAGAAGAGAGTTTCTAATAATAAAGCACTAAAATTTACGACGAAATTTCGTCTGAAAAAAAAGAGAAGAAGGAAAAAGATCGATAGCCTCTTGTAGACGTCCGCGCACCCTTCCTGGTTGATTAGTCACTCGGGTCTAAGGATGTTAGTCTTTTTGAACTGATAAACAGTTCAAAAAATCAAGACGAAAATACCAAAAAAAAAACAAAAAGAAAGAAAAGTAAAAGAACAAAACGAAGGAAAGAAAAGGATTGGTTATTACCACCCTCTCTTTGCTAGCGTGTGGTAAATGAGCTAATAAAAAATACTGAAACAGAAAGCTTGGTATCACGATGTTAATGTGAACAACATAATGATGCATTAATTAATCAAACAGTCGTCATATTGTCGATATCATTTTTACTACAGCCGTACCGTTGTCAAAAATGGAATTTGCAACCATCAGACCAAGACACCGAAGACACGTTTTAAACGACACTTCAGTTAGCTTCACAATACATGACGTGAGAAGAGAAATCATGAGACAGTTTGAACAACTTATGCCACACAAGTACTGTAAGTCAAGAGAAAAGGTCTGTCCTGCAGGTCCCCCCGGACTCCCTGGTACCACTGGGGCAAAAGGACCACGTGGCAGGAGGGGACCAAAGGGAAAGAAAGGGCCTCAAGGTCCCATGGGACCACCTGGAAAATCCGGAAAAACAGGAATGACGGGTCCTGCGGGACCGAGAGGAGATAAGGGAAACAAGGGAGAGCCTGGGCCAAAAGGCATGCCGGGACCGCCTGGAAGGCCTGGGAAATCGATATCTGCACCACAAGTAATGTTGTCACCGGCAGAACAGACAAGGGATGAAGGAGGAGATACGACTTTTTATTGCACGGTAGGAGGAAATCCTAGCCCCGCGGTCGAATGGCGATTCAAGGGCAGAAAAATTCGATCAGGTGCAAAATATTTGATAAAAGAAGCAGAGTTGATTGTTAAGAATCTGAATTACAGCGATGCTGGGCAGTACACATGTGCCGCCAGAAACATTCTTGGATCATCCGAGGCGACAGGGAACTTATCTGTTCGAGGTACGAGGATCGGGTATTAACTTTGAGCTTAATTTTACATCTTGTCGCTTGATTTGGTTGATTTGTAGGCGCTAGGCGGGATTGGATGTTAAACCCGTTATTTAGCTTGTCTTCTCTTTACTCTGCATTCTAACGTGTAACCATCCTCCCCCCTCCACATTATACTGTAGGTATAAGAAACCTTCGTGACTTCCTTGCTTTCTGATTTGTTCAACAAAACCCCCCGAGATTCCTTTAAACAACTCCCTAACTTGGTACTTAATTTTATATTGTTGGCTAATCATTAGCAACATGCTTTTTGTACAACGTTCCTTGGCAACTTTAAAGCGTAGAAAGTTAGTTGTACAACATTAATGGGGCACGATGATGGAAAATTAGATTACTAAGTTTCCCCGAAAAAGAAAACGTCCTTATAATTTACCCGTTTGTTTTTAGTACAGTTGCAATCTTTTCCCATGCAGTGATGAGTTAATATGATGACATCTTAGTCTAAAGTCAGGATTTTGATCATGAAATTTGGCTATTTTTTTGTTTTTCTTTTTTCAGGCCTCCCAGTATTCACTAAAGTTCCACCACCGCTGGCCGCACCCGTACAGCGCAATACCTTTCAAGTAACTTGTCAAGCAGAGGGTTTTCCTCGCCCCACAGTAAATTGGAGTAGAGTGGGAATGCCTTTGCCAGCTGGAAGAGTTGAAGTAAACCGAGGTACACTAACCATTAAGAACTTGACTCCTGCTGACAACGGTTTGTACGAGTGCATTGCGACGAACACGATGGGAACAACGAAAACCAGAACCAACGTGGCAGTGCAACGCCACTCAGGTCTGTACATACATTATTTGCGCCAACTTTGGTTAAGGTTCAGTCATCATGTAAGCCCGGGATGAGGAAGGAACGAAATTGTCTTGTCCCAGTCCCTTAATTTAAGGCTAAAAACGTCCTAGCTCTTTCGCGTTCATTTATTTGAAAACTTGACGGGTGTATCACTAGACGAAATAATGGATTTGTACAAATTTGCTGTCATGAGCAAATATGATGCAAAAATATAAATACTGGGGAGTAAATCTGGGGCAAACCTGGTAAATGCCACATTTGCATACTTAAAACACGGGGAGTAAATAAGTAGGTTTGCCCCAGATTTACTCCCCGCCCCCCCCCCCCCCCTTTTTTTTTTCATTGTCTAGCGACATATTTGCTTAAAGCAAATTTGTGCAAATCCATTTTTGCTTTCAGTGTGTAAAGAGAAAAGTTGTACTGCAAGCAATCTAATGTTTTCTCAAAATAAAAGTTGGTCAATACAGATTGAAACTTTAAAAATAATTGTAAATAAATACAGCGATTTTTGTGTCGTGCTTATGCTAGCTAGATTAATTGGTTTTCGTTTTTACGCGACTCTTATTTGTTTTATTTGTGCTTGTGTTTAAGTTTGCTGTGCTAATGAGCTGAAATCCGACAAGGCTTTACAGAATGACCTGGGCCAGATTTAACTTGTTCAGTCTAACTTGGCCATATTTCCTTGGTAACAGGTTTCGAAGACTCCGTTATTGTGGGAAACAAAAAACAACACTTGACCTTATTAGGCAACTGGCTAGCACCTGTGGCTAAAGGCATAAATTCTCTGTGGAAGCGCTGTTGGCGTGCATCTGTGGACGGTTGGGCTTCAAGTACATTTCACTCACGATGTGATGGCAAGGGACCGACTGTAACAATAATAAGGGTTGGGAGATACATTTTTGGCGGATACACCAGTTTGTCTTGGGGTAAGTAAACATTGTAAACGGAGATAATTTAAGCTTGGTTTTCTAGCTTTGTTTTTGAGCTTAAATTCAACAAAGTTATTTAGTGAGCTTCCTCAAAATGATTCAGCCTTTGGATGCACAGATTGAAAAGGCGTTTTTCACTTTTCTTAGATCTTGCTCTAGCCTCATTCCGCCACTTATCCTCCCGTATCATCACCATTTCCTGAATTTAAAGACGATTCTTATCATTACTAGTTACTTTCAATTTATACTAAAAAGTACTTATCCGGCCGCCATATAATTAAAATATCATGATCTGTTAGCTGGGAATTCTAGGCTCTAAACTGAAAATGAACAATAATTAAAAACAGTACAGCATGTTAACCAGGCCAGTTGTGCTGAGCCGATTATTAGATTTAGATTCAATTTCTGTACAAATAGTTACTTTGTAATTTAAAGGCGATGAAGCCTGCTAGTTACATCAACTACATAAGCTTTGATAGGAAAACTGTGTTAAAATGTTTAGGAGTCAGTTCAAACGAAAACGCCAAACCTCTTGGCAAAACAGTGTGTAAACTGCGTCTGAGTGAATTTACCATTCAATAGTCCGTTGGTTAATTTGTTCAGTTAAAATATAATGAATTCATATATTTTCTGGAATTTATAGTTTTTTGTAGGTCAATTTAAGCTAATTAATTGAAACTCTTTCCTTTAAAAGACTTGACAGATTTCCTCTAAAGGTTATTTGACTCTTTAGTTTTGTTTGTTGGTTTGTTTGTTTGTTTGTTATTTTTTTTGGCATTTTTATTGTTTTTTAGTTTTTTGTTTTTTTGGTTTTAAAATGTTTGTACTTGTCCTACAACTACAAAGTAAAATAAATAAAACATATCAAACTCACATTCGTTTCAAATGAGAAAATTTGTTTCCAGATTTGTCTTTGGTATCAATGCACTTGACGGGTGGTTTAATTTCTAAAGTGAGTATCAGAACAAACGACGTTAATTACACTTGGTTCCATCTTTAATTTCTCTCCGATAGCTTCTAGCGGTGGGTACCAGTACGACTCCAAAGCCTTTTTGTTTTCACTGGTGAACAACCCAGGATGGGCACCTGTTAAACTGCCTCAGACAGGGGGATATAGTTCAAACAGAAAGTCAATATACTGTAGCTCACGGTATGGACCTACATTCGGAGGAGGACATGACATTCACATTTACAACTACGCGTCGTCCAATAGTCTTTCTTACAGCAACCTTGGTTATACTTACAGCCCACCGAGTGGGTACAGCTACAGCAGCACCTTCGCCCAAACATTCCTGGTAGGAACATACTATAACTTCACACCAGACGAAGTAGAAACTTTTTACGAAACAAACAAGAAATAATAATTAACAATAAGCCACATGCACTTTGATATTAGTATTCCGTTAGTCTCAAACATTAAGTTAATAGTCGCTAAAACGAATTCATTACATACTGTCCTGTGTGTACTAAACGAAAAAAAAAAAAATGAAAAACCCAATAACGCACTATGTTTAAGTTCAATGCAGCGGTAGAAAAAGTTGGTTATCTTGATCCAGGTTTTCCCTTTATAACTGAAATACGAAATATATATTTGGTGATATAATGACGTCTCTGACTAAATCTTGCCATACCTACCATATTTACTTGAAATAGCACCGTCCTTAAATAAGCGCCGCCCCCTCTCAACATTAGTGCGAAGCGTATTCATCGTCATTTTTAAACATTTTAAAGCTTAAAATTGGTTTATTTTTGTTATCATTCATTGATTTTTTTCTCAAAGGCGGAAAAGATGTTAAAGCTAAGCTAACTTTTTCTCTTGTTTAACTACACAAGGAAAGGTAAAGAAAGGTAACGTTTTCGATGTTTACCATTAATTTTACAAAAAGTATCCGGAAAATCCCTGTGAGGAAGTAAATGGAACACGGTAAAGTTCCGTAAGCAAACGATTTTTTCAACCCGATTTCTGGCCGAAATTTGCTAGTCCTAATTTCCTTTACCATTTCTTTGGATTCGTTCGACCGTTTTGCCCATATAAATGGTAAAACAGCCAGTATGCCTAAGTATTGGGGCCCCTTTCCCGAACGTTCCGATATTTAACGGGCTCGCAAATCTGTTTTGTTTACAGTCATTTAAGATCGACTTTTCAGTAGTTTTAAAGTTGACATGGAATAATTGTCTGTTAGCAAAACAAAATGGAACCTTTTTGCTATAAGGCTTTGATTAGAATATTTTATTGCGAGCCTATAAAGCTGTCGGGAGTTAATTCAGAAAGTCATTCCCCTCAGAAGTTGTTCCCAGCCGTCTGCTTCAGACGGATAGAACGGTCCGTAATTTACAGTAGGAATCAAACATTCGGCTGATAAATTGTAAATTATGACAACAACTTCGAGCCTACTTTTAATTCCTACTGTGCCAATGACGTTGGTCCTTTCTCAAGTCTTTTCTAAAAAAATGCATAGATGGCTATGCGCTTATTTATCATTAAGAAAAGATAGCTGACAAAGAATTTTAGGAAGAAAATGAATATCTACTCTGAGCTCCTCAAAAAAGGCGGGAAAAATATCGGTCTTTTTACCAACGTTCACGAAACAAAGTTTTTAGTATTATAATGAATGAATGTAAAACAAATATCATGGTGATCTTCTCAAGAAAATGCGCCGGACCTATCCAGATCACGAGAAGTTCTGAATAACCATGCGTTAAAAAAAAATATTTTTTAGAAGCAGCAAAAGATCTTGGGTCCGCCTCACTCAGCCTATTACGTTTATCAAAGACAACATCTTTGACGAAAATATAACGAGCTCTGGTGACGGGAATGCTGGATTGATTAGGAAGGCCGCAGGAGTCCGAACCCCCACTCCCATTTCCCCTCCCCCGCCCCGCCCCTAACTTCCTCCATGCTATAGGAACAGGCTAACGATGTAATCATTTTATTATTGATATTTACATCATCATCATCATCATCATCATCATCATCATCATCATCATCATCATTATCGTCATCATCTATACATCATCATTTCTCACACAGAGAATGCACATTACAGTTATGCACCGGTTAACATGACTCTTGTCTTCATTCATTAACAGTTTGTTCTCGAGTTTCTTAATCTCTTTTCAACGAAAAAGTCCCGAGAAGAATCACCGTTGAAATCATCTGGGCTGTTAAGTGAATCTAAAGGTTTTGTAATACGGTTTTAGACAATTCTTGGGTTGCACGTGACGTCACCAAAAATTAAACTAAGAAACTATCGATTCTGAGTTTCTACTTTCACGAGGTATTACAGTACCTAAACACCTTTACCTAAACAAATTTTTGGTTTGAAAGGGTTCTTCGTTTTGCGAGAGAGGACGCTTGAATTTCCAGGCTTTTGCGTGACGCGGCATTTAGCTGGCGGCCGGTAAAGCTCTTATGTGGGTTAAAAACATTAGCGATTTTGGGAGATTTTGCAATCTAAACATCCCTTGTCTCAGAATAAATATTACTGTAATCTTTATGAGTTCCTCAAGCGAAGAACTCACGCATTAGCAGGAAAACTCGAAAACAGATGTTTCTGTCGGTATCCGGCGGCCATATTGGTGTTCCTGAAAGGAACACCAACATGGCGTTTCCATACAAAGCTTTATAAATTTAGGTAAACCGTTTTTCCCAATATCTCGCATTTGAAATATTTCACAGACCTAATTCTTGGCAAGGATTTTTGTATATTTATCTTTTTTCAATTCCCAGATTCTAGTCCCTCTGTATTGAATGGTTTACATTTTTTTTTTCATTGCGTGACAGTGCAAGCCGAGAATTAGCAATTATTTGATGAGGCTGAGTATGATCTGAAGAATTACGCAGATTGAAGACGGTGTTATCAGAAGAAGCGGATAACACCCTCACCCAAGATCTCCATATAAATTCTTCAGAAAACAGAAAAGCCGAGTTTAATAACTGTTCTACTACTAATTCATAAAGTAATCCATGAGTAATCCATATTTCAAAAACAGGCTATATATGAATCATATTGTTGTATTTTTTTATGATAATCTTGCAGTATTTTTGGGCAGTAGTTTGGTTATTGCAGTCGCAAAATGTGTGAAATTAAATTTTGTGCTATTTGCTACACCTTGCAACCCGAGCTTGTTCCCTGGGCTTCTCGTTTGCCGTCCCTTTTTCTGCGGTTTATCCTGTAGTTGAAGTTATGAATATATGAAAATCATATATTTGAACTGCGGAGTGAAGAATGCGCTTCATTCATTCTTCACTCCGAAGTTCACAAATATGATTTTCATATATTTATAATTTCATTGTCATCGATCCTTTCACAGGTTTATAACGAACCAATTCAACGACCTGCTCCCAGCTGGCTTGTTAGCGTAATTGGTAGAGCGCTGCACCGGTATCGCAGAGGTCAAGGGTTCGAATCCCGTACAAGCCTGAAATTTTTTCAGGCTTTCCTTTCGCAACTGCAAAAGTTGCGTATATAACTGCGATGACCTTAGTTCATATAAGTATCCTGTAGTGTTGACGTCATTTTATCTATTATCCTTCGGCCTCATGGGCTATTGGCTCAGAGGCTATGAGGGCGAGAGGAATAATTGTTTATTAGTAAAATCAAACTAGTTGGTCAAAAGTATCGAGATAAAACAACTTTAGCCAGCAAAACGCAATTCAGTGCCATTGTTTTCGTTTCCAAAGTAGCGCTTTTCGCTATTAGTGGGCTATAGCATATAGCCTAGTAGTAGCTCAACCAATCAGAACGCAGCATTGATAATAGACCACTAGTTGGACTTCACTAAAAGAAATTAGCAAAGGGATTAGAACCAAATGAGAAACGGATATATAATATATATTTTTTGAGTATGAATAAATGCTAAGAGAAAATAAAGATAGCACATTATTCAAACATGCCAACGATGCTTACACTAACAATATTTTAGAACGTCACTCCATATAGAAGTCTTATTACTGGTACATTTGGATGTCCTTTCAGCTGTTAAATTTAAAGTCAAATATAAGCAAAAATGTTGCATGCAATGTTATTTTAATTCCCACGGCAAAAAAAAAAAAAAAACGTATTTACCAGGCTCAAACACAAAACAAAAAATTCACTTCTTAATTTTGAACTGACTTCGCCTGGCCTAACAATTAAAAGATATCATGCTACGTACTTGACAATTTACCAGCGACCATCATTACACCGTCCTCTTTGCATTGCTCCTGATCATCACGGCAGAATATGGAACCAAAAAACGGTGATTTCAACAAAGAAATAAAGTTTGTCTTTATAACTGCTACAACGTTTGGATCACTTGCATCCCCGTTGAAGTAATAGTAAGGCAGATAGCTCATCTTTTTAACAATTGTCAACTCTTGAATGAAAGGAAAAATATATATAACACAACTTTGGATAGCTACTTGAGAGTACTTCTTATAAGCACTTTGTTCTCTTTTCTTTATGTACACTCACTTGAACAGAGTGGAGAAAAGAAACAGTCATGTATAAGCGACATGACCAACCAAAATGTGAAGATTTAGTTGTCGCTAACACTTACGTACAGGATCATTCTAAGTAGCCGCTTAGGAGAATCGCCGAATCTCAAGGAGAATCTTCCAAGAATTAGAGTTCTAGAACCGATCGCCTCATCCTTTTTTTAAGCAGAGGATTAATTATTTGTTATTTCTGTGTTACGAAATCTGTACCTCTTTGTTATCGCCTTAAGTTCAGTCCTATGGGGAGATTGTGTGCACTCTCATGGGTAGCGTAGAGATCAGACTATGCGTTAGGTGGCCGTAGCCTGTGTACAGCCGCCCCCTCCCCTCATAATACTTTTTTTCAGAGGGGTGGGGGTGGTTAATGCTGTACACAGCTAGAATCATTATAAAAACCGTCAACCAAGAAAGTTGCCGCAGTCGCTTTCGAGATGCGGTCTAGTTAACGATGGGCTCCACTAAAATGGATTTTCGATCGACATGTTGTCTAAAGAATTAATTTTCAACCATCTTAGAATTAGGAATTGAGTTTGTGTCTGTAATCCCCACAAGAAGAAGAAGAAGAAGAAGAGGAAGAAGAAGAGAGATAAAAACGAGAGGAGAGCAGCTCTTTGAATGCAGCTCAGCCGGAAGACGAAAATAGACGGACGTTCTTTATTTTTATTTCTTGCCCTCCGCGGTCGCCGATGTATTTGAAAAGAACGAAAAGAAAAATAAAATAACGTCTGTGTACAGGCTAGCTAACAATACTTGCATGCCCGTTATATTGTTTACGGTAGTGAAAAATACGCCTCCTAGCTACAGTATGTATGTAGACGTCATGCCGTCCGCAACAGCTAACCTTTTTAAAAGTACTGATACTAAAATGTAGATTGGCGTTGGACCCTTTTAACACAGTCAACTTACACGCTTCAGTCAGTCATGTACAACGCTTAAACGTTTCACGTACTTTTTAAAGTTATGAGAAAAATGCATTTGGCTTCATTTACCGACCTGTCGGTGGCCGAATACATTAGTTCGTATGAACCAGGAACTCTGAATAAAGTACCAGGAACTTTATTTGCTCTATGTTAGGAAAAGATCGTCAAATGTCTTTAACGTGGGGCTCCACCCAAATGAGACGTTTCTCATTCTGTAGTTTCTAATGTTATGTCGCTTGGGCAAAACGTAAAAACGAGAGGATTCGTGTCTGAGGTATAAATAGTCGCACAATATAAGAAAGTTTAGGGGTGGGGATCATAAAAGAAACCGTATTATATCAAAGTGCCTCCCTCGAATAAGCGCCCCTCCCCTCCCCAACACTTTCTTAAATGGTAGGGATACAAGTAAAATATCAGCTTCTATATAGTCACTCTTTTTAACTTTGATTTTGGGCTTTACGGCTACGTACAGCGGAAATCAATATTTGAGAATAGTTTTTTTTTTTGCGCAATAATGAATTCGAACAAGAAACAAAAATTGTTCTAATAACGTTGAAGAAATAATACCTATGTATGTACATCTTTAAAGCAACAAATAAAACAAAATCAAAATTCGCACCAGAACGATTACTTGGTCATGAAGATTTTACTTCTGAGTGCACGATGTTTAGAGCCTACAGTTACGAAGGGCTAAACAATGATAAATTAAAATCTCCAAAGCGCTTGCTAAGTTTCCCTATTCCTCTCAAATCACTCTCACGTTCAGAAAATTGGAAAGAATCACAAAGAGTCTAACTGTTTGGCTTGATCTCTTGCTCGACGGTGTTTTGATCACAAACTGCACTGTTAACTTTGCCATACCGCTAGGGGAAAAGGTAAGATGACTCGAGAAAAACTTAAGTAAATAAGCAAAATAGAAATTCATGATTTAAGTCCTACATTCAGAAAATAAACATGATGATAAAAATCTGAAAATCGCACTCGATTTAAGTATGGCTATGGCGCAAAACAAGTGGAGTGGCCGCAACATTTGAGAGGCAAATGGTCAGGAACGTCTTTGAAAAAAAGGAAAAGCAACGTTGAATCCAGTACTTGCAAGTTTACCATATACAGATGTTAAGCGATGCTTACTCTTGAGGTCCGTTCTCAGAATTGGGTGAGAAAAGAAATCCGCTGGTCTCCAGGGTAACATTTTTCATGCATTCAGAAGTAACGCAGTCGAGAGTATATTAAGAGGTGCGTCCGGTTTGATCATTTAAATAAATACAGAATTTAGTCAATCTTGAGTAGGTCTGATGTTTGACACTATGATCGGCTTCCAATGTAGAAGTCAAGTTTCACTTGGTTGCTTGACGTATAGTTAAAGGTATGTGGTTGACTTTAGAAACGAGTTCACCTGTGACCGGTAGGTTCTGAAC
This sequence comes from Porites rus, assembly GCA_964035705.1. NCBI lineage: Eukaryota > Metazoa > Cnidaria > Anthozoa > Scleractinia > Poritidae > Porites > Porites rus. The sequence continues at coordinate 21,985,885 of OZ037999.1, forward strand.
TGCTTTAGGCTCAATTACTAGCCAATGTGCGGAAACGGTAGCCCGTTCTCGGTCGATTCTCAGATAGGAACAAGACTGGACCCTAGAGAGCGGTTGAAATTGAGCCTAGGAATACTAATGCCCCGATATACGGGGCTTTTATCAAACTACTTGGCCCAGCTGGGAGCTGGGAAATTAGCGGTGTTTTAACACCGGGCCAATGCTAACTTACCCTGCGCTAAGTTCTAGGGCTGGAGTCGGAGGGTCGGAGTTCAGTTGACTAAATATTTCAAAATACATGCGGCCTCCGATGCCTGCAGCACTAAGGGAACGGCTGATCCCTATCTCTAGGGCATCAATCAGGACCCGCCGAGAGATGATGATCACGTCTCCACAGACCTTGAGAGATACACGTGTGAAGCAGAGTTCTTTATAAATAAGTCAAAAATGATGATGATGACTATCGTGAAACTATATCCCTTAAATTGAAAGAGCCCGTCGGTTAATAACTCACCGTTAAGTACTCATTAAACGTAACATTATTTTTCTTTTTTGAAAAAGGAATGGCTGTAATGTAAATATATGTTATTCACCGGCCTAGGCAGGTCCGGATCCGTATTGGGAGAAGCTGTGCCCTTGGTCTGAGTACCGCCCCAGGCCGTAGGCCGAGGGCGGTACTCAGACCAAGGGCACAGTTTGTCCCAATACGGACCGACCTAGGCCGGTAATAACATTTTTATCTTTTTTCCAACTGAGATTTAAAAGTCTCAGGAAAATTTTCCTTCACTCTACAAGTAGGATGCGTTCGTGTTGATGAAGCGCGCGATCGACTGCAAACCAAAACAAAACTCTACAACATGATTTTTAGCTCGGTAATTTATATTATGGCACTTACTGCTCTCTTTTGGAATAAAGAAAAGGATTCCGCCCACTCGCAAGCTTGGAAAAAAATAAAAATTTTTTCTCGGTCAGCGTTAACTTGGCTTGCTTCTATGTCCTTATTCCCTCCCCTCAAAACGAGGACTTCTACAGCTCAGGCTTAAAAGGAAAAAAAGGCTGGCTACGCCTCTGACAATGAGCGTCCCCGTTTTGATGGGACAAGAAGGTTTAGGATGTTGGATATATAATTAATGTTATACAATATGAGATTATATTAAGTAATAAAACTTAAACTTTTTTTCTGAGAAGCCAGAGTGTACAAAATACGATTGAATCCCTGACACTTGCACTGAAACGTGACGATGGCTGCAATATTAGACATCACTGCTTTGCTGAAACCCCGAGCACGTGTTACACGAGGGTGTAAGAGAGAGGTGGGTCAACAAGCAGGGCAGCTTAATTACCTGCGGTAAACGAATATTCTTGTTTTTCTTGACCAAATTTTAAAGGATCATGTTTTATTGGCAACTTTCCTACAAACCTCAGTCTTTGAGTGGAGCCCTGTAAAGGAAAACGATTGTGAAGCTGCAGAAATGAAATCGTTAAACTCCCCAAAATCTCGCCGACTCCTTGATTTTGCTCCGTCAATTAAGCCATCATTCCTTTCTGTGATATTAGTTTTCGTTTGCGGGTGTCTCTGGGTGAAGAATGAGACAACAAACGAGCAACTGATCGCACTGCAATCTCGCATCGATTACTTGCCCTGTGTTAAGAGAGTCTCGTTTGAGAGGATGACTCGTTCGTCGACAAAAGTTACTTCGAAAGATCTTTACAAGAACCTGAAGATGCCGACACGTTTTTCAGGAGGGATCGCACATACCTCAGGTAAGAAACTTGTTTAGAAATTGTGATCTACAGTACTAGAAAATTGGTTTCTTTGCACCCCCTTTGCTTCTTCTTTTCTCGGCGATTAAATTTCCCCCTATCTTCTTCCCTTTCAAAAGCCTGCTATGTAGGTATATAAGGTCAAAAAGGAAATGCGGTTTTACTTTAACTGAAGCAAACCCTTTGGGTTATGTTACAACACAGGAATTTGGACTGATAAAGACAAGGTCAATAAAGGCGTGATACAAACAACTGAAAGGAACTAACAGGATAAACTGTAAAATGAAGTTTCAAAGCCTTGTTTTCTAGATCAACAAATCCAAATTTAACGTGCAAAAGAAAAACATGCCCAGTAAGAGAGGTAGCAATGAGGCACTAAAATTCACGAGTACATTCCATCGAAGAAAAAGGAGAAGAAGTAAAAGGATCTATAGCCCCGGGAGGGGAGGTGATTTTTTATATACCGTATTTCCCCGAATAATAGCCGTCCCTCGATTAATCGCCTCCCTCGAATTATCGCCCCTCTTTAATGGAAATATTTAAATAATCGCCTCCTTCTAATAATCGCCCCCAACCCTCTCGCCATCTTTTTCTTTTATCCCTGTCACTTTCGAAGAGAAATCTGATCCAGCAAAACTGATCAGTGACGATTCAAGCTCTGAAAATTAATCAAGGAATCAAATTTGGAACACCTAAAAAGTCTATGTTCAGTTCATTTGATGTGATAGTAAAACAAAATATTTAGGACACGACGTCCAATAAGCGATATTTGAAATAATCGCCTCCCTCGAATAATCGCCCCCTTTTGATACGAGCTAAAAGAACTAATCGCCCCCGGCTATTATTCGAGGAAATATGGTAAGCCATCTAGGTATGTGCCGTCCCATTGGATATGGTTTTTGGGCCTTTTTGGTCTGAAAACGGGTATATACTTTGCCCGTTTTGGTTTGGTATTGTGTATGGTTTTCGAGGAAACTACTGACGTTAATAATTAGACATTTTAACCCATACAGTGGCCATATTGAATTAATTAGATTAAAGGAGTATTATGGGATGCCAAGGGGGTATGGGCACGATTCGATATACTCGCTCAGTATTTTCGCGCGCTTTTCGGGGCAATTTTTAAATCTTAAAGTTTTCCTAGAATAACCACAGGCACCCCAAACTCTGTGGGAGTTCGTTGGACTTTGAATTTTTAAGAGAATGAATGAAAATAAACAAAATACGTCCTAAATTCCATTTTTCGACAAAAATAGAAATAAAAATGACACCTCGTGTTTGTGTTTTGTTATTACTGTCTCTTCGCCTTTACAGCCATTTGGAAGCCCTTTTATCGAAGTTTAATATTTTGAGTTGTACTAACAGTAAGAAAAATGGGAGGGCTGGGGACTCTGAAGCCGACCGTTCAAGCTCGAAGCTCCATAAAACGCATGAAAATGGTCCAAACTCGCCAAAATTGCCGTCAAAGGATCTGGAGTCTCAGATTTCATCACAACCGCTAGCGAAGTGCTTGATTTTAACCTTTTTTCATCAGAGGTTTCTTTCTCGGGATGCGTATGACCGGGCTCTTGGACGTGACGTAATTAACGGTGGCTCAAAGCTTACGTCACAGCGACATTTTGCCTCCGTCCGGGGACGGGTACAGTGCATCGCGAGTGTCATCGCGAGTAGCACGGTGGGAGGGTCCCTGGGTCCATTTGACCGTAACAAACCGTGCCAAACCATCACACGAGCGCTTGGCTATTTACACTCAAGCAAGCGACCGAGCAGTCTCCTTCGCCTTCTTTTTAGTCTTCCCCTTTTTGCTAGCTTCATACACCGAACAAGCTATCCCACTCGAGCATAATGGCTTCCAAATAGCTCTTGAGACGAAGAGACAGTAATAACAAAACACAAACACAAGGTAAGTCATTTTTATTTCTATTTTCGTAGAAAAATGGAATTTAGGACGTATTTTGTTTATTTTCATACATTCTCTTAAGAATTCAGAGTCCAACGAACTCCCACAGAGTTTGGGTTGCCTTTGGAATAACATGTAATAGGGAAAAAAAAGTGTTGTACCGTGTTTCGAATGAACGATGGTCTTTCAACTGAGAAAAATTATAATGAAAGACTATGCCAGATCGATAGTCGCCGGCGGACTAAGCGACTGGTGTCTCTCTCCGATGAATAGTTTAATCATTTATTAAGAAACGGTCATATAAAATGAAGATTCGGAAATACAAAAAAAACAACAACAACAACAAAAAAAAACAAGGAAGGGAAAGACAGGGTCATTAACCACTCTATCCGGACTGTGCTGGTTAACTCCCAATACGAACAACCTTTTTAGGTAATTATTTTTGTCATTAATCAAACAGTTGTTATGATTTCTACATTTTTACTACAGCCGTACCGTTGTCAAAAAGACACCGAAGACAAGTTTTAAACCATACTTCAGTTACATTACATGAAGTGAGGAGAGAAATCACGAGACAGTTTGAACAACTTATGCCCCTCGAGTACTGTAAATCAAGTGAAAAGGTCTGTCCTGCGGGTCCCCCAGGATTCCCTGGTCCAACAGGGGCAAAAGGACAACGTGGCAGGAGGGGAGCAAAGGGGAAGAAAGGGCCTCAAGGTACCATGGGACCACCTGGAAAATCCGGAAAAACAGGAATGACGGGTCCTGCGGGACCGATAGGAGACAAGGGAAAAACAGGAATGACGGGTCCTGCGGGACCGAGAGGAGACAAGGGAGACAAGGGAGAGCCTGGGCCAAAAGGCATGCCAGGACCACCTGGGAGGCCTGGGGAATCGATATCTGCACCACAAGTAATGTTGTCACCGGTAGCACAGACAAGGGATGAAGGAGGAAATACGACTTTTTATTGCACGGTGGGAGGAAATCCTAGGCCTTCTGTCGAATGGCGATTTAAGGGCAGCAAAATTATCTCAGGTGCAAAATATTTAATAAAAGAGGCAGTGTTGATTGTTATTAAGAATCTGAATTACAGCGATGCTGGGCAGTACACATGTGCCGCCAGAAACATTGTCGGGTCGTCTGAGGCGACTGGGAACTTATCTGTTCAAGGTAAGAGAAGTATTTCACTTTAAGGTTTGTTACATCTTGCGCTTGATTTGGTTAATTTGTGATTGCTGTTCCGGATAATGGATCCTGGCGCTGTTATTAACTTATGCTTTATCGCTTCCTATTTTTACATTATTGTCTTTTTCTCTTTACACTAATTTGTAACATCTTATACCCGAGGGTACAAGAACCACCCCCCCCCCCCCGACCCTCTTTAGTTATTTATTTAATACTATTTTTTATTTATTGATTGATTTTTTGGCGTTAGGTGGGCTTTCTCGCGCATTATAGGTAATTAAAAAACCGTGTAAAGCTCCTTCATTCGTGACTTTCTTGCTCTCTGGTTTGTTCGACAAAACCCTCACAGATTTAATATTAAACCGCCGCCTAATTTGGTCTTTATTTTATAGCGTTAACTAGCAAAAATTAAACATGTTTTTTGTACAAAGTTCATTGGCAATTTTTTTTTAACATGTAAAAATGTAGTTGTCCAACATCAATGGGGAATGATGGTGGAAAAATTAGATGACAAGTTTTCCAGGAAAAAAAAAAATCTAATTATATTCCCCGCTGTTTTTTTTAGTTCAGTTGCTAGTCCGGGATCGTTATCAAATTTGATAACCTCGACCAAAACAAACCACGAGCCAATCGCTGTTCAAATTTTCGTTCACGTGACCTAATTTAGGGGAAAGCGTTCTTGAATTCAATATGGTGGACGATGTCGAGATGTTTTCACACTGTTGTCAGTAAATAGAAAGGAGTACTGCCGAGACAGCAACCCATGTACATGGCAGACATCTCGCAGTAGATTGTAGAACTGGTGAAAATGTATTTGAGACGCATTTTTACAAAGAAGACCTCTGAGGAAAGCTTCGTGTATTTCAAACAAATCATCAAACTCGTACGTAATTTGTTTCTACTGAAATGTTCAAATTAAAGATACACAGTGATGGAAGACAATGGTTATTCTGTTAAGGATAAAGGTTTTATTTTTAACATCGTCTACAGAAGTTTGCTTTTTCGAAGTTCATTCTGCTTTTTTCCTCTTGTCACGAAGATCTGTCAATGAAACAAAAACGGAACATGCTGACGATGAGTATGCCTTCCATTGATTAGCATATACAAACAGCTGTTTAAATTTTTAGCAATAAAAGGGGGTGGTAGGCCTACACGTCTTTTACCTCATGCCAAAGTGCTGCTTATTTCAATAAATTTGTTTTCATCTGCTGGGTAGATTATGCTCTGGAAGGTTCTACATTTACACTGAACAAAGGTGATTTTAGCCGCATGTTTCATACTGAGAGGTGATGACATACATATCGATTTACTGTAGTTATTGTTTCTGGTCGGCAGGATTTGCCCTCTGATGCAAGCGCATTTTCTTTGACCTCTTTTGAAGCGTAAAGCTTTTTATTACGGCTGAATAAGGGTTGCAATTTTCTCCAAAGTGCCCCCTGGATCTGAATAACTAAGCGATTTTCTTTAATCCGTGAGTGTAATGTTTTTCTGCTATGCTGTATCACGCTGGGCCCAGCTCGTCAGCTTTCCTTGCAGAATGTTAAATTATCATAGCCTGCGTGGCAGGCGTTTGAAGGAAAGAGAAAGGGGGTTTTGGGCGCGAGGGAAACGCGAGGGGCGCGCGAGGAGGGAGGCAGGGAGGGAAACGCCTGCCAGGAAACCATTGTTTTCGCCATCCCGCCTACTTATTATGTATACAAAAATAACGCAACTGTGAATGACTAGCTGTCAAATAAGTCTGGCTGCGATGCGCTTATTTAAGTCGTATTTCGCGTACTGGTTTTCTTTTGTTTTCCCAAAAACAAAAAATTTGAAGTGTAGGTACTATTAAAAAAAAGTATAAATGCGGTCGTCCGTTGAAGGAAGAAAGTCGCAACCATACGTGCCCTGTTATATAAAATCCAGCATAAATCTATTACTTTTTTGCTGAAGGTATCGTGTTGGACTTCCAAACTTGCATGCACTGTTTGTCGGAGAAATTAATTACAAACACTTAGCCGACTCTCGAACTGGATCCAGCGGAGCATACAAAAGAACGCTGGTAGCAGGGAAAGAAGAGCTGAACTTCAAAGATGTACAACAAGGCTAATTCTGCAATCAATATTATTATTAAAGTAAGTTCCTGGCGGCTTTATAACGTCTATAACCAGCAAGGAGAAGTCCTCAAACCAAAAATCGCTAAGGATTATAGATCGCTTCGTCTTCAACAATCTGGTCGTTGATAAAGCGTAGCTTGCGTGGTAGGCGTTTGAGGTCAAACAGCAGATAACTAGTACACAGGCAGCATGATTTTTCCTTTCTTTCTCCTAGTGAGTAAAACAAGCCGTTGGGAAACAAGACTTCTCAAAACCAGTCAGCACAACTCATCGAGCTGACAGGTCTTTTCCTTCATACGAATCTTTTAACTGCTTTCTTCTATTCTCCTTTCAAGATGAAATAGATGCCTTCAGTTTCTAATCGTTCTAAAACGATGAATTCCATACAGAAATCTCAATCACGCCTCACTAACAACATATTTTTAAATGATTACTGAAAGATTACTCAGTAGCGTGTGTTGATTTCAGCCAATCGGATTAAGGTATTAAGGCTGTGATTGACATGTTTTGAAGACGGACCAACCAGGATTTTAACATTCGCCTGGTGGATGTTAAAAACGAGAAAAACAATGGTCTCCTGGCAGGCGTTTCCCTCCCTCCCTCCCTCCTCGCGCGCCCCTCGCGTTTCTCTCGCACCTAAAACTCCCTTTCCCTTCCCTTTCAAACGCCTGCCATGCAGGCTAAAATTATCAAGGATAGTGATTTATAGATCCAAAATTATAGGAATGAAGTGCAGCTTAAACTGAAGCTACATAAACTTACTATGGAGAATTGAATTGTGACTCAGTAAACTCCAGCTTAGTGTTTTTCTAAAGATAGTGACAGGAGCGCGTAGTTCCTGCCGGCCTTGGTAATAGCTTTGAATAAGCTTAACAGTCTTTAAACTGGAGGTATTTGAAGACGCGATCTTGCCACAAAGGCGACATAACTTCTATGGGCATCATCTGCCATCTTAGCACCTTGAGGAAGACATCAATCAAATATGACCGACATTATTGAAAGCGCATTGCGAATAAAAATACCTGATGCACTTTTTTCAGAGGTTGTGCCCAACAATAGAAACATGCTGAATCGAAAGCATAAACCTTGAATGTAACGCCAGATTTTTTGCAACTCTCACAAAAATCGACAAGTACATTAAAGTTAACAACGAAGTGGAAAAACATACCTGATCTCGGAACCAAAATCTGATGGGACGCTTCACTTTGAGAGGGAAATTTACTTCAATACGAGTGATACACGTCTGCCATTTTGAAACATGTGAAGCTCCTTGGCCTTGCCGAACAGAACCATGGGTACCTGACGAGTTTACACCGAATAAGATCGGACAAAATCTCGGATAAAGAAGGGCGAGGACGAAAATTTCCGACTTTTGAAATGGCCACCCATGTTGTGACGTCACATGGTTATCAAATTTGATAACGATTCTGGACTGGTTGCAATCCTTCGCCTGCAGTGATAAGTTAATACGATGACATCTTAGTCCAAATTCAGGATATTGATTATGAAATTTGGCCTTTTTTTCTTACATCAGGGCTCCCAGTGTTCACTAAAATTCCACCTTCACTGGTCACACCAGAGCAACACACTACCGTTCAAGTAACTTGTCAAGCAGAAGGTTTTCCTCGCCCCACAGTAAACTGGAATAGAGTTGGAATGTCCTTGCTAGCTGGAAGGGTTGAAGTAAATCAAGGTACACTAATCATTAAGAACTTGAGTCCCGCTGACAGCGGTTTGTACGAGTGCATAGCGACGAACACGATGGGAACAACGAAAACCAGAACCAACGTGGCAGTGCAACATCATTCAGGTCTGTACAATTATTTACACCAACATATTATGTAATCCATAAACTTCCTTTGCGCGCGGCCTTGGTTAAGGTTCACTCATCATGAACGCGCGGAAACGAGGAGGGAACGAAATGAATCGTCTCATTCCAGTCCCTTTTGGCTAAAAGCGTTCTTTCTCTTTCGCGCTCATTTATCTGAGAAATTGCCGGGTCTATCACTGGACGAGAAAATGGATTTGCACACATTTTCTCCGAGCAAATATGTTGCAAAAATGTAAATACCGAGGAGTAAATGTGGGGTAAACCTGGTAAATGCCAAATTTGCATGCCTAATAACACGGGTCGTAAATAAGAAGCAAACGTTACATTAACTGGTTTGCCCCAGACTTACTCCTCAGTTGTTTTCATTTTGGTGACATATTTGCTAAGATCAAATTTGTCCAAATCCAGCGTTGATTGGTTTTCGTTTTCATTTGACACGAATCCGTAATTTCGCTTGTCGTCCGCTTTTGCCCTTTTGGGTCCATATGGACCCATGCATAGAACAAGTATCATCAGCTAAATCCCTAGGAGTCTACATCGATCAAACATTATGAAATTGGGAATGCCATATTGACAGTGTTTGTAAAAACATTGCTACTGCCATCGGTGCAATTAAACGTATGCGGCATCTTATCCCATTTAATGTTTTGGTTAACGTTTATAGTAGCCTCGTTCAACCTCGCATTGATTATTGTAATGTGGTGTGGGGAAACTGTAACAAGGACCTTTGATTTCTGAAAAGCTTCAACGCCTTCAAAATCGCGCAGCCCGCATTCTGATGTCTGCGACCTATGACAGTAATTTGGAAGATGTGTTCCGGGCGTTAGGGTGGCATAAACTCCGTTATCAAAGATTAGAAAAGAAATCTATTATGATGTTTATCGCGACAACGCGAGCTCTTATTGTTTAAGGAACACCGAAAATAAACCAGTTCTTCCACAACCGAGCACTGATTATTTAAAGAGTAGTTTTTCTTACAGTGGAGCTCAGTTGTGGAAAAACTTAACCACGAAAATTCGGACAAGCAACCTCCTCAAAAGATTTTACCGTCAAATAAGTCGCCACAGTTTTAAGTAATGTTTTCAGTAAAGTTTTCAGTATGATTATTTAAACACGGCTCCATGAAAAGCAGTTTTTACTTTTTCTTATTTTTTGTACCTATTTTATTTGTAGTTAGGAAGATAGGCATAATATTAAATACTGATGAAAATACCTTGTATAAATAAAGTTATCTGTCTATCAAGATGGCGGCTAAGAAGGCGATTATTGTTGGTGACGTTACAAGTCTCCAGCAGCGCAACCGCCCATAAAATATACCTCATCTTGTTAAGAGGATCAAAGGCATTCTACTAACGGTCAGTGTAAAACGCAGACTGCAGACTACAGACCAAGGGTAACTGAAATGCAGACTGTGTGTAAAATTCAGACTGAGAGTAAAACGCAGGCTGGGTGCAAAATGCAGAATGAAGACTGTAGACATTTTAAACATTTGTGCTCCTTCTTCTCCAAATAGGTGAGATAGCTACAATTGTAGCTGGTATCAGTTACATTCGCCAGAAGTTTCAATGAACACCCGAACAGCTTAAGTCTGCGTACCTTGGTTTGCAATACTTTCATAGAAGGTCATCCAAATTTCCTGCAGAACATCTTTCTTTTTTCGTTGGAATGATTTACTCACTCCCTTTTTTTGTCACCATAATTCTTTCTGTACAGTATTTTGGGTCAGCAGCTTTTATTTAAGCGTAAACATCGTAGTGTTGTATCAGTTCGCGGTCACTCGTATTGAAAAATTGGCGTCTAAAGTTGAAGCGTGAGGTCTCTCGGTCGAAAAAAATAAACGTTCAAGATTGCGATTATGTTTTCGGGTCGTCGACGACGTTCCAGAGAAAAAAGGAATAAATTTGTGAAAGCAGGTGTCTTCAAGTAAGTGTTCGTGTACATGTATTTGCGGGATTTTTTTGCCCTTAAACCCTTCCACGACTTCCGTGAGTTATGCTCGGTCTGCATTTTACCGCAGCCTGCGGTTTACTCTTAGTCTGCAGTCTGCATTTTACACACAGCCGGCATTTTAACCCTGGTCCGCAATCCGCAGTCTTCGTTTTACACTGACCGATTCCGCGCTAAAGATAAAATCGTTTGGAAATACTGCAACAACTCAAAAACTCCGGGGAGGGGTCCACCCACCCCCCCCCCCCCGTACCACGGTGGGATATAATAAATTTGCGTGTACGTCCGAGGGCTTGCTTTTCTGCTAAGCTGAAATCCGACAAGACTTAACAGACTGACCTGGTGTTAAACGTTTAACTAGTTCTAACGCGGCCATATTTCATTTGGTCACAGGTTTGGAAGACTCTGTTATTGTGGGAAACAAAAAAAATCATTTGACCTCATTAGGCAGCTGGCTAGCTCCTGTGGCTACAGGCATTTATTCACGCTGGAAGCGCTGTTGGCGTGCATCTGTGGACGGTTGGGCTGCAAGTACATTTCACTCACGATGTGATGGCAAGGGACCGACTGTAACAATAATAAGGGTGGGGAGATATATTTTTGGTGGATATACCAGTAGGTCATGGGGTGAGTAAACTTTGTAAAGAGAGAGAATTTTATCGGTCTCTAGCTTTGTTTTTGAGCTTAAAGTAAACAAAGTTATTTAGTGAGTATCATCAAAATGATTCAGCCTTTGAATGCATTGCAGATTGAAAGGGCTTTTTTCACTTTTCTTAAGTCTTGTTCTAGCATCATCCCACCCCTTATCCTTCCCTACTATTTCCTGAATTTAAGGACGATTCTTCTCATTAGTAAGCTTCGATCGAAACTAAAAAGTACTTATCCGGCCATAAATATCATGATCTATTAGCTGCGAATTCTAGGCTCTAAACTGAAAATGAAAAATAGTTAAAAACAGTACAGCATGTTAACCAGGCCAGTTGTGTTGAGCCGATTATTAGATTTAGATACAATTTCGATGAAGCCTGTTACATCAACTTCATTGACTTTGACAAGAAACCGTGTTAAAAAGTTCAGGAGTCAATTCAAACGAAAATGTCAAACTTCGTGGCGAAACAGTGTGTAAACTGCGTCTGAGTGAATTTACCATTTAAAAGTCCGTCCGCTTAATTTCTTCAGTTAAAATGTAATGAAAACAAATATATTCTGGAATGAATAGTTTTTTGTAGATCAATTAATTGAAACTCTTTCCGTTAAAAGACTTGACAGATTTGTTCTAAAGGTTTTGACGGAATCCACCAGGACACTGAGTAATTTTGATTTTCAGTGGAAAAAAATCTTGTACCAGTCAGAGAATTATTAAAGCATGTTGCATTCTTTCTTACGTTTTCCAACGGCTAAAGATGTAATAAATCATCTGTAGTAACACCAAAAAAAAAAAGGCTGTGGCTATATGGCCGGTAACCGGTCAAGGTTTTCAAATTGACTAAATGACCGGCAGTCCTATATTCTCAATAAATTTGATAAATCGAAAAAATCCGTCTAATCTAAACTATCATATGTCGATTATGAAAAGTCAAGCGATCCTAAAATACTTTATAGATCTCAAGTTTAGCGTTTGGTTTACGCTGTGCTCAGAAAACGAAACCATGTTTTGTCACACTTAGAACTTTTTTTGAGGTCGACTGCCGGTCAAGATTGTCAAAACACTAAATGACCGGCAGTCTACCCTGCGAGAGTCCTGCTAGCAGAGTCGCTTCGATCTTTCCTAGATAAGTCGGGAGAGTGGATAGAGGAAAGAGGAAAGCGGAAAGAGGAAAGAGGAAAGAGAAAGCTAAAAAATGAGTTGTTAGTGTCACGAAACATGGTTTCGTTTTCTGAGTCCAGCGTAAACCAAACGCTAAACTTGAGATCTATAAAGTATTTCAGGATCGCTTGACTTTTCATAATAGACATATGATAGTTAAGATTAGACGGATTTTTTCGATTTATCAAATTTTATTGAGAATAGAAGCCTGCCGGTCATTTAGTGTTTTGAAAACCTTGACCGGTTACCGGCCATATAGCCACAACGAATAAAAAAAATTCTCATGCGAGCCCGAGAAAATGAATGTCAAATTTTACAAAATTATATCTTACACATTAAAGTTTCAGAATTTTACCTGTGTAATCACAATCCTTGCGAAATTTGACCTTCATTTTCTCGGACCTCCATGAGAAATTTCCTTTCGTGTTACTATAGATGATTTATTACATCTTTAGCCCTTGAAAAATGCAAAAAGAGAATGTAACATTCTTTAAATTATTCTGGTACAAGGTTTTTGTCCACTGAAAATTGAAATTCCTCAATTTCCTGGTGGATTCCGTCTATTTGTTTAGTTTTGTTTGTTTGTTTGTTTGTTTGTTTTTTTTGGGGGGGGCATTTTTTGTTGTTTTTGTTTTTGTTTTTGTTGTTGTTGTTGTTGTTGTTTTTAATTTCGGTTTTAAAATGTTTGTACTTGTCCTACAACTACAAAGTAAAATAAATAAAACATATCAGACTCACATTCGCTTCAAATGAGAAAACTTGTTTCCGGGTTTGTCTTCATGATCAGTGTCAATACACTTAACGGGTGGTTTAATTTCTAAAGTGAGTATCAGAACAAACGGCGCTAAGTACACTTGGTTCCATCTTTAATTTCTCTCTGATAGCTTCCAGCGGTGGGTACCAGTACGACTCCAAAGCATTTTTGTTTTCACTGGTGAACAAACCAGGATGGGCACCTGTTAAACTGCCTCAGACAGGGAAATATAGTTCAGAGAGACGTTCAATATACTGTAGCTCAGGGTATGGACCTACCTTCGGAGGAGGACGTGATATTCACATTTACAACTACGCATCATCCAATAGCTATTCTGACACCAACCTTGGTCATACTTACAGCCCACCGAGCGGGTACAGCTACAGCGGCACCTTCGCCACAACATTCCTGGCCGGAACTTTCTACTTCACACCAGACGAAGTAGAAACTTTTTACGAAACAAACAAGAAATAATAAATAATAATGGGTCACATGCACTTTGATATTAGTATTTCATTAGTCTCAAACATTAAGTAAATAGTCGCTAAAACGAAGTCATGAGATACTGTCCTATATATGTACTAAACGAGGAAAAAAGATGAAACACCCCATAAGGCACGTATATAGTTCAATTCACCTGTAACAAGTCTTATCTTGATCCAGGTTTTCCCTTTATAATTTAAATACAAAATATAGATTTAGTGATATCATGACTTCTCTGACTAACTTTTGCCATAACTACCATGTAACACCTTCCTCAAATAAGCGCCGCACCCTCTCGACAACAGTGCGAAGCGTATTCCTTGGTATTGTTAGACATTTTTAAAGCTGAAAATTGTTATTGTTGTTATCATTCATTGATTTGTTTCTCAAAGGGGGAAAAGATGTCAAAGCTACTGAAGCTAACTTTTTTCAAAGGTATAATGTCATTTTAATCTCTTGTTTCACTACACAAGGAAAGGGAGGCTGCAAACGAATAAAGACAAGATGCATTTTATGCCTTTATTAATTTTTGTCTCCGAAGTCTACTAAACGTCACATGTTGATTTTCGCCCACACTAATATGAATGATTTTCTAAGTTTCAAAGCGTCCAGTATCAAGGCGTTTTGTTTATAACTTCGTATACTCTCATTTTTCTTCAAAGTCTACTCTAGAGAAGCTATAAGGAAACCTGAGATTACTGGCCTCAATTTTACAAGCTAAGCTGATAACAAACATCTTTGTGGAGTGTTTTATTTAAGAGGCAAAATAACAAATAGAGCTCAGGCTAGAGCTGAATCAAATGTCTTCGTGCCGGACCTCTCAAATCAATCAATCAGTCGATCAATCGATCATTCAATCAATCAATGAAACTGTTTAATGGCAAATGCATCGTCTATGATCTTGAGCCAAGAAGCATGTTGGAATAATACGACCTACAGGAGACACATGCAAACAAATCTTCATATATATGACGAGATTCATGCTCCAAATTATTAGTGTTGTTTCGTCAATTCAAGTAGAGGCCGTTTCTCTAACTCATTATTTTATTTTTTACGACAGATGACTTTAGTTTCTCCGTCACTTTTATGAAGGCTGTTTCGTCGCTAAAAAGCGTTTTCTTGAAATGTGAACATGAAGCTGAATTTTAGCCATTATCTAATTTTATCCACCAAACGTTTTTGATATCAAATCCAAGCCCTACTTTGTACCGTAATGCAACCGTAAAAAATTTGAATTGGGTCGTGAAATGTTTAAGAAAAAAAAATATTTCAGGTATAGAAAGAAACGAGTAGCATTCTGTTATTTAACGCTTGAAAAGATAGTAGATTAAACTGAATTTTTAAATTGATCAACTCCAAGAAGGTCAGACAATAGAA
>OZ037999.1:22006007-22076007 GCA_964035705.1 Porites rus
TGAGTTGCAACTTGGACAGAAGTAGATATTTTTTCGTAAAACTGACGGATCTTGTGGAACCTTAAAAGGAGAAAGAAGATAAAAGGTTTTGCTACCATACATTGCAAAAGGACAGATGGGGATCCAATTAGGAATATAATTGATGGCACGACGATTATTTAAGCGTGGTTGAGGTAAAGAAAAGCAAAACATTTTCATTAAAGAAAAAGGCATGTCTTGGCCTGCTCTGAGCAGCAAAAGTACATCAAGAAAAAAATAACCTTAAATTCGGTACACTGTCAGGTAACAAATGAGTGGAACAAATGAAAGGAACCTTTTTCACCGGGTGTATGAGCAACTTATTTTTTGAGTCAAGCGTTGTAATTTTCTGCTGCACACTGGTTCAAGAATTCGCACTTCTTTTCTACTGCTCCAGAAACTATACTGCCATCATAGAAAGGAAAATAGCCTGTATAACAGTCAATTTCGAATGAATCCCAAATTTCGCTAGTAAACAACATTCTCGTTCCGGACTCCCTTAAAATTTCCATCACGTGAGCAAACTAAAGTGAAACGGAGTTGTCATGTGATGTTTTGCGGCGGAAATAAAACGTTAATGAGTAATATTACTGCACCTTGATGATTCGAGCTGCCTCGGGTTGAAAAGTGGTGTTTTGCAATACTGAAGAAACAAAGTCAAAATTCTCTTGCGTAACCCTGAAAAATAAAATAAGCGCGTGTAAGGTAGCTTTATGAATAACCTGCGAGAAGGCTCTTCATTTGGGGGAGTCGCGCTTCACTCGCCATAAATGGAGAGCTTGCTAGAAGGCTCCTCTCGGGAGGACAACTGACAACAGTGCGGGGATTGTTAGCCTCGTCTCCAGTCGCTGACGATCACCTTTTTGGGGATTCGCGTTAATTCGTTCCCATCATACCCTTCACGCGCTTCTCGCTTGTCTCCAGCTCTCGCCCTTCTCGCTTGTTCCGTGCACCCCACTGAGCCATTGGGAAAGCCTGTAGAGGAGGCAGACGCATCACCACGCGGGCATCACCGCACTATGACGCTCCTCTTGTGTCTGGAGTCCTTAAGTTTCACAACGGTGTCAAACTGTGAGGGACGCGCGCAAATAGAATGAAGCACGAGAGAACGTCCCCGAACTACGGAACAGCACCAGGGTCATTCTACAGTGTAGTGTTACTTGCTGTGGAAGTAGCGATTTGAAAATCTCCGTTGGAAAGTACAGTGTATTTCGGGGTCGATTTTCTTTAAATGCCAGGAAACTAAGACTAAATTAAACAGTCGCTAATCTTCCAGAAGAAAACAAACGATAAACGATATAGTGCAGTAGGGGTTAAGTTATACAGGTAAAAAAAATGTCATAATAATAAATAAAATAAAACGTTTTAAATGCGTCATCATTTGAACATGATGCAGGAATGTTCTTTTCAAAGCATGTTTGTGAGTAATCCCGGACTGCTTATAAATATACCTTCTAGATTCGATTCTTTGACTCCTCTCATCAATAAATCAGCCTCCCTGTCAATCAATTCAATAATCTCTTGCGTCAGTTTACAGTCGTGTTCTTTAACAGTATGTTTTAGGGTCAGCAGTACATCCAATCTTTCATCCTGCGTTAGGTACTTCATGCTAAGCGTACTGTAAATGTCCCGTAATTCTTGGGCGCGGATGGTGTAGGGCGTGTCCATCTCCGTTATCTTTCCGTCAAAAGCTTTCCATTGCTTTGGGGCCGCAGCCTGTGGAGAGAACAAAGCGGTGTAAATGTACAGCATGTTTAAAAAGGGAAGAGGGGTGAACAAAAGCACGTAAAGAAACTGTAAATTAAGAATCATTAATTTCGACAAATCGAGATTAAGCAATGTACGACCTTAGTTCCATTGAAGGTGCCTGGAAACACATAAGAATAAACAACTTTTATCCATGCATGATAACTTGTAAAATTTCTATTGTTTATTATGGTTCCACTCGGATCAACCTTGTTACTCACTAATTTTTATGTGAGAAGAATTTCATTCTGTCACACAAATATCAATATCTTTAGACTTGCCCAAAAGTCGAGCTCATAACTTTTCTCGAGTGCAAAGCACGAGCTAGGAATTTATATTTTCGGCGGCAAAGCGATCGAGAGAGCGGGATCGCTGGAGCAAACTACCGGAACCGGAAAATTGAGGCGAAGGACTTTGAAAAAGCCTACATTATCTTCATAGAGATTTGGAAAAACATTTTTTCACCACTCTTCAAGCCGAATCATTTTTGAAATCACGAAAACAGTCGAAATTTGGCGATGCCACCAGTTTTCACGCGAAATGACGACTGAGAAACGTGTGCAGAAAGTCCGTACTGATGACGTGCCACTACCCAGATCTGGGTAGTGCTTCTGAATGGTTAAGGCACATTTCCCATGACCAATCAGATGCACTACTCAGATCTGGTTAGTGACACGTCATCAGTATGGAATTTCAGCAAACGTTTAGACGGCAAACCTTGTGTGACAAGAGTGACAATAATTTTGCTTGAAAAACTTTTCCGCCGAACTTCACCCTCCTTTAAACAGGTCTTCATGTAAAAGACCAGAAAACAATAACTTAAGTGAAGATCACCACCAAACACATACGAAATGGGGCTGTCACGTTTGTCTCACACAAGCGTTTTGCCGTTCCCTTCTTTCTGCCGTCCTGTAGCGTAAACTCACTATTTTGCGGGGGAAACCAGTGGTAATGCATCAGTCAATTCCAGCAGAGTATAGCCACAACCAAGAAATGTGAAAATCAAGACAAGCCTCTACACTTAAGACATTTCTTTGTCATATTTTCATGCGCACTTTACAATCAACTTACTCTCTAAATGAGAATAAAGAAGATCAAAGTCTTCCTTTGTCTTGGGATTCATTCTTCTTTCCCATTCTTTTCTTATTCTTTCTGCTCTTTCCCTCTGTTTCCTGAGCTCTTCCTGTCTTTCCCATTCTTGGCGTCGGATGCGATCTTCTCTTAGCTTTTGAACATAATTCTTTGCTAGCCACCTTCTCCAATATATTTGTAGGATAGTAACCTGGGAAATATGTTAAATATAACAGAAGGATTATTGAGCCTCTCTGTTTTCGTTACACGTTTTCCACCAAATTATTGGTTTTTCACCAAAATCGTCGCTATCACTGACCTTCTTTAAAATTGTTCTGTGATGCTCCTCAGCTGTGACATATCTGCCTGGAATCAGTATTTTATCTGTGACATTTGATACATAACATCCATCTTTGGTCTAAGAAACGAAGAAACAAAATTAAAATGTAAAACTGCATACTTCACACTTTATTTCACAGCCAATTTTCTCAAACTCATGGTATACCATTTGTGTTGATGTTGTATTTGTTGTTTGCTGAACTCTGTTTCTAAGTGTGTAAGTCTGAGTCAGTCTCGATGAAACTTCTCAACAGAAGACGGTACACGGATCTTCGGAATTGTTTGAGCAGAGGCATTATGGAACTCCACTCCTGTTAATCTATGTTTGTAGCCTCCTAAGAATGACTTCTTTCTGTTTTCTTGCACAACGTGAACAACCACCTCGACTTCCCTGCCATCTGATAATACAATCAAAAACAAAAATAATTTTAAAAAATTCCTTTCCAGTTAGTGATGACACTGGACGCATTAACGGCCGGTCGATTCAGACGTTGCTGAGGGTTTAAGTGGCAAATTTAAAATTCGATTTACAAAGTGAAAGCTACTGTTCTATCCTTGCTATCATGCATTTTTGTGATGCTTTTTACTCAAAGATTTAGATTATACATGTTTTGTTTGTTCCCCCTAAGTGAGCCATACAACCCCCCTAGCTGATGGACTAAATAACATGGGACTTAATGGTGTAATTGTTGTCAAATAAAACTTTAACATTGTATGGGTTGATGGATATGCTGGACCTCTTTCATGGCAGGTCTCTAAAACAGCAAAAGTTTCATGGGATTGGTGTTCTTTGATAATAATATTGTCAGTGATGAACAAGAAAAGATGGCACACGGTCAGCTGAGTAAATTAAGTTACTGAGTGCAATTGTCTGGCAGTTTGTAGGTTGGTGATACTATTGAATACTTCAGATCAGATAACACTGTCTGATCTTCTACTACTTTTCTTTTACGGAGAGAGTACAAAGGCATATTAATAAAGTCAGCAAAAGTTGAAAAATTGACTTGTTATCTTATCTTATCTTATCTTGTCTCTTATCATACCTGTAACAACTAGTGACAAAACAAAAGGTAGTGCTATATATTTTGCCTGGGATTTAGTAGTGCATCCACATGACAATGGTGACAATAAACATAACTACCAGCCATAAACATGTATTAATAAAATAAAAGCTAACATCATCACTTGTTAGTAATTATCTCATTTTTCTTATGATACAGTCACTTCGGATTTAAAACCATTTTTCAGTTTTAACCGAGCCGGAAGTTAAAAAGTAAATGATGGATCACCTCTGGTTGCGGAGTAAGGAATGGTTTGATTGGAAGACTGCAAAAAGTAACTTTCAGATCATGGTCTCCAAATCCACGGGTCGTTCCAATAGTGTCCAACAAACGCGCCTAGCAAACAAAACAAATCACATTAATTTCAACTAGCCTTTAAAGTTCGCAGTAATTTTCAAACGATTTTCAGGCAGATTTTTAAAGCCCTAACTTGGGAATTATCAAACAAAGACCTTAAGGGTCACCTTAGCAACCCAAACTGTAAGCAATGAACAGTTCCGCACTGATTGTAACTTACACGTTCCTACCACGATTCCCGATAAAACTAGTCTCCTTCGCAGCAGCTCGGGCCGAAGTCACGCAATGCTCCCCGCCCCCAGCGTCGGGGAGCATTGCATTGCGTGACTCCAGCACCAGCGGCTACGATGGAACGAGAGAACTTAACCAATCATTAGCTTTAATTACCAATTTTCATACCGTGAACACACCAGTTTCCTTATGTAAATAGTCAACAGTCAATATGTGTGATGCATACTATCACAGATAGTTAACAATTACACTACCACAAAAAGGTTCCCAAAAGTTGTAAATGCTAAATTGGAGTTGAACCACTGGCAATGTTCACAAACAAAACTGGAAAGGCACAACAACAAATCCGTACTTTTTGGAAAGTTTTTGTTAAACTGCTAGCAACGTTTACAAGCAAATCTAGAAAGCACAACTTTCGGAAGGCCTGTCTCTGCCTATTACCACTTGTAGCTTTCCATTCTCAAGGCAGGTTGTTCCTAAGCCTTTTTCCACCGGCAACCTCGAATCTAAAACAAAAAGGGCGAACTGGGACAGAGAACGGAACAAAAGCGGCCAGATGAAGGAATCCAAGGCGAACTCGATCGCGCAGATTTTGTCACAAGACGACCTACTCTGCCCCTCTGCACTTTATATTGCCAAAGAGAACTGGCTGAGAGCACAGCTACTAAACATTCCTTCTACAAAATGATATTTCAAGCACGGGCGAGAAACGTCACTGTTACAGCTGTGCCTTTCCTTCCCCATGAACCATAGGAAATTTTCGAGCATCTTCTTCCGTGACTGTCTTTACAGGAGGTCCGACTGTACAAAATATTCTATGGCTTCAAAAGCCATAATAGCGGAGCTCCGCGCGCGAAGCGCGCCTGGGGAGCACCATGGCTAAATAAATCTACCCATCCCAGAAAATTTGGTAATCACATGACCGAGCGACCGACCGACCGACCGACCGTCCGTCCGCACCACAGGCATACCAATGTTTACTCTCACACTTTCTAGTTACGTTGGGAGCCCAGGTGAAAGCTGACTGCACATCAATGTTGTCATCAATTGACAGCTGTCAAAACAGGATATCCGCTGACCAGTATCACCTGACCTTATCGCGGGCTCAGGAGTCGACCCATCAAGGTCGAGTGTTTTTTGAAGTTATCCGCTGACAATTTACTCGTTTTCAAATGATCGCAGGCTCACGTTTACTTTTTTAAAATTCATATCAAATATGTTGTGTTTATGTCAGTATCGTCCCGCACTATTAAGATTTTGATTTCAAACTGACCTCAGACGCAAAAATTCAGCCAGTTTTTTTAAAATACAGGCGGGGAAGACCTTTTCTTACCATGGTCACGTGTTGATCACGCTCCACGTCCAATTTTTATGCTCTGATTGGTTAAAATTTGACAGGTGAGTTCATGCATAAAATTTATGCAGCATCTTGAAAGTTGTTTACTTTGACAGCTGAAGCTGACAGAGTTTGAGTCAACTTGTGATGTTTTTAACTGTCTTTTTCCACTGGATGTACAAAATGAAATACAGCTGCTATCAAGAGTGTTCTCTTATTCATGGCTGGTTTGTTTATTGGGTTTTTGGTTGAGAAATGCGTCGCTTGTCAAAGCCGCTAATCCGATTTCGGATGGCATCGTTTTTGTTTTTCACCTTGCTGGATGCGTACGACAATTACAAAGGCTCAAGCGATCCTTGCCTTACTTGATAGCTTTCAGGAGCTGCATCTCGAAATATGGTAAGCCTGAGTAATTATTGTATTTAAAATATAATTTCATGAAGTCCAACGGCGCAGTTTATGAAGCTAGTTTATGCACGTTTGTATTAAGATTTGACTGAGACACTGATCTGACCTAGTATGAGGTTTGATTTAAGCTTAAGCTTACAGAACTTTAAAAAGCCTTTAGTCGATATTAATTCACCGTAAATAGAAAGAAAAGACTTTCCGAAGAATATTTAGCTATAATTTTGGCTGTAGAAAGAAAGCCTTGAGCGATTTTCTTGTCGTGAGTTCATCTTTGAAAACAGCAAACACCGGGAAACCGGCGGGGGTAGATATAAATGCAAATTTTGCATTTAAGTATGTCTACAGATAGACGACAAACTTTCGCAATTAATCATCTCAGTGAAAAGTAAAATTAGTAAAAAAATACTATGCATATATATATACTGATACAAATCTCGCAGTTAACCATTTGTTATTAACTGCGAAATTTCTCTCTGTTTATAGTAAGAAACACAAATCTCTCAGTTAACCATTTTTTCTTAACTGCGAAATTTCTCTCTGTTTATAGTAAGAAACAAAAATCTCGCAGTTAACCATTTGTTATTAACTGCGAAATTTCTCTCTGTTTATAGTAAGAAACACAAATCTCGCAGTTAACCATTTGTTATTAACTGCGAAATTTCTCTCTGTTTATAGTAAGAAACACAAATCTCGCAGCTAGCCATTTTTCATCAACTGCGAAATTTGTCTCTGTTTATATGAAGGAACAGAAACCTCTCTCGCAGTTAATCATTTCCGTTAACTGCAAAATTTCTCTCTGTTAATATTAAGAAACACAAATCTCGCAGTTAACCATTTGTCGGTATAACTGCGAAACTTCTCTCTGTCTATAGTAAGAAACTCAAATCTCGCAGTTAACCATTTTTCAGGTAACTGCGCATTTATTCTCGGTTTATATAAAGGAATACAAATCTCGGACTTGACCATTTTCTCGACATTTTCCGTTAACTGCAAAATTTCTCTCTGTTAATACGTAGAAACACAAATCTCGCAGTTAACCACTTTTCGTTAACTGCGAAATTTCTCTCGATTTATAATAAGGAATGCAAATCTCGCACTTAACCATTTTTGTTAACTGCGAAATATCTCTCTGTTTACGTGATCATAAAGAAACACAAATCTCGTAGTTAACCATTTTTCATTAACTGCGAAATGTCTCTGTTTATATGAAGGAACACAAATCTCGCAGGTAACCATTTTTGTTAACTGCGAAATGTCTCTCTGTTTATGTGAAGAAACACAAATCTCGTAGTTAACACTTTTCATTAACTGCGAAATGTCTCTGTTTATACGAAGGAACAGAAATCTCGCAGGTAACCATTTTCTGGGTTACTATAGCTGACAAAGATCGATATAAAGACCGGCGAATACCGTCTTGGGTGAATCGATCCGTGTAAACTTCATGTCCAACCCTCCAAGTTGCGACCATTTTAGTCGCCGTGGCGCCTAAAATTTTGGAACTGGCGACTTGATTTGGAGAATAGTCGCCAAACTGGCGACCGTGAAGAATAGGTTCGTGTGGGCGTATAGAAACAGAAATGGTAATCGCTTCTACTGAAATATGAAGAACATTTATTCTAGCTGATTTGAATTCTATTACTTTTTTACTTTTCCGTTGAAAAGCATGCTAAATTGAAAACTTAAAAAAATCTCAGAGCTAAGCGTTTTGTAGCCTGCATGACAGGCGCTTTATGAGCCAAGCGGGGCGAACGCGATATTTCGCGCGGAGCGCGACACGAGCGCGAAGCGCGAGACGAGGGAAAGAGAAAAATAAATCTTTCCCTCGCCTCGCGCTTCGCGCTCGTGTCGCGCTCCGCGCGAAATATCGCGTTCGCCCCGCTTGGCTCATAAAGCGCCTGTTATGCAGGCTAAGCGTTTTGAAAATGAACATCAATGAAACTTGACTTGCATTTGTTCGCCAAATCGCCTTCAGTCTGTTGCCTTGCACGTGACATTTTAACTTTTGACACGTGACAAAATGGCACGCAATCGAAGCGTCTTGCTTGTCGACAGTGACGATTTCTTCGATATCTTAGGAATCAGAGGAATGCTTGTCAAGCCAAGTTCGGTGGTTTTTTAACTGGACTACATATTATAAATATTTTTGAATCAATACTGAAACAATCTAATAACAAGAAGAGGGAAAGCTAAATTGGTGCAAATTCAACACAGAACATTATGTGATAACAGTAACATGTGAACCGTGCTGCGAGTTGAATCGCGGTTTTGTAAACAAAAGCGATAAATGTAAGCGAAACTAAACATCCCAAAACTGACAGCTTATGGTTGTTGCAAAAAATGGTTTTTTTAAAACACCTGTAGCGATGATAAAGGAAAAAGAAAACGTATAATTTCGTAAGCGGCATTTTTGTTTGGGTTCCTTTCAATTGATTGGGAAAAACATTTTTTCCCAGTACAACTCGTTGCGAAATTTTCACGTGCGCGATATAATGTTATCTCTATAAAGCAATGATTTGATTTAGAAAACTTGTTGATCTTCCAATACTCTCCTGCCTTTTTCAGGCTTTCGCGATGTTTAGCGATATTAAAAACGACCTTTTAAATCTCCAAAAATATTTGATAGTTGGGGAAACAAGTTCATCATCAACGAAAGTCGCAAAAGAAATCCGAAACAGATATCAGAAAAAAAAAAGTAGGTCGCCTATCAAGTTGCGACTGGGGAATTTTGAACACATTAACAGAGGATGAGTTAAGTTCTGCTCTCATATACCAACTGGGGATTATACAAAAGGATTGAAGGTCCTAAAGACAACTGGAAATGGTAATTGTCTTTACAATTCCGTTTCAGTATTGATTCAAGGAGATGAATCTGCAAACCTTATTCTCAGACTATCAGTAACTAATGCCTTGCACAATAACCGAGTAATTTATAGACAGTGCTGCATTTTAAGTTAAACTTGCTAACTGCTTTTGTTAATGACAATTTTGATATATTAATATATTAATATAATTTGGCGCCTAAAAATTTCCCCTGGCGACTAAACCCAAAGAGCTGATCGCCAAATGGCCACTGAACAAAAATTTTAACTTTGAGGGTTGCAATGTCCTGTCAAAACCAAACAACAGTCATTCCAAAACATTGCGTACATTTTTAAAGCAATGCAATTGCTGAAAATTCATCACGCAAAACAAAATGGTTCACGAATCACGTTTCGAATCTGTTGATGTCACCCTTCATTCACCTAGGTCACGTTGAAATAAAAAATTTGTTCACGTGGACATGTCGGTTCAGTTTCCTCCGTCTTCTCTAGTCTGGTCTTTCGAGCCTAGTGGGAAACGATTTTAATGAAAAAAAAATTAAAATCGTGATTTTAATCTCTAATAAAAAATCTTTAAATCATGATTCATCAGAAATAAATCGCCTAATCATGCTTCACGTAACTAAAAAGTGTTGCAGACCCTTTTACACTGACAAAAGACAAACTTGAGAGGGAGATGTCGGAAATTCGAGGTGAGCGGGGCAAAGCATTCCTGAAAATGGCTGGGCTTTTCTGACTTCTTTACCACCAAAAAAATCCTTTGTAAGTTGAAACAAATAAATTCTTGAACTGGGAACAAGCAATTTTCACCAGCCATTGTCTGGCAATTATCAACAGCAACATCGGCGGGGCCGCTTCATTTTTTCATTAGATTCTCAAAGAGATCGGTAGTGTGTCATAATGGGTCCCATTATGGCTCTTCTAGATATTTAATTTACTACTGATTTACTATCAGATTCCCTGTTTGAAGTCTACTTATACGTACGTAAGTTTAACCATTAAACTAACTTGATTTGGAAAGCAAAAAGAGGAAAAACTCGAGGTTCACAAATTGCTTAGCGCGCATGCATAAGTCCTATTGAGCTGCTACATTAAGAACAAAATCTTTATTTACGCACGCCCGAAGAAAGATTTTCTTCATGAAGACGTGTTCAGCTGTGTATTTCGTTTCTTTTCCTAAGTACTAAGTACCCATAAATCGATGGCCATGATACTGAAGCTTTCTAGCATTTTTGGAGTTGAGTTTGTTGCCCCTCATCCAACAGCAAAAACGCGAAAAATGTTTCGCAAATAACAGAGCCTGAAAGACTGACATTCCAGCTGACATTCAGCTGGAAAAAGACCACAAATTGGCCTGAGTCGGGAAATATTTAATTTGTGTAAAGTATCCTCCCTATGAAGTACAGTCTGCCTTCCTGTCTCACTCTGGCTATAAACCACACCCGGGGGTGGGGAGGGGGGGGGGGGGTTACTCCCATACATTACCTATACAGGTATGTGCCGCCCAACGGGGTCGTGATTTTGAAGCTCCTGATTTAGAACGGGGTATCCATTTCACAGGCATTTTCTAGAACGGGGTATAAAAAATTGCGGATCACGGCTTTATCTTCTGCTTAAAATTGTTGCTGATTATGAAGAAGCATTTATTTGATGTATAAGTCGAACAAATAAAGAATAATCTTTTAAAAAACAGGGCTATTTCAATTTACAGCTTTCTAGAACGGAGTATAAAAAATTGGCCCATTTCTAGCACAGGGTATCAGTTTTAGGGGGGAATTCTAGAACGGGGTATAAAAAATTGGCCCATTTCTAGAACGGGGTATCAATTTTAGGGGAAATTTTTTTAGAACGGGGTGCCAATTTGGAGTCCCGGGCGACACATACCCACCCAAAAAATACCCAAGTGCCCCCCCGGGAAACCACACGACAAACTAGATTGCTTGTAGGATTGTTCGTTTAATATATTTATAGAATTTTCTTTTTTCTCTTGTAACTGCCTCGAATAGCCTTCGCTATTAAAATTGCGGGCACACGCTTTGTAAGCTGTATTTAATTTCAAATAAACTTGTTAAGGAAAAACTGGTTAAGTGTGAGATTTGAGTCTTTTACTATAAACAGACAGAAATTTCGCAGTTAACGAAAAATAGTTAAGTGCGAGATTTGTGTTTCTTACTATGAACAGAGAGAAATTTCACAGTTAAGGAAAAATAGTTAAGTGCGAGATTTGTGTTTCTTACTATGAACAGAGAGAAATTTCACAGTTAAGGAAAAATTGGTTTGTGCGAGATCTGTGTTCTTTCATGTAAACAGAGAGAAATTTCGCAGTCAAACGAAAAATGATTAACTGCGAGATTTGATTCTTTTACTATAAACAGCCAGAAATTTCGCAGTCAAGGAAAAATAGTTAAATGCGAGATTTGAGTCTCTTTACTATAAGCACACAGAAATTTCGTAGTTAAGGAAAAATTGTTTAGTGCGAGATTTGTGTTCTTTTATGTTAACAGAGAAATTTCGCAGTTAAGGAAAAATTGTTTAGTGCGAGACTTTTGTTCTTTCGTGTAAACAGAGAAATTTCGCAGTTAACGAAAAATGGTTAACTGCGAGATTTGAGTCTTTTACTATAAACAGACAGAAATTTCGCAGTTAAGAAAATAGTTAAGTGCGAGATTTGTATCAGTGTAATTAATATGTAGTTAGAGTAAAACCTCGCGATTAACTAATTGCAAAATTTTGCTTCGTATATATGAGTGAGTAAAAAACTCGCAATTAATTAATTGCGAAGTTTCACTCTGTATATATACAGAGTCGTTTATTTGCGAATTTTTGTTTGTGTCTGTAGAGATACTTAAATGCAAAATTTGCTTTTCACCGGAAACCGGCGGCTTAAAACATAAACTTTAATCTTACTAGTTAAGACTTGAAGATTCTTAGAGACACTTAAATACTCATTTGTTTTAGTGAATGAAAATTGTTGTCTGTGTAAATGTTCTACCGAATCATATTTCTTTATTGATTGTTGGTAGTCTCAAAAGTGTAATTTTCATCGCTTTGCCGTTTGTTTTCAGCCGTTCAAAAACATCGCTTGCAGGAGTACTCAAAATGCCGAGCGTATCAAACGCTTTTTAAGATTACACATCGTTATAAAACCATTACTAAAAAATACACTTATGAATTCTTTATCACGTTGAAGCGTAACTCTTTTTGCGAAGAAATTTTACTAAAATTTCTTCGCAAATTTGGCGCTTGTCAAAAGTTAGAACCGGCTGGCCGTATAGATGATTTTGGAAATTTTTTGAACGGTTTCGCTAATTAAAAGTCCACGCTTGCTTCGATGGTCCTGAATATTGAATGAATTCAATTTGTCTTGAAAAATTGTGAAATACTGCATTTTGTGCGAGGTCTGTATGATAAAAACAGCGCCTCATAGTACTCTTTCTCCTCAGATGTGGTGTATAAAAAAAATAATAATAATAAAAGATTGGTTTGCACGCGCCCCGATTTATTGGCAAGAATTTGTAAACTTGTCGAACGCAAAAAATTCGACCTGATTTGTTTTCCAAGAATTTGTTTTCCACGCCTTATCTACTGTGATCAAGAGCCATTATTGCTCTTAAATGTGACCGAAGACTATTTTTTGGGTGCACATATAAGGCTATATCAACTCGATACAAGATTTGTTTCACTCCAAAATCACTTAGCTTTTCCCTCAAAAGTCACATGAATGTGCCCTTAAGTTAACTGATTTGTGAAATACAAAATTATTGTTTGATTTAAATATCAATGGGAGCTTCGCTTTTAGCCGTGGCTAAATCTATATATTAGGACATTATGGCTCTTGATGTCATTCATTCGTTCATTCATTTATTCGTTCGTTCGTTCGTTCGTTCGTTCGTCCGTCCATCCATCTATTCTTTCATTTACTCACCCCTTGATCAGTCCAGAATCTTAAATTAACCGCTTTTATCTGATTAGCACGACCCTGAGCATTCCACGCTGATGTCTGAAATGTCACGCACAATCATCAGAGCACGGGATGTCCAATCTTATTAGCGAGATATGGATAACAAAACATTGGTGAACAATCTCGAAAACCAGATCCTGTGCAAAGTGAGTCTCCTGGTCTGTTCTAATCGCTTATTATCCGACAGCAACTAAGAAAAGCAATACACATTTTTTTCTTTTCATAAAATAAAATAAACATTTGAATACATAAACTTCCGTTACCGCTGACGATTAACATTTCAAACCCTAATATCAAAATTGAGATTCCCATTTACTGTCCCTATACTCTTTCAATAGAAGTAGTGGGGAGAATTTTTTGAAATATCAGTTAGACTCATTTGCCCTGATTCATGTACCCAATTCTCATGACCACTCTGTCTTCTAAAGCAATGATATTATAAAGAGAAATTTCAACGATTATCACTCTTAGGGTTTAAAAGGTTAAACAGCAAACAGAAATTTCGCGGAAAAATGATTACGTGCACATTTATTTCAAATACAGTACCTGCCTTTGGAAGAAGACATGATCGACGGATAAATTTCTAAAATATCGACTTCACTGCTGAAGCCTTGAGCACGATTTGATGGTAGGAATTTGAATTTGAGGTAAGAATGAGGAAGGTCAACAACAATGGCAGCTACACGTCAGCTGCAAAGTACAAAATATAACATTCACAAGAAGTCTAGGAACAGGAGGCCCTGGTATCCCAGGATGACGTTTAAAGTTAACATTCACATATTAGGAAATGCACAATATACTGTAAAAAATGTTCCTGTTTTTGTTCCTGTTTCTCTTTATGCTGTTACTATGCTCATTTTTCAGATCAAAAGAATTATTTCAAGTGAAAAATGGTTTAACTACCTCGTTACTTTTTTTTTTTTTTTTTTGTAAATGCCAAAAGTTTGGGTCGGTCGGACGACGCTAAACGGAGAAAAGAAAGAGGATGGCATAAGCAAAGAAAGATTGGAAATTTTAAATGTCTTTTAAAGGAGGTCCGACCGTACAAAATATTATTTGTCATCAAAAGCCATAATAGGACATTACGGCTATTGATGTCATTCATTCATTCATTCATTCATTCATTCATTCATTCATTCATTCATTCATTCATTCATTCATTCATTCATTCATTCATTCATTCATTTCATTCATTCATTCATTCATTCATTCATTCATTCATTCATTCATTCATTCATCCATTTATCCATCCATCATGCATTAGTTCGTTCATTCGTTAGTTCGTACACTCATTCATTCATTTACTCACTCGTTGATTAGTCCAGAATCTTAAATTAACCACTTTTATCCGATTAGCACGACCCTGAGCATTCCACGCTAATGTCCAAAATGTCACACACAATCATCAGAGCACGGGATGTCCAATCTTATTAGCGAGATATGGATAACAAAACATTGGTGAACAATCTCGAAAACCAGATCCTGCGCAGAGCGAGTCTCCTGCTCTGTCAGTAATCGCTTATTATCCTAAAGGAACTAAGAAAAGAAATACACATTTTTTTTTTTCATAAAATAAAATAAACAGTTCAGAATTTTCGCGGAAAAAATGATCACGTGCACATTTATTTCAATGCACACTTGCCTTTGGACGAAGACACGACGGATACTTTCTAAAATATCGACTTCACTGCTGAAACCTTAACCACGTTTTGATGCAACGCGAGAAGGTAAGAATGAGGAAGGTCAGCAGCAATGGCAGCTACACGTCAGCTGTAACAGTACATAATATAATATTAATGTCTTTTTGGGCGAATTTCAAAGGGTCATTTTATACTGGCAATCTCCCCTCAAAAGTCCCTTTTCGGGTGTTTGTAGAAAACGCTTGTTCAGATAGAGTTGAAGAAAATGAAGCCTTTGAAATCCTCAAAATCTAATCGACTCTTTGATTTCGTTCCATCGGTGAAGCCATCGGTTGTTTCCGTTATATTATCATTATTATTATTACTATTTTTTTTTATTAACAGAAATTTTATTTAACTTTAAAAAAAATATATGTACATAATTTACAGAAATGTTTGAAGTAAGAATTAAGCACTAGATAACATTAAGAATAGTATAAATAATAAAAATAGCAATCA
This sequence comes from Porites rus, assembly GCA_964035705.1. Lineage (NCBI taxonomy): Eukaryota > Metazoa > Cnidaria > Anthozoa > Scleractinia > Poritidae > Porites > Porites rus. Next base: position 22,021,433 of record OZ037999.1, read on the forward strand.
CTGTGTCCGATAACGATTTCGCAAATACATTCCTTGCGGCTCAGATGCGGTCACTAACTCTTGCAGGTACTCCAGACTTTTAAATTAAGTCATTACAAATCCGTCTCTGATATTGAAAAGAAAACAAGTTAAAAAGAATAAAAACCTCGTATTCCTAAATTCCTACTTCTTAAAAAAACAACAACAAACAAACAAAAAAAAAACAATTAATTCGGGCAGGCTCTAATATTATCAATCTGTAGGTCTGAGTCAACAAAGTCTAACTGTCTTCTTCTGGATCTTGGGCCTCTTAAGCATAGTATCGCAGAGCGTACGATGGCGAAAGATACTTTAGCTCTTATCCAGGCCGAATTGCTCTTGAGTAACCTTACCCCCTTCTTATTTGCGATCAGCTCCGCAAGTCTGCTGTGGTACCTGACACACTCATCCGCCATTCCATCTGTGGTCGTGAAAACTAGGGGAGTGAACGTTCCCTGTTCGATCTCCATTACTCTTTCCGCATGCTACCTCTTCTTCTCGTTCCCATGCTTCTTGTAGATCTGTTTAGGAGTCAAGTCTCTGTAAGAGTCTGCATTAGGGTGACACACCCGGACGTCGAAGTATGCAGATCCCTGTCTCTCCCAAAAACCTCGAGCATGAATATCCAAACGGGCATCAGGGGCTTTGTTAGCGCCATGATTTAATGTCTCCCCAGTGACCTCCTCAAGGACCGGCTCTACTTCCACATCATTACAGACCATCCTTAGCATCTCTGCTTCCAAGTCGCGCAGCTCATTATGGAGCAGAATAATGGAGCCGCCGCGCTGACACACCATTGCGTGATCCACGCTAAATTGAACACCGCATGCGCAGAGCATGAGCGTGTCCGTTATTCCCCAGTCGTACTGTAGCTTGATTGCATCTCTAAATTCCTTCTTATTCAGATTGTAATCCAACTCTTTTAGTCAGGTGGCTAAAGGCTCAGATCTATACAGAGCGGACAAAAGCACCAAACTTTGCATGGTTGTAGCTTAGGGCATGTTAGTCAATATTAGGATCGGTGCCCACAACTACCTCTTCAGGATTTGCAGCAACTGCTCGCTGAAGGTCTTCAACAACCTTCCATGATGGGTGCCCTGTGCTGAAAATTGCAATCCTTTTCTTTTGCCATTTTTTGATGAAAATCATGTAAAAAGGGAAGTAGATGGACAAAGAAACTGTATTAATACTATTATTATTGAAACCAATGACTAAAACAAGTCAAGTTTATGATATAGCAATTATGATATACCATGGTGGGTATCCTGTGCTAATTTTTTTTTCTTTGGCCACTATTTTGATAAAAATCACATGAAAGACAAGAAAATAAAAAACATAAATTGTATTATTATTGAAACCAATGACAAAAACAAGTCAACTAAATGGAAAATCCATGGAAAATGTTTTCATACGCGTACCCAGTCTCAAATAGCCTTTCAAGATGGCGGCTTGAAGGTGTCTTTTCATGGACTGTAAGTATCTGCTAGAATAAATTGCCGTTTTTTTAGGGGAAATTGTGCACAATTTGAATCACGACAGGTTTAATTGAAGTTTTAAGCTCTTCTTGGTGATAAATTTGTTATCGAAAGCCACATTTTCGCTTCATATTTTATGCCGATTGTGAATGACTATACGGAGTTAATTAACTTACTGGTTAGTTAAAGGTTTCTGAAGCTGAGATGTTTTCTACACACCAGGATGGATATTAACTGGGATCGTTGTTATATTTGCCAAGAATTGAATCAACAAAAGGAGATTTGAGAAGCCCACTGGTTTAACGGTACAAGCATTAATTTATAGAACGCTCCTTGAAAATGTACCAAAAAGGCTGACGTGCGAAATAGGCATACATGTCAGAGGAACGCAAGAAAAGTGGAGCAGCTTGGAAGGTCGAGCAAGACGAGAAATTAAATAAATCAAGAGCATTTTTTGAACTCACTGAGTACATAGCAAATGAAGTGGAGAATGATACACATTTCTTTATACTTGCTGAACTTCATATTAAGCTGTATTCGTTACAAACAAAGGCACACACTTTGCAGTCCCACTATAGTGTCAGTCTTACAAGCTCATTTGGTGCCATAATCTCCAACTTGCTGTTTCTGATCTGCTTCAATATTCTTTTTTCTCTTTTCTAGTTTGCTTTTTCTAACTTGGGCGTAAGGTGACAGGATTGATGCCACTTTGCACTTCAGTACCGTGTTTACTACTGTAGTGATTTCCATATGAAACTTAATTGCAACAAGACGGCACGGTCCTCCTTCTTGAATTCTAGAAAATTGTCAAGGAGCGTTCCATAAATAATTGATCCGTTAAATTAATGGGTTTCTCAGATCCTCTCTTTTCAATTCTCACCCTAGGTAAATATGACAACGATCCCAACTGATTTCAATCTTGTTGTGTAGAAACGAGTTTAAACTCAATCATGATAAGACTGAAATCATGCTTATCTTGTCGATGTACCGTACTTGTCCACCCTTTAGCGACGTCATTATGGGTAATGCAAGGCTAAGGACCACCACCAACAAAGCCTGGGAGTAGTATTTGATGACAACGTGCTGTTTGATGCACACGTCTCAGCATTTTTTTGCAGAACATCGTTTCACCAACTCAAGAACTTATCAAACATAAGAAAGTGTCTCACACGGGAGTCTAGTGAAATTGCAGTGCATGCTTTTATTACATCTAAAACAGACTATTAATTGCAATTCCTTGGTCTATGGTTGTAGAAAAATGCACTTGAAGGAACTTTTAATAATATGTTCAGAACACTGCCCCCAGGATCGTAACTCGGACTCGTAAACTTTGCGAACACATCATTTATTTGACTTTCACTGGCTTCCTGTTAGTTATCATGTTGTTTTTAAAATTTTTTTGTCAGTTTTCAAATCACTTAAAAACCTTCTACCTAGCTATCTAGCGGACAGTTATCGAAGGCCTTCCAGGAACTTGTGGTCCGCATCTCAGCAGCTCTTAGAACAACCTCAAAAACTCACGGGGACAAGACTTTTTCAGTGTGCGCCCCTAAACTGTGGAACTCACTACCATTAACTAGATTTGCGCAAGTCACCATCTTTAGCCAGTTGAAAGAAAGGACTGAGAACATAACTGTTTACGCAATTTTTAGAGAGTAAATCAACACTTTTGTAAAACGTCTTTAATATCTGCAGATCATATACCTATACTTATAGAATGAATATTTAGTTTTTTGCATGACTTATTATCATTATATAATCTTTAAAGCCAAAATAATTTTAAAACAGATGAATTCTTTGTGAATTGCAAATAGATTTTTATATATGTTATTTCATGCTCGAGATATAATTTTTTTCCTCTTTAACATTGTAAAGCACCATGTGCTCAGGATATGAGCGCTATAGAAAGAAGCTATTTTTGCTATTATTAATTTTAACCAGTACGAAAATAAACTCAGTATAGTCATTCATAATCGGCAGAAAATGTGAAGAGAAAATGTGGCTTTCGATAACAAATTTATCACCAAGAAGAACTTGAAATTCACTTAAACCTGTCGTGATTCAAATTGTACATAATTTCCCCTAAAAAACGGCAATTTATTCTAGCAGATAAATTGATATTTTTTAGCACAGGGAACCCACCATGGTACATCATAGTTGCTATATCATTAACTTGACTTATTTTAGTCATTGGTTTCAATAATAATATTATAAATACAGTTTCTTTTTCCATCTACTTCCCTTTTTATGTGATTTTCATCAAAAAATGGCAAAAGAAAAGGATTGCAATTTTCAGCATAGGGTACCCAGCATGGAAGGTTGTTGAAGACCTTCAGCGAGCAGTTGCTGCAAATCCTGAAGAGGTAGTTGTGGGCACCGATCCTAATATTGACTAACATGCCCTAAGCTACAACCATGCAAAGTTTGGTGCTTTTGTCCGCTCTGTATAGATCTCGCCAAAATTTTGCACTAAGCCACCGGACTATTTGAGGGAAATCACGGTCAGCCAATTTGATGATCCCTTCTCTGTAGCTAACCCAACAGCTCGCTTAGCTTTTGTCGGCAGGGAGTTCTTCACTTGTTCCAGCCTCTCACTTAGACAGTCATCTTTTTGTTTCCGTGTGCTCAGTTGCAGTGTTTGAATTTCTGAGGCATCTGGGGGCTGGTGCTCTTGCTCAACAATTCGCCTCACGAGTGGATTAGTAACTTTGATTGAAGCCTCGTATTCAGAAGATGAGGTCACAAAAGGCGGTGTAAATCCAAGGCCTCCCATGCGCACAGGGAGACCAAGGAGGTCGCACTCTGCTTTAGTGAATGTATGGTCAGTGACAGCTGGTATGAGAACCTCATTAATTGCGCGTTCGAGTGGCTCAAGTAATTCTGCAATATTTCTTAGAAAATATGTCCAGCGGTGCCGCAGACCAAAAGTGAAGGCTGCACAGCAGGCTTGAGGCTGTGATATGGCGAAATCTGCGAGTTTAGTAACTTCATTGACCTATTTGTCTACTTTCTCGCCAACATATTCTTCAATGAACGATATAGACCCTAGAGCCGCGCCTAAGTGCTTGTAGCCCCACGGGACGAAAAAACGGATTTACCGAACGTCAAAGGTGAAGTCAAACGCGCGATAAAGGCCACCTTTGCACACCTTTGTACAACTTTGACGCGCGACAAATGTTTACCTTTGCCCGCGGTCAAAGGCGCGTCTTCAGGCGATAAAGGCCGTTTTTGTCACGCCTTTAACCCCTACCTTTGACGCGCGTCAAAGGTATATTTCATTAGCATTTGTACCCCTATCAAAGGCGTCGTCAAATATGTCTGAGATTCAGGCCAAAGGTGTGACAAAAGCGCGGCAAAGTTATGTCTGTGATTAAAGTCAAAGGCTTGTGAAAAGTGTCGTCAAAAGTGTCTGAGCCTCAGGTCAAATGTGTGACAAAGTTGTCGTCAAATGCGTGTGAGATTTAAGTCAAAGGTTTAACAAAGGTGTTGCCAAATATGTTTGTTTTTTTCCTCCCCTCGCATCGCGCCTCTCGCTCGTCTCGCGCTTCGCGTGAATTCCTCGTTCTCCTCACGTTTCGCGCGAATGCCGCGTTATTGCCTCGCTAGTCATAAGCGCTTGGTAGACAGGCTAGAATCCAACTTGAGATTTTCAGTCAAATTCAATTGCGAACTGGATACCGTTTAAAAAGGTGGACAAATAAGAGATTGAGTTCTTAATCTTGAACTTTATTGTCCTAAAACCTCACTAGATGATTAGAAAGCTGAATAATTCCGATTAAAACTTTTTTAAACGCATAAAAATGGTTTTTTAAAACATTTTCACGATTTATTGTCTAAAGTACTCAATGCAGTTTGTCAATGGACAATCATAATGACTGCCGCAAATTTTTGAAGCACTATAAATGTTCCAGATTCACGCTGTTGTCACGGACGGCAACCTGCAAAATAGTTTAAAACACTCTTTCACGAAAGCCAGTGCTAAAATCATGGTAAGTAAGAAATGTTCTTGATCAGGAGCCCATCTGTCTTGATGTTATCTTTGCGACGATTTTCATTCTAGAGTGCTTTTGACTCTTGATGTAAGTGAAAGACAAACGCTATGTATCTAACTTCAATCTTCCTCTGTTGTGTGCTTTTTTTTTTCCCACTGGAGACTTATCACTTTGCCTTGCTTCTTTTATCTGTGAAATAATTGTAAAAAAAATATAGAAATTTGAGATAAAAAGTTCAGTCATAGTGTTTTAAATAAATTTTTTGGCCCCACTCCCTTTTTACTATCGCTCCTTTTCTTCAGAAAATCCCCCTTTCTCTTTACCTTTATCAAAACTTAAAGACCCTGTTAAAAATGTGTAGCGAACCTAATGCTTTTGAATGGAAACATTACATTTCGTGTACATGTATTGTCATTAAGTTCGTCACCTGTGAAATTTGACGTTTGAATCGAGCCTTATTATCACATAATAAAGTCCAGGAAAATTCAATTAAAATTTCCCTCTATGCCCAAAGCTTAAAATTAAACTAAAGAAACACTTTGTATTATACCTAGCCTGCATAACAAGCGTTTCCAATCGAGTTATTGCGCGAGTTAGCCCGTCCCGGCCCCTCCTTCCTCTTTTTGTGCCCTCTTGCATAAAACTCGCGCGGAAAAGCTTGCTACGCGGCTATTTTCCTACCTTTTTAACCCCCAAAGTTATTGTCCAGTAACAATAATGAAGGGACAGCTCGGTATGTTTGAATGATTGTTATTAAATGTTGAAACATACCCAGCTGCCACTGTAGTGGTAAAAAAATCAATGGAATATTTTAAAAATTAATTATGCAGTATGAGCCCCATTTCGTATAGAACCCAGAAAAATCAATAGAAAGAGATACTCACGTTCGCAAAACATCCGCAGTCTTCAAATAATCACACTTCTTTGTTTGATAAACTGCACTGAGTCTTGTTCAAATAAGCTTATGTACTTGCTTCAGTAAAATGCCCATCAAAGTCTGGTACAGACATTTTTATTGAAGTACACTGTCAATGAAAAAAGATATATGTAAGTCTTATATTATTTCATTACCTGAGTAGTTCTCGCAGATAAATATAAACTGTTAGAAAAACCAGAATTGGTTATTCTTGATGTTAGTAAGTTCTCGCATGAAGTTTTGAGTTGAATTGCATTGTGAAATATAAGCCAGGCATTACTTTTGTAGAAATGCATTAACCCTATCAAGAAAAAGGGCTTGATCTAATGTAAAGTCTACTGTGATACAGAAAGATTTTAATAGTTTACTGAACCAGATTTAACGATCAGAAAAGCTCCCAAGCACGATATACACGCCTGTTCGGAGTTGGTTTCTGTAAGCTTAACATAGTAAAACAACTATGAAGTTTGAAGAAGAACTATTGCATGCACACATAGAAAAGAATGACACGTACCTTTTGAACAAGTTTGTGGTCTAAACTCTATCAGAGATAAGGGCGAAAATATTTGTTAAAAAAAGCTGGACTGCTTCGTACAAAAAAGCAGCTTTTGTTTTCTTCAGATCTGCGTAGTTTGTTTGTTTGCGCGGGCGGAGAGAGTTTGCAGCCGCGACAATTTCGCGCCAAAAACAGGGTATCTTGCTTGGGTTCAGTCTTCCATCGTCCAGTTGTTGGGTCATTGTTTTGCGTCGCTATCATTTATTCATCGTATATTAATCGATCAAGGGGAAAATGATCCAATCAAGATAAGACAAAAACAAAACTCACTTAATTCACCTCGAAAAAGTACATATTCCAGAACATTTTCAAAAATAGTTATAAACACCAATTACAATGATTACCAGCCTGTGTTCGGTATTGTCATATAAATATCTTTAAAACAGTGTTCAAATACAGCTTTTTAATTTCCTTTCTTAAAATCAGTTTCCACATAAGTGTTTGTAGAAGTAATTCTAAAAGTGTTGTAAAAGTGTAGCGGTCGTATTTGACTTCATTTTTGACTAGTATCAAAGGTGTGGTCATAGCCACTACACTTTTGACTTTATCTTTGACGTGCGTCAAAGGTAAAGTCAAAGTTACCAGCATATTTGACAACGACTTTGATAAGGATTAAAGGAATAGCAAAGTATTGATGCATTTGACTTGATCTTTGACGCACGTCAAAGGAGAAGTCAAAGTTGTTACCAATTTGACTTCACCTTTACCGAGGTCAAAGGAGTAAGCACAGAGGTTATATATTTGGCGACATCTTTGACGCGCGTCAAAGGTGACGTCAAAGCCAATACCATATTTGATTTAACTTTTGACGCGTGTCAAAAGTGTCGTAAATCCAATTTTTCGTCCCGTGCCCTCTATGGTGACCTTAATAGCGGTGTTATTACTATTGTTGTTGTTGTTATTATCATCATTATTATTATTATTATTATTATTATTATTATTATTATTATCATTATTATTATTATTATTATTATTATTATCATTACATGATCGGGAGTGGCCTCATCTGCCAGGCTGGGATTTTTCTGTCAAGTGGCCACGGTGGCTCGGTTGTCATGTAAAACTTACCAATTTGATTTTTGTTACGTTTAACCAAGGTACAGAGATCTCGGTCTCAAAGCGGCAAACCGAGCCAGCCGGTGTAAAATTCAGGCCCTGATTGTCTCAAAAATGGCAACGACCGGGGAATTCTCTCCTTCGATCGTTACTGGTAACCGGCCGCGCCTTACCCAAACCGACTTCAACGTTTACTACGGTAAAAAGGTGAGGCTTGCAGTTATATTAAAAAAAGAAAAAAAAAAGTCCGAGAGGAAGAAAGTGATTTGTTTTCACTGCGAAGGACGCAGATAGGTTCAGTTGTCTCGATCTCTCTTATTCCGAAACTACACATCTTGCAGATTACTGAATCTGCATGAAAACCAACCTGGAGTAGGTAGGCGATTTTAGAACAATGTTCAAAGCGTTCTTCTGAACGCCTTAGTTCTTCTTTCAACATTGCTCTGTACTTCGATAAGTCATGCCGTAATCTGGTATCGTTTTCGAGTTTCCTACATTTTCTACATCTTCCAATAACCCTGTGTAGTCAAAGAAGAAACAAAGGTCACGCTATGTAAATCCTCTTAAATTCATGAATCAACCTCAAAAAATAAAAGAAGCTTGTTTAACCAAGAAACAACTAGGGGTCACAACAAGATTGGGAAAAACTGAGTCTAACAATGGTCCTTCCTTCGCAAGGTGCGCAGGCTAAACCTGGCATCACAAGAGAGCTTAGAAAAAGCAGTTGACGGACCTGAACTGATGGGCTACCCTGCGAGCAGGGGGGTTTCTCTTTTGAATGGCCGGCTTTTAACATTTACGAAGTCGTTCGCGCCGTTTGTCAGTCGCGACTGACAGACAAGCGACGCGAACGACTTCCTAATACGCTAAAAGCCATGCAAAAGAGAAATCTCTCAGCTGGCAAGGTAGAATGGGCCGGTTTCCTGAACGAAGTTCTGTCAGTTTCAATTCGGCCATCACCAATTTTTTTTTTTTTTTTATTTATTTATTTTTTTTATTATTTTTTTTATACAATATAGGAGGCACCGCACTATCACGCTCCTCTTGTGTCTGGAGTCCCTTTAAAAGAGGCAGTGTCTGTAAAAGCGGTCCGGTGCATTCGTGGTCGAAAAGTAAGTAAATAAAAACGACTTTCGTTTTGGGAAATTTTTCAAAATGCGAATTTTAGAACGCTCAACTGTCAAACTACCGACTGCCCTAAATTTGCATTTGGCTAAAGCAAAAAATTGGACAAATTACTAAGCTCGCTTCTCCAAATCGACAGAAAGCGAGAAAAAAAAATGATTATTTCTAGGTTACGGTGTTTATCAACAGTGTGAATAGCATGTGAATTTGGAATTTTGTTGAATTGTGTCTACAGGGAAATTAATTTACTAGCACCTATAAGAGGCCATTTTGAAAGCACAGCAAAGTACCCTATCTTCGCTTGCAATTATTTCATAAGTCCAGACCTGCCTGCTCTGATTTTCTACTTAAATCAACTAAGAAGATGCTAGAAAGTGTAGAAATATAAAAAGACTTTGCACTTTTGATCTTCCTTTAACGCAAACACTTTGAACTTTTGGTGTTTTTGAAGACACGACCGCCGTCAATTATGCAAATTAGCTTGATCAAGTGATTCCAAGAAAAAATATTGTCACCTTGTTTTTTCCTTATTTGTTGGAAATATTGCCATGAAAAACAGAAATTTCTTTGTTGCATAAAGGAGCAGTGTTTACTAGAGGCTTTGACTGGCAAGTACCTTGTTCTTACTTTGCCCTAGACAGCTGAATCAGGCCTCTGCTGAAGATAATTATCATGATATTTCCATGGACAAATTTTAAAGGATCAAGTATTACTGAACTTTCTCGCTTTCAATGTTTCAATTCCCCTGCGGGAAGAGTGACACTTTAACTTCCTCGCGGACTAAAGCTACCGCAAAAAAGTATTAACAAGAAGATGCAGATATACTTCAGAAGGGATCACCTATACCTCTGGTAAAATCATTGCTATTGTATTAAGTTATTGGTAATGTTATCAGATGTCGTTTAGACTAAGAGGTTGTTCTCTCTTGGTTTAGATAATCCTTCACGGCGGAGTTTTACGCTCTGAACGCTTACATGTATACGGGATCTTTAATAAATACTGCACATAAATGGGGACACTGTGTTGTGTCTAGAGTGAGGTGAGCTAAATTTTACTGGTTGGTTATTATACTGTATTGTGATTTAGCACTGAAATTAAAACGATATCTTGTACATTACAACCTTCTAAATTCCCATTTTTTGCCAAGCATAAAACATGATTCGTCACGCATTCTCTCGCGCCTTAATTACCCCTTTTCCTTCCCTTTGAAAAGCATGCGCAGGTTCAATAGGCATGACGGAAACGACGCATTTTAGTTTGAAGCTTTTTGGTGCCTTATTATTCAGCGACACAGGAATATAAGAACAATGCAAACAGAAGGTCGTGCCATCCGTACTACACAAAACGGCAAAAACAACAATCTTATCCAACTATCTCTTATGCAGATGCACAAGAGAGCTGCACGCTTTATACGCCAAGAGAATAACACGCACGCACATGGACTTTGTTTAAAAGCCGTTTAATGAGCATAACGGATTCCCCTATTTATTGAGGCGTATATAAACAGGTGTTTCATGGCCTATAAAGGACTGAACTCCTAAAGACATTGGTTCCATCTTAAAGAAAAACACAGAACGAGGTCGGACGTTTGTGCGGTATAAGAACAATAAGAAACTGGGATGAACTGTCCGCTGCTGGCCTAAAGAAAAGTAAAACAATAATTAAATTGTTTAAAAAGAAATTGTATCGTCCTGTTTACTGAAATTACTAGGAAAAGATATTGGAAAGTTTGAATATCTTTTTTTAAAAAAAGGTCCCACTGCGCAAAAATAAACTATATCATACATCCATTTATTCATTCATTCGTTCGTTCAATCGTTCGTTCGTTCACTCATTCATTCATTTACTCACTCGTTGATCCAGAATCTTAAACTAAGCGCTGTTATGTCCTATATCGATCTGTTTAACACGACCCTGGTCGATGAGCATCACACGTTAATGTATTATTATTAGAGAGCCATGGATAACAAACATTGGTGGACAAACTCGAAAAGCATATACTGCCGAACAGCTTATTATCTAAAAGCAACTAAAGAAAATTCTAAGAAATACATTTTTTATATATATATAAAATAAAATAAAGCAATTGAATACATAAACTTCCGTTGACGCTGATTAATTCGCGGAAAAATGATCATGTGCTTATTTCAAATGCATACCTGCCTTTGGAAACAGACATGACGGATAATTTCTAAAATATCGACTTTGTTGCTGAAGCCTTGAGCACGTTTTGATACAACGCGAGAAGGTAAGAACAAGGAAGGTCAACAGCAATGGCAGCTACACGTCAGCTGTAAAGCACATAAGAGAGCAGTTCATGTCTTTTTGGGTCAATTTTAAAGCATCGTCATATACTGGCAACCTCTCCTCAAACGTCCACCTTCGTGTGACTGTAGAAAACGATTGTTCATATGCAGTTGAAGAAATGAAATCTTTGAACTCCTCAGAATCTCATCGACTCTTTAATTTCATTCCATCGGTGAAGCCGTCGGTTGTTTCCGTGATATTAGTTTTCGTTTGCGGGTTTCTATGGGTGAAGAATGAAACAACAAACAAACGACTGATCGCACTAGAATCTCGCCTTCACTGTTTTTCCTGCGTTAAGAGTGTCTCAACTGAAAATCTTGACAAGATGACTCTGTCGCCGACAAAAGACAGCACAAAATATCATTACAAGAATATACGGACACGTATTTCAGAAGGGATCGGCCATACCTCTGGTAAGGTATAGTTTATCTTGTCCTGCGATGAAGTTCAGACATGAATTTTTAAATTTTGTCCTCTCTTCCTGCCGGACAAACCTCTCGGAGAGCTTTCTTCCGGTTTCATTTTCTTGTGATAATGCACCATATATAAAAACGCCTATATGAAATATTATGTATAAACTGATAAATCTGCATCGCTTTTTGACCAGTTTGTCATTACAGTCAATTCTGTCCAGGACAGACACCTTTGGGACCGGCACTAAGTTTCCGGCTTATAGAGATGTCCGCCTTATGGAGAGTAAAGGGTTAAATTAAAGCAGGGACGAACTGTAGCTGTCCGTTTTGAGGATGTGTACGTCTTATAGAGGTGACCGTCAAGAGAGATTCGACTTTATGATCAGAAACATCTTAGATCAGTAAAAAGCAATAAAGGGAGTCACTCTGTAAATGATAATAGAACATTTTGGTGTAGTAAGAAAATTCCTTGCTCGTCCATCGCGTTTTCGCGTGCCTCCATACCCCTCTCAAACGCTTGACACGCATTACGCAGGTTACATTGCAGGTCTAACAGGCCTTAAGGTGCTCACCATTTACACAGATCACTCGGCGGAACGGACCATTATTTTCGAAGTTTAAATTATATATATATTTGCGCAAAAGAAAATAAAAGGAAAAACATTCATGTATGCCAAATAACCCTAAAAAATATTCATGAAAGGTCTAAACGAATTCGTACAAGGGAAATGTTTTCGAAAGAAAGTTCATGCGGCTCAAAATTCCTCCACCCTCTCCATAACGTTTTTAATGGTCCGTCTTTAATTTTATAGATTTTGACGAGGTGGGAGATTCAACGACCCGCTGCAATCCATATCCAAATCATCTAAACAGACTATAATAAATAACAATTATTCACCGAAGTGGAGGTGGCTAGTCCTGGATATTTACCGAACTGCGAAGCAGTGAGGTAAATATCCACGACTAGCCACCGACACTGAGGTGAATAATTGTTTTAGTATATACTAAAACAGTGAGATAATTGAGCACAAAAACGACGATTTTTAACTCAAATACTGTTGCCAACGATTACAATTTTGGCGCGTAATGACCGGGCGGCCGCGGCCGTCGCTTTTTCTTGCCGGCAACTGAAACTTTTGAAGGCATTTGTTTAGCTCTTGCGGGGAAATTTCTTCAAAAGGAGTTGTGAATTCTTTTTGTATTTAAAATCATTCTATAAAAAAAGATTATTAAATTTAGTTTTAAGCTTATTTATGAACAACTCAACTAAATAAAGTAAGCAAGACTTAAGCTTCATTTGCATTTGTAAACAAAAAACTTTTTCACCGGTTTTATCGATAAATTCGTGTCAAAAAGACAAAGCTTTACCTGTTAAAACTTCCAATCAGAACTTCGTCACCTTCTTCGTGTATTTCCGAAACAGCTTGCTTGATTAGTTGTGAAATTTCTTTGTTTGTTTACGGCAGCAGACCGGGAAGGCATTTTTCTTGCAACTTACACGAGTTTGGCGTCGCTCGCTCCGAGGAACTGGAGGTGAATCACTGAATAGTGCAGGATATTCACTGATTGAGTAGCCAATCAGAACGCGCGAAAAACACTATCCACTGTTTTAGTATATACTAAATAACAATTATTCACCGAAGTGGAGGTGGCTAGTCCTGGATATTTACCGAACTGCGAAGCAGTGAGGTAAATATCCACGACTAGCCACCGACACTGAGGTGAATAATTGTTTTAGTATATACTAAAACAGTGAGATAATTGAGCACAAAAATGATGATTCTTAACTCAAATACTGTTGCCAACGATTACAATTTTGGCGCGTAATGACCGGGCGGCCGCGGCCGTCGCTTTTTTTTGCCGACAATTAAAACTTTTGAAGGCATTTGTTTAGCTCTTGCGGGGAAATTTCTTCAAAAGGAGTTGTGAATTCTTTTTGTATTTAAAATCATTCTATAAAAAAGATTATTAAATTTAGTTTTAAGCTTATTCATGAACTACTCAACTAAATAAAGTAAGCAAGACTTAAGCTTCATTTGCATTTGTAAACAAAAAACTTTTTCACCGGTTTTATCGATAAATTCGTGTCAGAAAGACAAAGCTTTACCTGTTGAAACTTCCAATCCGAACTTCGTCACCTTCTTCGTGTATTTCCGAAACAGCTTGCTTGATTAGTTGTGAAATGTCTTTGTTTGTTTACGGCAGCAGACCGGGAAGGCATTTTGCTCGCAACTTACGCGAGTTTGGCGTCGCTCGCTCGGAGGAACTGGAGGTGAATCACTGAATAGTGCAGGATATTCACTGATTGAGTAGCCAATCAGAACGCGCGAAAAACACTATCCACTGTTTTAGTATATACTAATTAGAAATATTGCATCACCTCAAATCACAGCCCATATTTTCTGAAACTTCCCAAAGTGAATGGTGCGAACTACTTGATTGTCCACTGACCTGATTTTCCGGTTTTTCTATGTAAATATGGTAAGTACCCCATGAGAAGGACACAACTTGTTGAATGATCTGTTGTCTAAGACAAATAAAAAACAAGAGGAGGGGCAGTAGTAACATTTTGTAATCCACAGGGACATTTCAAGTCAAAAAAAAAAAAAAGAAGAAGAAGAAGAAGAATATTAGTAATATAAACGGAGAGGATCGATATGGCCTCGTTTAGACGTTCCTTGTTCCCTAAGATTTGAGACACACCGACGGCTATTCCCTGCACACGCACACACACACACACAAACAAACAAACAAAAAAAACAGAAAATGGCTATGTCGTCATTAACGTCCACCCTGTGATGGTATGCGTTTACAAACTCCGGCAAACCGAATGAGCCTGTTATATTCAAATGTTCGACTTATTCAACTAGTTATTTTAATTTCTAAATGATATTTTTTTTTATTACAGTCGTAACAAGAAGATGCAGATATACTTCAGAAGGGATCACCTATACCTCTGGTAAAATCATTGCTATTGTATTAAGTTATTGGTAATGTTATCAGATGTCGTTTAGACTAAGAGGTTGTTCTCTCTTGGTTTAGATAATCCTTCACGGCGGAGTTTTACGCTCTGAACGCTTACATGTATACGGGATCTTTAATAAATACTGCACATAAATGGGGACACTGTGTTGTGTCTAGAGTGAGGTGAGCTAAATTTTACTGGTTGGTTATTATACTGTATTGTGATTTAGCACTGAAATTAAAACGATATCTTGTACATTACAACCTTCTAAATTCCCATTTTTTGCCAAGCATAAAACATGATTCGTCACGCATTCTCTCGCGCCTTAATTACCCCTTTTCCTTCCCTTTGAAAAGCATGCGCAGGTTCAATAGGCATGACGGAAACGACGCATTTTAGTTTGAAGCTTTTTGGTGCCTTATTATTCAGCGACACAGGAATATAAGAACAATGCAAACAGAAGGTCGTGCCATCCGTACTACACAAAACGGCAAAAACAACAATCTTATCCAACTATCTCTTATGCAGATGCACAAGAGAGCTGCACGCTTTATACGCCAAGAGAATAACACGCACGCACATGGACTTTGTTTAAAAGCCGTTTAATGAGCATAACGGATTCCCCTATTTATTGAGGCGTATATAAACAGGTGTTTCATGGCCTATAAAGGACTGAACTCCTAAAGACATTGGTTCCATCTTAAAGAAAAACACAGAACGAGGTCGGACGTTTGTGCGGTATAAGAACAATAAGAAACTGGGATGAACTGTCCGCTGCTGGCCTAAAGAAAAGTAAAACAATAATTAAATTGTTTAAAAAGAAATTGTATCGTCCTGTTTACTGAAATTACTAGGAAAAGATATTGGAAAGTTTGAATATCTTTTTTTAAAAAAAGGTCCCACTGCGCAAAAATAAACTATATCATACATCCATTTATTCATTCATTCGTTCGTTCAATCGTTCGTTCGTTCACTCATTCATTCATTTACTCACTCGTTGATCCAGAATCTTAAACTAAGCGCTGTTATGTCCTATATCGATCTGTTTAACACGACCCTGGTCGATGAGCATCACACGTTAATGTATTATTATTAGAGAGCCATGGATAACAAACATTGGTGGACAAACTCGAAAAGCATATACTGCCGAACAGCTTATTATCTAAAAGCAACTAAAGAAAATTCTAAGAAATACATTTTTTATATATATATAAAATAAAATAAAGCAATTGAATACATAAACTTCCGTTGACGCTGATTAATTCGCGGAAAAATGATCATGTGCTTATTTCAAATGCATACCTGCCTTTGGAAACAGACATGACGGATAATTTCTAAAATATCGACTTTGTTGCTGAAGCCTTGAGCACGTTTTGATACAACGCGAGAAGGTAAGAACAAGGAAGGTCAACAGCAATGGCAGCTACACGTCAGCTGTAAAGCACATAAGAGAGCAGTTCATGTCTTTTTGGGTCAATTTTAAAGCATCGTCATATACTGGCAACCTCTCCTCAAACGTCCACCTTCGTGTGACTGTAGAAAACGATTGTTCATATGCAGTTGAAGAAATGAAATCTTTGAACTCCTCAGAATCTCATCGACTCTTTAATTTCATTCCATCGGTGAAGCCGTCGGTTGTTTCCGTGATATTAGTTTTCGTTTGCGGGTTTCTATGGGTGAAGAATGAAACAACAAACAAACGACTGATCGCACTAGAATCTCGCCTTCACTGTTTTTCCTGCGTTAAGAGTGTCTCAACTGAAAATCTTGACAAGATGACTCTGTCGCCGACAAAAGACAGCACAAAATATCATTACAAGAATATACGGACACGTATTTCAGAAGGGATCGGCCATACCTCTGGTAAGGTATAGTTTATCTTGTCCTGCGATGAAGTTCAGACATGAATTTTTAAATTTTGTCCTCTCTTCCTGCCGGACAAACCTCTCGGAGAGCTTTCTTCCGGTTTCATTTTCTTGTGATAATGCACCATATATAAAAACGCCTATATGAAATATTATGTATAAACTGATAAATCTGCATCGCTTTTTGACCAGTTTGTCATTACAGTCAATTCTGTCCAGGACAGACACCTTTGGGACCGGCACTAAGTTTCCGGCTTATAGAGATGTCCGCCTTATGGAGAGTAAAGGGTTAAATTAAAGCAGGGACGAACTGTAGCTGTCCGTTTTGAGGATGTGTACGTCTTATAGAGGTGACCGTCAAGAGAGATTCGACTTTATGATCAGAAACATCTTAGATCAGTAAAAAGCAATAAAGGGAGTCACTCTGTAAATGATAATAGAACATTTTGGTGTAGTAAGAAAATTCCTTGCTCGTCCATCGCGTTTTCGCGTGCCTCCATACCCCTCTCAAACGCTTGACACGCATTACGCAGGTTACATTGCAGGTCTAACAGGCCTTAAGGTGCTCACCATTTACACAGATCACTCGGCGGAACGGACCATTATTTTCGAAGTTTAAATTATATATATATTTGCGCAAAAGAAAATAAAAGGAAAAACATTCATGTATGCCAAATAACCCTAAAAAATATTCATGAAAGGTCTAAACGAATTCGTACAAGGGAAATGTTTTCGAAAGAAAGTTCATGCGGCTCGAAAATTCCTCCACCCTCTCCATAACGTTTTTAATGGTCCGTCTTTAATTTTATAGATTTTGACGAGGTGGGAGATTCAACGACCCGCTGCAATCCATATCCAAATCATCTAAACAGACTATAATAAATAACAATTATTCACCGAAGTGGAGGTGGCTAGTCCTGGATATTTACCGAACTGCGAAGCAGTGAGGTAAATATCCACGACTAGCCACCGACACTGAGGTGAATAATTGTTTTAGTATATACTAAAACAGTGAGATAATTGAGCACAAAAACGACGATTTTTAACTCAAATACTGTTGCCAACGATTACAATTTTGGCGCGTAATGACCGGGCGGCCGCGGCCGTCGCTTTTTCTTGCCGGCAACTGAAACTTTTGAAGGCATTTGTTTAGCTCTTGCGGGGAAATTTCTTCAAAAGGAGTTGTGAATTCTTTTTGTATTTAAAATCATTCTATAAAAAAAGATTATTAAATTTAGTTTTAAGCTTATTTATGAACAACTCAACTAAATAAAGTAAGCAAGACTTAAGCTTCATTTGCATTTGTAAACAAAAAACTTTTTCACCGGTTTTATCGATAAATTCGTGTCAAAAAGACAAAGCTTTACCTGTTAAAACTTCCAATCAGAACTTCGTCACCTTCTTCGTGTATTTCCGAAACAGCTTGCTTGATTAGTTGTGAAATTTCTTTGTTTGTTTACGGCAGCAGACCGGGAAGGCATTTTTCTTGCAACTTACACGAGTTTGGCGTCGCTCGCTCCGAGGAACTGGAGGTGAATCACTGAATAGTGCAGGATATTCACTGATTGAGTAGCCAATCAGAACGCGCGAAAAACACTATCCACTGTTTTAGTATATACTAAATAACAATTATTCACCGAAGTGGAGGTGGCTAGTCCTGGATATTTACCGAACTGCGAAGCAGTGAGGTAAATATCCACGACTAGCCACCGACACTGAGGTGAATAATTGTTTTAGTATATACTAAAACAGTGAGATAATTGAGCACAAAAATGATGATTCTTAACTCAAATACTGTTGCCAACGATTACAATTTTGGCGCGTAATGACCGGGCGGCCGCGGCCGTCGCTTTTTTTTGCCGACAATTAAAACTTTTGAAGGCATTTGTTTAGCTCTTGCGGGGAAATTTCTTCAAAAGGAGTTGTGAATTCTTTTTGTATTTAAAATCATTCTATAAAAAAGATTATTAAATTTAGTTTTAAGCTTATTCATGAACTACTCAACTAAATAAAGTAAGCAAGACTTAAGCTTCATTTGCATTTGTAAACAAAAAACTTTTTCACCGGTTTTATCGATAAATTCGTGTCAGAAAGACAAAGCTTTACCTGTTGAAACTTCCAATCCGAACTTCGTCACCTTCTTCGTGTATTTCCGAAACAGCTTGCTTGATTAGTTGTGAAATGTCTTTGTTTGTTTACGGCAGCAGACCGGGAAGGCATTTTGCTCGCAACTTACGCGAGTTTGGCGTCGCTCGCTCGGAGGAACTGGAGGTGAATCACTGAATAGTGCAGGATATTCACTGATTGAGTAGCCAATCAGAACGCGCGAAAAACACTATCCACTGTTTTAGTATATACTAATTAGAAATATTGCATCACCTCAAATCACAGCCCATATTTTCTGAAACTTCCCAAAGTGAATGGTGCGAACTACTTGATTGTCCACTGACCTGATTTTCCGGTTTTTCTATGTAAATATGGTAAGTACCCCATGAGAAGGACACAACTTGTTGAATGATCTGTTGTCTAAGACAAATAAAAAACAAGAGGAGGGGCAGTAGTAACATTTTGTAATCCACAGGGACATTTCAAGTCAAAAAAAAAAAAAAGAAGAAGAAGAAGAAGAATATTAGTAATATAAACGGAGAGGATCGATATGGCCTCGTTTAGACGTTCCTTGTTCCCTAAGATTTGAGACACACCGACGGCTATTCCCTGCACACGCACACACACACACACAAACAAACAAACAAAAAAAACAGAAAATGGCTATGTCGTCATTAACGTCCACCCTGTGATGGTATGCGTTTACAAACTCCGGCAAACCGAATGAGCCTGTTATATTCAAATGTTCGACTTATTCAACTAGTTATTTTAATTTCTAAATGATATTTTTTTTTATTACAGTCGTACCGTTCTCAAGAATGGAATTTATAACCATCCATCCAAGAAGGCGAAGAGACGTATTAAGGAACACTTCAGTTAGCATCACAATGCATGACGTGAGAAAAGAAATTAGGAAACAGTTTGAACAACTGTGCATGCTGGGACCGAAATGCATGCCGGGACCTACTGGAAGGCCTGGGAAATCGATATCTGCACCACACGTAATGTTGTCACCGGTAGAACAAACAAGGGATGAAGGAGGAAATACGGCTTTCTATTGTACGGTTAAAGGAAATCCTCGTCCTGCCGTCGAATGGCGATTCAAAAGCAGAAAGCTTTTGTCAGGTGCAAAGTATTTGATTAAAGAAGGAGAGCTGATCGTTAAGAATCTGAACTACAGCGATTCTGGGCAGTACGCGTGCCATGCCAGGAACATTCGTGGATCGTCTCAGGTCACTGGTAATTTGTCTGTTAGAGGTGAGAAGAAATTTTAAAGTTTCGAGGGTTTAATACCCAGCTGCTTAGTGATTATTGATGCCTGTGAAGGGCAAGGATTGAATCACACTCGATTGGTTGACTTATTTCTTGTTACTTTCATTACTTTTGTTGTTTTTGCTGTTGTTGTTGTTGTTTTTTCTTTTCTTTCAGGTGGTGAGAAAACGGGTTACTTTTCAAGATCGCGAGAATGAAAGTACACCAAAATTTCCTAGCATCGAAATATGATATTAACCAGCATTCTGACGCTACTTAAGAATAATTTGAGTTATTTATAACGTTTTAATTAAATAACCTATCACGGCTATTGAAAATTTTCGGTTTTACATATATTTTTGTTTTAGTCGAATTCAAACATACAGAATTTTTTGCTTCTTACGGAGGTTATTTGCTAAACACCAACCTTTTAGTTCCTATTGTTAGATTTTCAGTAGCAGGTCTAGATCGCGCAAAATTAGGCATTTATCAATTTCAAAGTTTTTTGTTTATTGTTGTCATAGTAATATCGATTTTACTAAAACCTACATTTTGGCAAATTTCAATCTATAGTCAATCACTGGTAAAAATTTTATAGCGATCAGACAAGGAGAAAAACACTTTTAAAAATACCGGTATGGCCTCTGAAAAACTACATCGAAACACCTTAAGCCCGGTCGGTCGGGATTAAGAACTGGATGGGTGACCAACCGCGAATTGATCGTCGTAAAGGTCCATACGTTGTTCTTTCTTTTCTTCTTCTTCTTTTTTGCGTATTGTGTGGTGTTATTGTTAAAAGTGTATTGAAAAGCATATTTAGCATTATTCCGGCCTCCGGATTAAAAAAAAAGCAATACAAAAACAAAGCACAAATATGGCAGTGCAGTTCGCATGAAAATTATTATACTTCGGGCCGTAGTACAGAGCTAAAACTTTGCAGACTTTGATCTATATATCGGCGGGGAAACCGGCAAACCAATAAATTTGGGTTTTCCACTGTGTAAAAAGATCATAATGCCTCTGATCTCCAATCTCCTGTTCCTCTATCTCTTATCGTCGGCGTTGCCTTCGCTGTGCTAAGCGATGTTCCTTCTGCTCCGCGGTTTCTTGTTGAAGTCTTCTCCTTCGTTGTTCACGCTGAATTTGAAGTCGGCGTTCTCGCTCCAGAGGAGTTTCGGTGTAAAATCTTCCTGGGCGAAGACTTGGAGCCACTTGTTGCGCTTGTGTGTCATTTGCGTGGGGAATTGTTCGTGATTCACCAATGGTAAACATTGTTCACTGATTGTTTCACAGACGATAAATCAACACAACAAAATGCGCCTTGATCATTAGCCTGTTCCAAGCGTTCAGATAGTGGAGAGCGGTGCGGAGTAAAGAAAGCGATGAAAAGTAGAGGGGGACTGGGGAGAGAGGTGCGGGAACGCTTGTAAGAATTTTTAACAGAAGTGCGTTCCAGTATACCAGATCCTGGTATACCCTCTGATTGGTTGATTTTGACAGTTTTTGTCAACAGTGGAGCGTCTTCGATCACAGCGAGAAATGCGATATGGCCGTTATGACAGACTCTACGTGCCGTCACACAGAATTCAAACTCGCAACAAACACAGCGCTGAGTGTCTTTCCAAACGTGGAGGCTAAAAGCGAAGAGCAAAGAAACTGTTTGAAACACGTAGTCGGTAGGATAGATGTCTTAGCAATTTCTCACCGACTGGCTTTGGAAAAATTCTTATTTTCCAGCTTTTTCCTCGAATAAAGCGTGCTTTGGAATGAAGGCATTATAGAATGCAATTTACGATTGTTGTGGTAACTCCGTTGATTACCAGCATGGAAGACCAAGTGGAATATTTGAACAAAATCGGAGAAGCGGTGGCAATGATGGGAGAAGATATGGATGAAGCCGTTAAAAGTGGAAGCTGTGAAACTGTTTACTGAAGTGCCAAATCGTGGTTGTCTAATGAATGGACAAAAGGACTTCAAAAAGGAAACCTTGGAAAGCAAGTTGTCACCGAATAGTAAATTTTTCCTTCAATTGTTGTGCATTTTCATTGCTTGAGTTAACGATCTGTATTGAAACGGCTTTCTATCAAAATGAGCGATATTTGTTTGTCACTTGATTCATAATTTTTTGTCACGTACACGCTGAAATCATGTTTTAAAGCCGTAAATAAATTCATTTTATATGAATACCTTTCCCGCCTTCTATTGTCTGAAAGTCTTACATTGGGTTTTTAGTAAGATTATGTATACATAATATTAATTTTCGATCTGACAAACTTCGATTTATTCGCAAGAAAAATAATAAATGCATCGGGCTGTAACATCAGTCTTGATTGACAAGTAAAGACCACCTACAGCGGATGCGGTCTGACTGGGCGGAAGAGTCTATTTAAAACAAATCTAACAGGTGTTCCCTCTCTCACCTCTCCTCCTCCCTCGCTTTTATTTTTTTGCGCTCCTTTTTACTTCGCACCGCTCCCCACTATCTGAACGCCTGGAACAGGCTACTTGATCATCGGCGGCAAAGTCTATGTTGCCTGGAAACGCAAAATGCTCCATGACGTCATTGGCGGACACCAAGCATATATTCATAGAAGATCAATTTATGAGGCATCCACTTTTGCAGCTGGCTAAGACCACGCGCGCAACGATTGCTCTTTGTTCGGTGTTATACACTAAACCTTGTTAATCTTCTGTCAGGTCTTCCAATCTTCACAAAAGTTCCACCATCACGAGCTACACTAGTACAGCGCACTACTTATCAAGTAGTTTGTCAAGCTGAAGGTTTCCCTCATCCCGTAATAAACTGGAGAAGAGTTGGAATGCCTTTGCAAGCTGGAAGGACCGAAGTAAGCCAAGGAACACTAACCATAAAGAACTTAACTTCTGCTGACAGCGGTTTGTACGAGTGCATTGCAACGAACACAATGGGAACAAAGAGGGCCAGAACCAACGTGACAGTAAAACGAAAACCAGGTATGCTCTTTTGTTTTTCCAAAGAGTCGTTCTGGTAAACACAGTACCCTTAGATGTTCGTATTCATGTATTATCTTTTAAGCCAGACTTTCTGACTCTGATCTGTTCATTAGCCTGATATAGAATATTGTTCTTCCTCATTTACTTGTGAACAAGTGAATGAAATAAGATTCCCACCGACTTGAATTTTTTCATGCTGAGTTGCAGGCTGCTTTGAAAAGAAAATCGGTCGTTTTCTTAGATATTTTTTGCCCTCCTAAAGGCCGTACGTGTAAAATATTGCACTATTACTAGAGACTGAAGCGGGAAAATTAAACACCACGGCAACCTTTGGGATTATTGCGTTCGAGGTACGAGAACGCAACCCCTAATTTGTGTTGTGTGTTCTGTGCATTGTTGGGTGTACTGTGCAATTAATAAGGGAGGATTTTTTAAGGTTGCATTTTCGTCGTCGACACACATCTGCCTGGCTTTGAGGCGCTATCTCACGTGGTGATTCTTATGTCCTCGGCGTTCATCTTTCAAAGGTTTCTGAGGTCTGATATTCTGTCTTCGTAAAGCGTTCATCTTTTGAAAATTTTGCTGAATCTTCGTAAATTGTACATCGGTCTGTGTTTGCTGAATAGTCTAGAGCGTTCATTTTTCAGAAGTTTGCTGTTAAATTTTACTGCGGATTAAGCCTTCATATTTTTCAGCATGGTTCGTCACTGTCTTTGGAAAATGTGTGCGACTCCTGATGCTTGCATCAAACCGGGTTTAGTTCGGCAGCCGTTGTGCCACAAAGTAAATTTACCGAGTTGTGTAGCTCGGCAGCCGTTGTGCCACAAAGTAAATCTACCGAGATGTGAGGCTCGGCGGCGCCATTTGATCATGACTTGTGATATTTTCGGCACCTGACAAGCGAACGCTGTAGTGACTCAACCCAGTTTTTTTGTGAGGGTACCATCTTACTTTGAAGCTCTCTGGTATCCCCACCTTTACTTTGATCGTAAGTCTAACATATAGCATGGATAACAGAGGAGATGTCTTGCTGTACGCAACCCTTAAGTTCAAAATATGCCATAATCATATTTAAGTAGTTAGTAAAATGGGTATCCTGGCTCAGTCTTCGAATTTCCAGAATTGCATTAAAAAAACTAATAAAATCCCACTATATGCAAGGGATTTTAAAAATGAATACCTTTTTATAAGAGGGATTAATAAGGAATTGGATAATTTTGTATTAAATTATCTTTCAGATTGTAGTGAACTTTTTGTTTCTAATTATTCTGATAAAATTAAGTTTTTTATAAAAAAATTTTTAAAAACTCAAGAACTTAATTATCTTAAGGATACTAGTTGTTTTACTTTTAAAGAGTGTGATGTTGAAAATATATTATTTTTATTTGAAAGAATGTATTTTGATTTTGAAGAAGATGATGAATTTGTTGATGGTTGTCCTGATGATTATTTAGGTTATAGAGATTTTTATGAGTTGTTTTGTAAATTTTACAATAAAATAAATATTGATAGTGATAGTGATAGTGATAGTGATTAATTATAACTTAAAGTCTTATAATCTAATAATAAGATTATAAGACGTCATGTCTAACCAATCAACTTATGGTTTTCAGGGTTCTCAACCCTTTATAAGTGATAAAGAGTACAAGAGTTTATTCTTGGATTAATTAAAATATATATTAAATCAGAAGAAACAAGGACTTAAGGATAATTATAAAGAATTAAGTGATATTAGAAAAGTAGATAAACTTAATGAGAAAGTAAAAAAAGGAATTGATATAAAAAAAGAAAGGAAAAAGAAATCCAAAACTAAAAAGATAAAAAAAGGTAATGTTAATGAAATTAAAAAGATAAAAACATTTGATGAGTATTTTCAGGAATGTATAGAAAATAAAGAATTCCCCGCAGATACTCCTCCTTATTTTCGTGAAGCTCTTGAGAGAGCTATTAAGGAATATCATCAAAGACTTGTAAAAGAAAAATCAGCTTTTGAAAACTTTGCTGTTAAGTATATTATTAAAGGAGAACCCGGTCTTACTCCAATTGAATATTTTAATAGAGTTTATAAAACTTTAGAAGATTTTTTTACATATAATCGAAATATTAAATTTAGTATGGTTTTGGTTTGTTTAATGGAACAACAAATACTTAGTAAAGATAAGGGAGTTGTTGGATTAAATGAAGATAAAGCATACTTTAACTCAGGTACACATATTAATCTTGAATCAACAGATGTAGAGAAATTAATTGATAAGTGTGTTAAAAAAAATTATTGAAGATTTAGAGATATTTCAAAAAAATGGAAGTGGATGGTATTTTAAAGAAGTGGTTCAACTTGAAATTCATATTGTTGAGTTTAATCCAACTAAGGGATCAACTTATACTCCTCTTCCAGATTGGATAACAAATAAAAAAGCAATAGTTAATATTGAAACAAAGATGAGAAATGCTTTCTTTGATGTATACTTAGGTATCTTTATCCAAAAGAAGATAATGATTCACGATTAAAAGATTTGAAAAAGTATGAGTTTTCACTTAACACCAAAGGAATTAGTTTTCCTATGAAATTAAGAGATATTTCTAAATTTGAAAAACTTAATCCAACTATTCCAGGGATCAATGCTTTTTCAGTTAATGAAAACAAAAAGTTTTATCCTTTGAGAATGGCAGAGAGAGATTGTTTAAATACTATTGATTTGTTTTTATATGAAGAAGATGGTGTTTCTCATTATTCACCAATTAAAAACTTTACTCGTTTGATTAAATCGCAAAAAACTTCAAGTAAGAATGGTACAGTATTTATTTGTAAGAAATGCTTTAGTCATTTCACTAAGAATGAAATATTACAAAAGCATATCTTATATTGTTCAAATAATGAAACAGTGGCTGTAAAAATGCCTCTACAAAACACAATGTTAGGTTTTAAAAATTACCACAATCAACTTCCAATTCCTTTTGTAGTTTATGCAGATTTTTTGAATGTTTTGCCAAGCCAATGAATACTTGCAGTCCTAATCAAAAAGAATCGTATAATTACAATTACCAAAAGCATGAACCATCAGGATTTTGTTTTTATATAAAAGGAATAGTTCCTGGTATAAAATTTGAACCAATTACTTACACAAAAACCAAAGACAGTGATGATATTTCTAAAATATTTGTTTCTAAAATTGCAAAAGTAACTAATAAGATATATAATGATTTCTATCGTCGTCCAATACCTCTTAGACTAACACACGCCGAACAAAAATCATTTGACGAAGCGGAAATTTGTCATATTTGTAAGAAAGAATTACTGTCTGACAAAGTTAGAGATCATTGTCATTTTACTGGTCAGTACCGTGGAGCTGCTCATAACAGTTGCAATCTACAGTGTCGAAAACCAATGATTCTTCCAGTTATATTTCACAATCTTCAAGGATATGATGCTCATTTTTTTATAAAACAACTTGCTTGTTTACCAGGTGAGTTAAACTGTATTCCATCTACGGAAGAAAAGTATATCTCCTTTTCCAAAAAGATTAAGGTTGATGAGTATAAATCTAGACTTAATGGAGAAATTATTCCATTATATTTTGAAATACGATTTATTGATTCATTCAAGTTTCTTCAAACAAGTCTTGCTAATCTTGTTTCAAATCTACAACCAGATGATTTTAATAATACAAAAGAAATATTTAGTGAAAATGTAGACCTACTAACTCGTAAGGGAGTTTATCCATATGACTATGTTTCCTCAATGGAAAAACTATCTGAAACACAATTACCTCCAAAAGAAGAATTCTATTCAAAACTAAATGATGAAGACATAACTGATGATGATTATCAACACGCTATTAATGTCTGGAATACTTTTAGATGTGAAACAATTAGAGATTATCACGATCTTTACTTAAAATCTGATGTCCTACTTTTGGCAGATGTATTTGAAAATTTTAGAAAAGCTTGTTTAAAACATTACAACCTAGATCCAGCTCATTATTACACATCTCCTGGTTTAGCTTGGGATGCATGTCTCAAAGAAACAGGTCAGGAATTACATTTACTACATGATTATGATATGTTGATGATGTTTTAAAAAGGAATTCGTGGTGGAATATCTCACATATCAAAAAGATATGCAGAAGCGAATAATAAATACATGAAAGATTATAGACCTGATGTGGATTCTACTTATATTCAATATCTTGATGCAAACAATCTTTACGGATGGGCAATGTCACAGTCACTTCCAACACATGGATTTAAATGGATTAAAAACCTAACAAAAGACAAAGTAATGGAAATTTTAGAAAAAGCAAATTATAGTATGTCAAATCGTGGAAGAAAAGGATATATATTTGAGGTTGATTTAGAATATCCTTCCAACCTATGGGAAACACATAATGACTATCCACTTGCACCTCAGAAGATGAATGTTAATGGTGTTGAAAAACTAATTTGTCATTTTAAACCAAGAAAAAATTATGTTGTACATTATCGAAATCTAAGACAATACCTTGAGATGGGAATGAGAATAACTGCTGTTCACAGAGGAATATCATTTTACCAATCTCCTTGGATGGAACCTTATATAAGAAAGAATACAGAATTTAGAAAAACGGCAGCTAACAGTTTTGAGAAAGACTTTTTCAAACTAATGAATAATTCTGTATTTGGAAAAACAATAGAAAACATAAGAAAAAGACAAAATATATTTATTATTGATGATCGTAAAAAAGCTGTAAAATTAACAAGTCGTCCTAACTTTGATAGAGCAACAATATTTGATAAAAATCTTATTGCGGTTCATATGAAAAAAACAGAAGTGTATTTTAACAAACCAGTATATGTTGGACAAGCAATACTTGATCTGTCAAAAACATTAATCTTTGATTTTCATTACAACTATATTCAAAAGAAATATAAAGACAAGGCTGAGTTATTGTTTACAGATACCGATAGCTTGATGTATCACATTTACACAGATGATTTTTACAAAGATATATCACATGACATAGAAGACAAGTTTGACACATCTGATTATCCTAGTGATCACCCGTCTGGTATACTAACAGGAGTTAACAAAAAAGTAATAGGAATGTTTAAAGCTGAAGTAGCAGGAAAACAAATTACTTGTTTTGTTGGATTGCGACCCAAACTTTATAGTTTTAAAATAGAGGATCGTAAAGAAGTTCGTAAATGTAAAGGTATAAAGAAAAATGTTATAAAAAAGAAATTAGATTTTGAAGATTATGTTGATTGTTTATTTCTGGGTAAAAAGCAAATGAGATCTATGAAAATAATAAGAAGTGAAAATCATGATATATATTCAAAAGAAGTAAATAAAATAGCTCTGAGTAATGAAGATGATAAACGCACGGTGATGTTTAATAAAATAAAAACCATCGCTTTAAGATAATAAGATATAAATAATAAATGACTTACACAAAAGAGATAGGAAAATATTTACAAATATTAAGAAGTTATAGTAATTCCCAATCAGAAGGGGAGGTGTGTACAAAAGTTAGATGTAGTAATTGTCAAAGCGATAGTTTTTCTATTGAATTAGGTTATAATATTTGTGATTCTTGCGGTTTAACTAATGGTCATGTTCTTGGTTATTTTGACTTGAAAGAGTACGATCCATTTCATTTTCGAAAGAAGAGTATTTATCAGAGAAAGTATCACTATGAGAAAAAAGTTAATCAAGTTAAAAAAAAGAATAAATTTAACTGATGATGAAAAGTGTGAACTGTATAATAATCTAATTTCAATAGATGATAATGTAATGGAAATACTTAACAAAAAAAAATTTGTAGAAAAAGAATGATAAATATTTTTTATATAATAAAAAAATTACAAGAAATGGGAATTAAAAAGTATAAACTAATTTATTTAAAAATTGGGCAACAAACTTTGGAAAATTATGAAAAGTGGCGGAATAGTTATAAAAATAATATAATAAAAAATGATTACATACTTTGTAAGTATTTAATCATGTAAATATAATGGTTTAAAAAATAAAATGTTTTAATAAAAATGGATTCTGAAACTAGATGTAATGGATATAAAATTATAGAAAGATGTAATTTATTTATTCCTCACTATAGCTACTCTGGTGATTTACCCTTAGAGATTATTATAAGTGATTTAAAATATATTATTTCTTTGTTTGAAAAATATAATTATTTAAAACATAATTTAGAAGAAATTTTAGATAAACTTAAAGATCCTAATTATAATTGTAGGTTTAAAGAACTTAATATTGAACATTGGATTGATGATGAAATTATTTTTAAGGTTTTACCTCTTATTGATTATATTAATAAAAAGATAATTAAAATTCAATTTATTAGTAATTTAATATATGAATTAAAAAATTATTTAGATATCGAAATTCGCTACCCCTCTGTGAAAAATCCAGTAAACAATTCCAGTTAGATAACCGAGTACTTTACTTTCTATTGGAGAATTGAATAAATAAACATTTTTTCTTCCTATTCTATAATGTTCCCAGAAAGCCTTAAAAGCGAGAGTAAATATCAGGTGATTGGCTAGTGTTGGCGAGTTTGTTCTTAGAGAGTGTCTAGCGTCTGACAAATTATAAATAATTTGGTTTATATCCATTTTTTGTGTAAAATACTTTGCATAGAGAAACTGGTAAACAAGACAAGCTTTAATAAAGTTATCACAGTAAAACTGTGTTTTATAAGTTGGAAAGTAAAAATTAACATATTCTACAATTGTACTAATCATTTTCTATCTTATGCTTAGATAGAAAAAAAAATGGTTTAAAGAAATAAAAGAATAAACTAAATGATACAGAAATCTTTTATTAATTATCAACTTGGAATTAAGTTTAATTCTTACATTGATTAAAAACTAAATGTCTGGTTCAAAGCCAAAGAAGTTGCTCAGATACTTGCATACAAAAATACAGAAAAAGCTATAAAGAGCCATGTAAGTGAAAATCACAAAAGAAAAATTCTCTTGAACCATCCGTGGGAAACGCACGGTTGCTCTATGACTTATTTTATTGATGAGCCAGGTTTCTATGAATTAGTTTTTAAATCTAGATTACCAAGTGCAAGAATATTCCGCGAATGGGTTTTTTCCAAAGTTCTTCCATATATTCGCAAATATGGATATTATAAATTGATAGATTCTAAAAGAAAACAAAGAGTAATAATTGATGGAGTAAAGTACTACAAGCATCCAGTGTTTTCTAATTATGCTGCAAGTAAAAATGGAGATATTTTAAGTTTAAAATTTGAAAAAATTTTAAAGATGAGAGATAATGGTAGTGGTTATATATATTTTTCTATTCGTGATAAAAAACTCGAAAAACCAAAAAATTACTATTATCATAGATTTGTCTATGAAGTTTTCAAAGGACCAATTCCAAGATTTTTTGAAGTCGACCACCTAAATGATATTAAAACAGATAATAGAATAAAAAACTTACAACTGCTTACTCATAAGCAAAATGTTGAAAAAAGTAAAAATAAACCAATTATTTCTATAAATATAAAAACTGGAAAAGAAAAAAGATATAATTCTATTAAAACAGCCTCGATTGAATTAGATATTAATTATTCAAATATTTCAAAGATTTGTAGAAAAAAGTATAAAACAACAAAATCTAGAAAAAATGGTAATAAGTATACGTTCAAATATTTAGATTAGTTTTCAATATTTATCTAAATATTGAAAACAGCTACATCTAAAAAAAGATAGAAAAAAATACTCATTCAAATATTTATAATAATTAGTATTTTAATCTTTAAACCATTTTTCTTGATCTTGAAATATCTTCTAAAGCATTTTTTATATGTCTATAATTATTTAATTATCTAAATACTTTTTACATCTTTCAAACAACTTTGTATCAATTTTATCTTTTTTTAAACTTGTACAAAGAAGACAATAAACATTAGCTTTATCTCTAATCAAGTCAATATCATCTGAAAGTATAAAATCAACTTCTTTACAAATTTCATATTCTTCTACAGATAAAGTTGATTCATAAGAATCAATTAATTGATTTTCAAATTTTTTAAAGTAATAATCCATTTTATTTTATACTTAGATTAATTTTTTTATTATACCTACTAGCAAATCTATCTGCTATAGGAGTTTGATCAATTATCATTTCATCTACCAATTTCATGCGGTTAACAAACTCTTCTTTGTCCCACTCATCACCCCGAAGAGCTGCACGCAGTTCAACGAGTACTTTTTCATATGTGGTTAATGCAATTCTTGACATTTCAATTTTTCTCTTATAATTTTTTTTCTTTCCAATTCCCGCCACGACAACTCCAGCACCATTTACAACTCCTAGAACAACGGGGTTTAGTGTTAAACCACCAGTAATAGTTCCTATTGCTACTAGACATATTCCAGAAATTGTAAACACATCATCAAGAAATTTGTAACTCTTATAACACTTTTTAAAACACCAGTATTTCTTGTGATAGTGACTATAAAAGTCTTTGAGAGTTGTGACGTCTGATTCTGACAGAGATTTATCAATGTGATTGAATTCAAATATATCCTTCATTTATATTTAAACTATATAAGATCCATTTAACTTTTCTTGAAGCATTACTTTGTGGAATTGAGTAGAGTCAGTGTCGTAAAAGATTGGAGAAAACATTAACCTACTTATCACTCCATCTTCAGTTGTAAACTTCCAACGTTGATTAACATTGTAATGAACGGCTGGTATAGTTAATGTTGAGCTGTAGTTACTTATTTTAACTTTTGAGACATTTGCACTAAAATTTTCTGTTAGCCATAAAACAATTATTTTTCCATTAAAACTACTTGGCATGGTAAAACTTAGAGTTATTTTATTAATATTTAGTTTTACTTTATTGTTTGATTCATCATAATTTAATTTTAATAAAATATTATTGTTTGTTGATATATATTTAGTTAGGGTAAAACTCCTATTTCTCCAATGATTAAAAACATTACATAAAGTAGATTGCGAAGAATGTGAAGGAGAAAAAGTAACATCATAACCATTAACATTTAATCCTTTATTTGTTATATTACTTAGGTCTTTATTAGGAGGTAGTGTAATATTAGGTTTTAAAGAATCAATAATAACTCCAGATACACCCATATTTAATTCATAAATATTCGCATCAGTAAAATCATAAACTTCTTTAAAATATTTTCTGTACAAAGCATTTTTGGTAAAAGGAGTTATCTCTTTTACCATTGCAACTGTTGCAGCACTATTGTCACTTTGTCGCTCAAGTTTAATATTTCTAATTGCTTTTTGATTTGCATTAATATCAACATTGTACACTACTTCTGTTGGTTTAATATCAAATGCGGTGTGATAGTCGTAAACTTTATCTGGGTCGATATTGCTAAATGTACCCACAATACCATAAGTAATTATATAAACCCCTAAAAACTGTCTCGGATACACAGCCAGGTCAGTTCCATCCTGAGGAATATTAACTAAAATGTGAAGAAAGAACTTATTACCAGATGACAACTTCCGAAAATTAATTATTATTCTGTGATAATACATAAATTTTGGTTGATTTTTTGAATCAAGATACCTATGGGATAGTTTTCTTACACTAACATTTCCAATTGATAATCCTGTTGAAGTTCCTTTGTCTACACTTATTTGTGACTTATGCCACAGCTGATAATCAGTGTTGAGTATTTCCATACACAGGGTGTAATCAGTATTTGCAGTTAACCTGTAAAAGTTGATTCCCATCTTATACTTATATCCACCTTGTGAATTTTTGTTTATTGCCATAAAAAGTACTTTGTGGTTATAGTCATGAAAATTACCTTTAGAAGGAGATAAGTCTCCTATACTTCTTATATTAAAACTACCTCCACCATCTATTTCATCAGTCCATTGAGCCGCACTTGACATAAGATAAGCAAACTGGTCGTTGTAATGACTTGGTTGAACTGTAGTTTTGTGAACTAGTTTGTCAGCGTAATCTTTGTTTACTGCTTCATTGTCATGGGTTGGATTACTCAAATTTTTTATTTTATTACCACCAAGATTAAGGTCTCTAATCATAGCGACGGTACCATCTTTTTTCAAATAATCACTTAAATCTGGACTTCCAGCATTATCATCAACATACTTTTTGGTTGCAGCATCTGTGTTTGACACTGGATTTGCGAGACCAACTATTTTATTATTACCGAGATTAAGGTCTCCAGTCATAGTGACGGTACCATCTTTTTCCAAGTAATCACTTAAATCTGGGGCAGCTGTGTTATCATCCACATATTTTTTAGTTGCGGCGTCTGCATCATTTGTTGGTATTCTTAAGTTAATTATTTTTTTATTATCCATGTTTAGATTATTAGTCATTTTATTTGTTCCAGCAACGTGGAGATACTTCAAATCTGTGAAACCTAATGGTGTTGGTTGTTTGGGACCCACTGGAGCTGGCAAATTTAATATTTGATTGTTGTCCATATCTAGATCCCCAGTCATTTTTCTTGTTCCATCTAGTTTGAAAAGACACTACCATCAACTTTAGAGTCGTCTATATGTTTCTTAGTTGCAGCGTCACTTTGTGTTCATGGTGTTTTAACATTAACAATGCGATTGTTATTCATGCTCAGATCTCCAATCATTGTACGAGAACCATCTCTGTCAAGAAAACGACTGTCTGAGTATTGTTTTGTGGCTGGTTCATCTGCGTCAACTGGATGTTTGAGTTTTAATATACGGTATCTATGATTCATATCAATGTCTGAATCAACTGTTAGTCGTGATGTTGCGGGTGATCCACTGGAATTATCATCAACATACTTTTTTGTAGCAGCATCAGTATTAACACTAGGTGCACCAACATTTCTTAGTTTTTTATTTATCATATCATAATCTCCACTTGAAGTGAGATTAAATCCAACTCCTGGAGCACCCTGAATTCCCCTAGCAAAGGGATGATCAAGAGATTGTTCGTTAAATATTCCCATTTTAATTATTGGTTAGATTACCAGTAAAGTTTTTTGCAATACGTTTTTGTGGTTTATTAACGTATAAAAATGAATACGGTTTTTTAGTTGCTGCTTTATAAACCTCTTTATTAACTCCTAACTCAGATGATATTCTGTTGGATTCCCTAGATGATGGAAATTCATATAAACAGTAATGAGAACAATTCAGCCGAATGTCCTTTGGTGTTTTATAAAATGATTGACTGAGGTACACCACCGAACAATTCTTATGTCGTCCTTGAATGAAATAATCAATCAGTTGTCTTTGGTTTTTATCACAAACAAAGTCATCGAATATCACAAGTTTTTGATTGTCTTCGTAATCCATTTCTGTTACTGGGGTTATTTCATCATTACTTACATGAAGTATTTCATATCCCAGTTTACTACTCAACTCCCTCATTTTTTTAATTAGCTTTTGATACTTATCCTGTTCTAGATTACGCGCGTAAAGATAAATCTCATCATAGTACAATAGTGGTTTAATTAACATGTGGTACAACAGATTAGTTTTACCACTTCCACTGTTTCCACAGATTAACATCCGGAATGTGTCTGATGGCATGTAAGGATACAGCTGTTTATATTTTTTATCTGGATTGTCATTGGTATCATAGTTTGGTATTTCCATTTTATCTAATATGTATATTAAATAAAATGGATGTTGAAGAATACAAAAAACTTGCAAGAAATAAAATTGAAGCTGATGCTTTGACTCGACAGGTGAGAGATGTAATAAAAATAACAAAATGGCAAAAACAAAATATGAGAGAGGGTTTTAAAGAAACATTTAAGCCACTTATTGAATCGCAGGATAGCATTTAGAAAAGTATTGATGAGCAGCAAAACGCAACTATAGCTCAACTTAAAAATAATCAACTTGCTCTTACTCAAGGTTTTGAACAGTTCAACCGATTAGCTGATATGAGAGAATTACCATTTCCCAACGAAGAAGGTTGGGATAAAAATTGGATACCAGAACCCCCTCCTAAAATTTTAAATTTAGAAAAAAGTTTTGAAGGGAGAGATCTAGATTTATTAAAAGAATTTGGTTACCCAAGGCCAAATGATTTTTTTGAAATTAATCCTAAAGTTTTAGATCTAACTTTAGAACATTTAAAAGATAATATAAAACAACTAACTGGTGAAATTAGTGGTAGAAAGAAAGCTAAAAATCCATCTCCACTGTATGAAGCTGATGCTGAAATTAAAAAAATGCAAAAAGGAACACTAATGAAATATAGAAATACAATGAAAGATTACTTAAGATTGCTTAAATATAAGGTAGGAGAAGGAATGATTTACTTTAACAACCCACATCAACTTCTAGACAGACTTGAATTACTTGGTGGTTCAATTCTTGCTGGGAATAATGGTGTAATACCCGAGTTTTCTCAAATAGCACATCTTCTCAATCAAATGAAAGTGATTTCAAAAAAAAAACTAAATGATCTACTAAAAAATTATATACCTATTATATAAAAAATGGAAGAACGAGCTATTCACATTTCCTCAATAAACAGGGAAAAAAGAGGAACAAACAGACCTGGTGATTTTACTATTAAGTTTAATCCATCTTTGAAACTTGACCCTGATAAGAAACACCAACTTGCTCTTGATCGGCTGTCCATGACTTACTCTTGGTAAAACATTAGAAGTGATTATGGAAACAATAAAATCAAATACACCCACGATGGTTCCACCTGGCAAACAATTACTTTTACAGATGGAATGTATTCCTACTCAGATATCAATGATTACATTCATCAATATATGACTCAAAAAAATCATCACTCAACAGACTCAAGTGGGAAAAAAACTTATTCAATTAATCTAACTTTTATTCTCTCCACATATCGAGTTCTCATATCACTTGATGGTGATTATCAACTTGATCTGAGAGGAACCGAATTTGGAGACCTAATTGGATTTGAAAAGAAACTTATTACAAAAATAGAGTATGGAACAAAACTACCAAATATCACAAATTCGATTGATGTGTTGAATATCAACACAAGCGCAATAACTGATAGTATTGTAAATGGAATAAATACAAATACCATTACTGTGATACCAACTGATAATCTCACAAGGTCTTTTCCATTTACGTTTGAACCTAAAAGACCATTGTATTGCCCTGTATCTTCATTTCACATTGATGAAATGAGAATCTATGTGACAGCCCTTACAAAAAATTTTGATAGAGAAGTATACTTCCAGTATACTCAGAGTATACGGTATCAGCAATTACTGATGATAAGTATACTTCCAGTATACCCCTAATGTACTGCATGAATTGCAGTACACTCTAAGTATAATTTGAAGGGTATACTTAGAGTATACTTTTGATGTAGGAGTGCTTTTCTGTCTTTTGCAGTACGAAATAAGTATACTTCAAATCTACTACAGCAGTATAACTAACAGTGCTTTATTTAAAGTACTATTCTTCCTTCTTTTGCAGTGGGAAATAAGTATACTTCAAATCTACTGCAGCAGTATAAATGACCATTAAAAGGCATAACATTGTACTAGCTACTGCTCTTTCTTAATGGAAACATTAATTACATGTAACTGTAATTTAAAATAAATTGTGCAAAACGCCTCAAAACGGATGTAAATTAAAAGTACCAGTTCCCTTCAATGTCAGTTAAAAAGCAAATTCAGTTTAGTCCTTCTCGATTCTATCAGCAAGTCTGCAAATGAAACTGACATTAGGACCATCACAGAATTTGATAGAAACACACATAAGAAACGATCGGTCGCTAAATTACTTGCATGCATCAAAGCTTAAGTTTAAATCAAAAAGAGCAAGAAAAATTGTGAAGTGTGATTAAAATGACCGAAAATACAGCCATGCGTTCTCACTTTAACGTCCTTTTGTTCTTCCATTCGGCATTGAGCTTCTGCTTCCGTAGAACGACAGGTAAATATCGATGAACGGAGAGTGACTTCGATCTTCACTTGCGAACTCAAGGCTATATATGTACGAAGCTCAAGCAGTTTCCTTTACTCTGACCTCAGTTCAGATCTCATGCTTGTCCCTCACATATTGTTTATTAGATTAACCGGTGGAAAAAAATCAGCATATGCACAAAGATCTCAAAGATCTAAATCGATCCGAACGTTCAGAAACCAAGATGGCCGCACTCGGACGGGACGATGAAAGACTGGATCCTAGCACCCGTGTTTTGACGGTTTTGGCGCGAATTTCTGAACGCGGCTGCCAAACTCTCTTCATTCGTTCAATCACAACAAAGATAGAGATGACGTGTATCCATTGAACTGCAGAGAACAAGAACAGGACTTTTATTTTTTCCTAAGCTTTCCTACATCGATTTGTAATCCTTTCTTCGATGATTTCATTTTAATAATGGGAGACTGGCTGAAAAGGTAAGTGCTGTCCTTTCCTTTCGATAAATGGGTTATCTTTATATTTTTTTCACTCTTTTGTAAAAAGATGTCGATTCTTGTGAGGTTTAGAAAGGAACTACATTTTAGTTTCTTCTCTTGATCTGCTTCTCCTCATTTTTCTTTACTAAAACGGTCGTGCGTTCATTTGAAGTTGAGCTATTAAGCTTGATTAATTTAAACAACAATAAAGCAACACAGTTAGTGTAATGAACACATTCAGTTTAAGGTCTATAATACAGGATTTGCAGAATATTCCGTTTTTGTATTTACTGCCCTACATGTTTTTAGTGTTTTCATAGCTCGATCTCCGAGCGAGTAAGGCATAATCACAAAACTTGGACTGAAATAACCTTGGATTAAAATTTAATCAGAATTAATTGTCGAGGAACTGAGCACAGAATTTTAACGCTTTTGGCGCAGCTATAGGCTGTTGAGACTCTGTTGATGGAGTACTTGTGACCCAACGAATCCTCCCTTTTTTCACCTCATGTAATGGAATCCAAGAGGGTCTTACTAGTAAAAAGTATTTACAGCAATTGCCGTGGCTTTTAGGCATAGAAGATACGGGACTTCCAAAGCAAAAAAAAATGGGCTTGCAGAGACGAGCAGCTCAGAGTCCGTAGGGTAGAGCAGCTGAGTACTGACAGTGGCTTCAGCAACAGATGAGTTGTTTGTAAAACTACTGTAAGTAACATTATACACTTGACATTGGCAGAGGACACAGGATTTGTTAAACTTTACTATGACAGCGGTTAAATTGATTAATAAAAATATATCTTAAAATGCATTAAATTGCACTAGAGTTCAATATTTGTGTGGCTGTATTTCTGGTAAAATTTAGCAGCACAATCCTCAAGCAATGTCCCTTGCAATTTAATAACACTCAAACATACGAAATTTATTTGTTGTCAAAGTTATATTGTATCTTGGACAATACTTTAATTTCAAGTCATTGTTACATTGTCAATTGGTTGTTAAAAAATGTGACATGTTTCTAGCAGTGTGAGGTTCATGCAAGATTTTACTTGTGATGAAAATTAATATATTTGATGGGGACAGGGGATGATATAAAAAGAAGCTAAAAAATGCGACTGTGACATGCAGTAAGTAAATATGTAAATTAAGCCTCTAATGAGGTAAAATTGAGACCATGCAGAGAGGACTATAAAAGTATACTTTTCATATAGCTTGTCTGCCAACTGATTTTCGAGTACACCTATAAGCATATTTAAGGTGTACTTAAAGTATACTTTAGGGTGTTCCAATTTCAGGTGGGTTGTAGTATACTCAGAGTATACTTGAAGTATGCTCACAAGTATACTTCAAGTATACTCAACACTAACTTAATTCCTACCAAAAATATACTTTTTGTATACTTTTTGCAGTATACTTTGATTACATAATATGTATACTTCAAGTATACTATAAAATGGTAAGGGAGACTCCCTTAGCAGACCAGTAAATTTTAATGGTATAGATTGGTTTATGACTTTGATACTCCATTCAACCACGTGATGTGGTTAAGATGGACGGCCGTGTGTTTAAGTGCTCCGCGTAACATTTCGTAAATTTCTGATGTTTAAGTGTTCCTTCTGCTTTTTTCTATTTGTTTTGTTATCTTGTTTCGTGTGTCACATTATGCCTGAGTCTATTGCCAACCTAAAGAGAGAAAATAACGATCTCAAATCTAAAGTTTCAACGTTAACAGAGGAGATTTCAAGACTAAAAGACTTATTTCAACAACAAAGCAGCAGTGCCGCCCCTTCTGCTAAAGAAAAATCTCACAGCCTTGAATTCCTAAGCAAGGAATATGATGACTTTCTTCTCTTTAAAACCACTGCCAACAAAGAGCTGCAACGACTAAGTTCACAACTCTCACAGGTCAAGGCCAGGGTGGACGCCATTGCCAACGCCATCGATGAATTCCAAGAATATAGCTTTCAATACAATGTTAAAATTGTCGGTGTTCCCGAGGTGTGTTCTGACGAAGCGGCTTCAACAACAAGTAAGCTTTGTGTAAAATTGTTTAAAGAAATGGGAGAGAATATATCAATCCAAGATATTGACACTGCCCATCGTGTCCCGCAAAGAAACAACGCCGGAAATCCAAAGCCTATAGTCTGCAGATTCGTGAGACGGCTGGTTAAGGAATCTCTAATGTCTCATCGGAAAGAAATTAGCAATGTAACCCCAGCTGCGGTTGGTCTACCAGAAGGGTCTTCATTGTCTTCGGCCAGAATTTACGATCATCTTTCACCAAGAATGCAAGCAGGAATTATTACTAAATTTTTTGCGGTCAGAAGATGATTATGTCGAAGTCTCCCGTCTTATTAAGTTATTTAATACTTTAGGTTAGCCTCTCTTCGTAATCGTTATGTACATGCCTTGTTTTATGTTAGTTTAAATTCTATTTACTGTATTGTAGTGTCTTCACTGTTATTTAGTCCATCTATATATAAATCTTGTTTTGTAAATTGTGTTCAGCTCCCCCCGCCTCGATTAGTTCATAAGCTATTTGCGGGTGGGAAAGTAATGTAATTAATTATTTTCCGATTTTCAATAAAATTTGTTGTTGTTGTTGTTGTCAATGTAATATAACTATTAAAATAAAATGATGAGACAATCAGAGTTTAAAATGAAACTTGACCCTGAATTGGGTAGATATACAAGAAAACATATTTATGGAGAGGGAATGATGGATGTGTTTAAATCGTTTGGTTCAAAATTATTTGGAAAGACAATG
The DNA here is from genome assembly GCA_964035705.1 of Porites rus. Classification (NCBI taxonomy): domain Eukaryota; kingdom Metazoa; phylum Cnidaria; class Anthozoa; order Scleractinia; family Poritidae; genus Porites; species Porites rus. Next base: position 22,061,591 of record OZ037999.1, read on the forward strand.
AAAAAAGCTGCTAAAAAAGGCGCTCAAAAAGCGGTAACAGCAGCTGCAACAAAAACTGGTGAACATGTAGGCAAAAAGGCTGGTGATAAAATAGTGCAAATGTTATCCAAAAGTAATAATAAACCAAAAGTTACTTTTAATAAAAATGTTGAAACAATTCCAAACAAAAAAATGACTCAACAAGAGATAAATAAAAGAGTGAATGCCATTCTTAGTGGAGGTTCAACACGTAAGAGAAAATTATATAATTATTAAAATAAAATGAAGTCTTTTATAAATCCAAAATATTTAGAAAGATATGAGGATGTTGTTTTTGACCTTGAACAACCTTTAGCCGCACCTGGAAATGGTGCTCATCAAACTAAAACAGGCCATAGATTTGTTGCTGATAACACAGGAGAATCTACTCCTTTTGATTGGTATAACGCGCGATTTTCAGTAGATTTCAAAGTTAATCAGCTGGCTGCTGGAGCTGATATAGATGCAGATGGAGATCAAATGGGAATAGTAAATGGAAGTAGTTCTCTCATAGAAAAGTTATCCATCCTAGCAAATGGTAGAGATATTTACAGTTGCAACTATGCTAATCATGTAGTAAATATTAAGAATTTGCTTGAATATAATCCATCTTATGTTGAGAGTGTTGCCACAAATGAATTTTACTATCTTGATACATCAAGACATGCTGAAAGACAAAAATTTACATCAAGGAGAGTAACACACAGGCAAAATGCTGCTGGCAACGCTGATGAAGCGGGTAATATGTTAGATGCAGTAGTAGCTAATTATAACAAAGGTTTTGCAATAAGAAAAGCACTATTAGGCGACTCAGCAACAGTACGATGTGAAATTCCTCTTAACAGATATTCTTTCTTTGAATCATTAGAGGACAAACTTCTTCCAAATACAAAAATTGAATTGAATATTGAACTAGAATCAGATAACAATCTTATCTGGCGAGTTGGAGGAAACAATTGTAGAGTTATACTAACAAGATTTCAACTATTTGTTCCAAGAATAACATTTAACTCAGAAGGACAAAAACTATACATGGAAAATTATCTTAAGCCCTACAAATGGGTGTATCTTAATGAATTAGTAGAGCGATCAAATAACTCTCAACAGCAAACAGGTCATTTTAGAATTACAAATGCTACCTCAAAAACCTCGTCATGTCTTTGTTTTTGGAATTAACACAGCCAATATTGATTCACAAACAGCAAATCCATTTTTATACGACACTTTTAATCTGCCAAACAATGCCAATATATCTCGCTGTTATCTTGAGGTTGGAAATGGAAATGAGTACCCTGATATTCACTTTAAACCAGCTACAGATCCAGCAAGAGTTTTCAGAGAAGTAATGGGTTATGTTTAAGCAAATAACGACTTTCAAGGTGGTACACTACTTAATAGAACAAATTTTGGGTCTTTGTTCCCGTTTGTTTACTTTGACCTGACAAAACAAAAAATGGATATAAAAGACGGAGTTACAAAATTGTCGTTTTATTATGAATTATCTGCTAATCCAAACGCTGATTATAATATCTACGCTTTAATACTTCACGAACGAGTGGCAGAAATCGAACAGCAAGGAGGAAAACTATTGCTTCGTGCTTAATCTAAAAATAAAATAAAATGAGTAATTACATACGACATATAATTCTAAAAAGAAAAGAATGACAGATTTAATTAAATTTCCTGAAATTAATATAATCTAAATATTAAAATAAAATGACTACTTATATAGAATATGGTGTAACACTTGCAGATGGACAAAAGTCAAAATTGGCTTCTGCAATATTAAATAAATCACCACTAACTCTTCGGTTAAAACATTCACAGCTTCGAGGTTCTGATGAGTTAATGTTAACAAAAAGACAAATTGCTAAAATAAAAAAATCTATTGCAAATGGCACAGGATCGGATATAAAGATAAGTAAAACTCAGATTAGAAAATCTGTAAAACATGGTGGAAACTTATTTTCTTCACTCGCATCTCTTGGAGCGAAAGTACTACCATATGCAATAAAAGGAATTTCGAAAGCTGTTCCTGCATTAGCAACTGGTGCTGCTACTGCACTTGGAGAACTTGGAATAAATAAAATATTTGGAAAAGGAATTACAATCCCCCCTCAGTTTTTCCCAATGTTACCACCTCTTGTAAGAGAATTTACCAAATCACAAATAAATCAAATTAACAAAGCTTATCAAACAGGTGGCCGATTAGTTATAAAACCAACTCGTAAACAGATAGAAGGAGGATTTCTTGGAACTCTTGCATCTACTGGAATTCCAATGGCAATTAGTTTAGTATCTAAGATGTTTGGATCTGGATTGCAGGTTGATAGACATGGATCATCTAATACAGCAAATGTTTACGTTCCACATCCTCCTCCTCCACCCACACATGGTGAAGGTTATCCTTACTACCCACCACCCATTTTAGGTACATGGAAAAACCCAATTGGAATGGGAGTTAAAAAAAAAAATCCAAGTCCAAAGGAAAAGGTCTTCTTCTAGGAAAAAACAGTCCATTCAACTCAATTCCTTTAATAGGAGCCATTTTGTAATTAAACCTCTATCCAACTTTGACCTCATGGATTGGGTAAAGAAACTTGGTATTAAACATTTCAGAGGTATTTACAGTAGGGATGGACTACCAAAAAATATAAGAAAAGAATGTGGAATAATTAATCTAGATGATATGACAGGTCCTGGAACACACTGGGTTTGTTATAGAAATATAAACAATGTAGTTGAGTACTTTGATCCTTTTGGTTTAATAATGCCAAATGAAGCATTAAAGTATTTTCGTACAGCTAGAAAACAAATAGTTTACTCAATTGATGAAATACAAAATCGCAGTACTGTTCTCTGTGGTTATTGGTGTTTATATTATCTGATCGAGCGGCAACGGGGTAATAGTATTTTAGATGTAATACATAACCCTCATTTTGATAATGACAACAGTGATTTTATAAAAGCATACTTTTCTTAATTTCTTAAGATTAAATAAAATAAATTTATTTAATCTATAAAGTTTTTTTTACTTATCTCTATATAGTTTTTACTATTTTCAATACCTTCTAAGGCGCTAGAAATTTTTTCACTCATATCACAAAGAGATTTATATTTTAAAATATTTTTAGTTAACCTATTAAATTTTTCTTCAGGATATAATACACAATTTTTACTAAATTCTTTTATAATATCTTCCCAAAAACTTGCTTCTCGACGATTTACCATTTGATAAAAATAATGATCTTCTTTTTTAAGATCAACTAAAAGACTATTAATTTCATGTCGAATTTCAATCTCGTAATCAACTAGTAACTGGTTATCAAAAGATAAATCAAAATCTTTAACAAACTTGTCTTCCATTTTTTTATATTTACTAATTAAACCTTTAAATCATTTTTTTTTACTCATCTGGTAAATTCTTTAGCTGTTTAACACTCTCAACTTTTACACTTAAATCTTTAACACTATCAACTATTTCATCAAATTTTGAGTAAATATTAATAAGTCTAAAAAGTTTCTTCTTTTTATCACTATTTATTTTCAACCAAGAATAGTCCTCATCTCTGATTTTTCCCCACATCTCACATTCACCAGTCATTAGTATTCTAGAAAGATCATCATTTTTCTTTCTAAGAGTCTCAAACTCATTATTTATTTGTGTTCGAACATCTTTCTCAAAATCTTTTAATGTTTAAACATCCATCTTTTTTTCTATCTCAGAAAAGAATTTGGCTTCCATTTATTATATAAATAGATAATTACCTTTTACAACTTTATTGAGAGTACTTGATTTTTCACTTATTTCCATCAGCAACTCAAATATTTTTATAAATTTAGTATCATTTTCCAATCTAGCAAAATCAGCATATTCATAACTCATGTTTAGGTTATTGTATATCTTTTGAAGTTCACTTTTTAAAAAATTAGATCTAGTAGACATATTTATCTAAACATTATACTAAATGACAGAATCATATTGTATTGTAGATAAAAGAGTAACTCCTTACACAGAGCCAAGTGGTTACCAAAAAGATAAAAGAGGTAGAACTCAATTCTTTTGTAGATGTGCAGTTTGTGGAAATAAAAAAGTTAAATATGTGAAAACTGGAACAGCTTCTCAAACTGGAAGTGGAAAAATTAGAAAACGAAAGTCAAAAAACTAATCAGCCCGTCTGAAGGGGCGGGCGTCTTTGATACTGTAGTAGGCACAGCAGTTGATGGTTTTGTTCATTACGGTTTACCTTGGATGGGTAAAAAAGCAGTTGAAATGGGAAGATATGGAGCAGGCGAGTTAATGAGAAATAAAAATTTTCAGAAGAAAGCTGTAAATTATGAGATTAATAAACTCACTCCATTTATTCAAGATTCTGTTGGATCAGCAATGGACCAGTTATCAACAAAAGTGAGACCAAAAAATAAATATAAAACTGATAGACCAGAATTGGATGGAAAAGGAATAGATATTCACAATGCTATTCTCAAAGTGGCACCAAAAAAAGGTTTAGTTGTACCAGGTCAAAATTATACTGGCCCTGGTAATCCTCTTGAGGACCAACTTCGCCATGATGATGAGGGAAATATACTAGAAATATATCAACAACCAACAGGACCAACGGATGCGGTTAGTATGCAACATGATGTTGACTATAGCGTCTGTGGAAATAAACCAAAAAGTGAACAAGTAAAATGTAAAAATGAAGCTGATAGAAAAATGGTAAAATCACTAGATGCAATTCCTTGGAAAAAAGACAATGGGGGCATTGGTTAGCTAGAACATTAATAAATACAAAACAAAAACTTGGACTCGGCCTTCAAAAAAACGTGAGTTGGCGTTGAGTAGTGATTGGTCTCAACAATTAGCCGACGAACTTCACAAACCAATCACAAGAAACTTTCAAAAGAGATCAGTAGTCTCAAACGGAATTGATGATATCTGGGCTGCTGATTTGGTTGAAATGCAAAAGTTTAGTAAATGGAATAAAGGGATAAAGTATCTTTTAATGGTAATAGATGTGTTTAGCAAGTATGGTTGGATTAGGGGATTGAAAGATAAGAAAACTGAAACTGTTAGTAAAGCATTTGATGACATATTTAAGAGTAAACGTAAACCAAAGATGCTATGGACTGATAAAGGTTCTGAGTTTATCAGTAAACATTTTAAAGAGTTTCTGAAAAGAGAGGGAATTAAACTGTATCACACTGAAAATAAAGAAAAATCTAGTGTTGTTGAGCGATGGAATAAAACAATGAACAACAGAATGTGGAAGATGTTTACTGTAAATAACAACACTGTTTACTGGGATAAGATAGATAAACTGGTTAATGATTACAATAATGCGAGACACTATAGCATTAAAATGACTCCTGTTGAAGCGAGTGAAAAGAAAAATGAAAATAAAGTTTGGTCTAATTTGTATGGCGATTCGATTTACTTGAAACCTGGTAAACCAAAGTTTTCTATTGGAGATAACGTTAGAATTTCAAAATATAAGAGAAAGGTATTTGATAAAGGTTACACACCAAACTGGACAGAGGAGATATTTGTAATTGATAAAGTTTTTCCAACAAAACCTGTTACGTATAGTATCGTTGATTTGACAGGAGAAGAGATTAAGGGTTCTTTCTATGGACAAGAATTACAGAAAGCAAAACAGCAAACATTTAGAGTAGAAAAAATTATCAGGAGGGATAATAAGAAAAAGATGGCGTTAGTAAAATGGAGTGGATATCCTGATAAATTTAACTCATGGGTGAGTTCTAAGGATTTGGCTGATTTTTAATACAAAATTTGTATTAAAAATAAATCCTATAATTATGCAGTTTCTTCTTTATCAGAGATAACTAAGTCTTCAACTACTTGCTCAGTAACTACTTCATCTTCCTCTTCAGTTGTTAGTAAAGACTCTCTAGGTTTTAATGGTTTGACATAGCACTCATGTACTTTTATTTGCAAAGATGTAACAGTTTTACTTATAAAGATTCCTTCTATTATAAGTGCCATTTTAACATTGCAGTACTGATCAATATATTTAAAAGGATTTAAATCTTTCTTTCCCTTTGTCTTAAATAGAGAAAGAATTTTCTTAGATTTTTCTGAGTAAATAAGTTTTGCATAGAGAACTGGTGCGGATGAGGGGTCTATTCTTGTTTTCTTCTTTCCTTTCTTATCTGTATATTCTTCCTGTTTGTAATAAAATGGTGAAGATAGAGAAGATGCCAGATCTGCACCGTATTCATTCTCTAAATGTTTCTGAGAGAGAGTTGTTACATTATTTATAACATCAAAAAATGCTTTTTCTTTATTATTCGGCTCACTATCTTTAGCCCAAAGGCATACAGGCATACTATAACCTACTAACTTGTTTGTTTCTTGGTTCTTCTTCTCATTTACCCCAAAAGAGAAAAGAAGTGGAGTTTCGATTACCAAAGCTCCTTTCTTTCCATTTGAATATTTGACTTCAATTGGGATACGTTTGTATTTGATCTTGCTATCTTTCACTTTATACTCTTTGGCTTCATTAAAGATAATGTTTTCTGATGTTAGATAATCGTAAGCGGATAACTGCATTTTTATTATATATTTTATTTCTTTAAATCATTTTTTAAATATCCTTCAACATCATAATTTTTAATACTTTCTACAGTTAAATTTAGTTCTTTATATTTCTTAAACCATTCTTCATCAAATCTAAGAGGAAGTGGTAAATAAACAGAAACATAATCACCACCATCTTCAACTATACTACCATCATCTAAATGTATACCATGCATAGAAATTAACCTTACATAACTTTCTTCTTTATAAGCGTCAACTCCGTCAGCATCAATACTAATTTTATCAAGAGAAAAACCTGATTTTAATTTTTCATGTATATTAGTTAAAATATCACTATCCTTCTCTAAATTTAATAATTTTTTATTACAATCTTTTATTTCCTCAATCCATTCTTCATCTAATAAAAGAGAATTCATTTTATTAAATGATTAGACATTTTTTTACCAAAGAAGATTAACCGACCAGTAGTTAGCCGATTCAGGATTAGTATAAGTTAACTCTCCCTGTTTGTTTTTAATCTTTTTAGCTCGAGCGAGATATCTCTCATTTCGCTCTTTATCCTTATGGATAAGATAGTCTGGATACTGTGACGACCGAAATGAATTTTCTTTCCACTTGAAAGTGTTGCTACATATTTGTTATTTTTACGTGTTGAATAATCAAGCGATTCAGCGCCGAGTTTTTTAGCTTTTCTGGTTAGTTTTTTAAACTCCTTACCTGAAACAACATATTTATCATCATCTAACGAAGAGGAATCTTTAGGCTCATATGTTGGATCCTCATCATGATTATAACCATCACCAACTATAAAATCCAAATCTTCCTTTGTAGGAATATCTTTTTTGAATTCCATTTTATTATTTGATTAGATTAGATTATTTTTGTTGGGAAATTTCCCTTTACACACAACTCAGCAAATGGGAATTTCCCTAATTTTATTAAATCAACATCTTAATTTTATCCTCATAAATATTCTCTGCTTACAAATCATCATAAATGCATTATTATCTATTAAAAGACTTTAAATCATTATACCATTTATCTGTTTTTGTAATTGGTATAGGAATATCTAAAAATTCATCATTATCCTGATCCTCCACAACACATTTCCCTAAAGATAAAAAACTATTTCCTCTTTCATCAAAACCTCCACCATAAAAAGTGTATTCATATGCTAAACAATCAAGAATAATTTCTAAACGATCTAAACTAATCTTTTTGTCATTTATATAATGTTCTATATAATTACAAAAAATCTGAGCTATAAAAGAAAAAAATTTAGTTATTTCTTCAAACTCCTCGTCATTCTCATAATCTTCTACTATTTTATAAATATTTGAACAAATTGATAAAAGTCTACTAAAACCTTTTAAAATTTTTTCCCTTTCTAAATTATTAGTTTCTTTTGCCTCCTTAATCTTTTTAGATAAATTTTCAATATCGTATTCTATCATTATTTGTATATAAATTATATAATTTAAAAACAAAAAAAATATATAATAAATGATGTTTAAAAAATGGAATATTATTTATCCTTCAAAAAAAGTTTATAATGATTTAAAAATTATTGAAAAAAATATCATGCCTTTTTATAATAAATTACCAAATAGTTTTCATTATCATTACATCCCCTCTTTTTATAGAGATACTGATACTCTTATTAAAATAGAAAAAAGTGTAAATAAATTTTAAAAAACTAAGCTAAAAGATGAAGAGTGTTGTTTTCACGAAGAATTTCCAGCTATATCTTCATTTCTTTACGAAGCATATTACTACGAAGATTCAGTTAGAAATTCTTCCGATAAAAAATTTATAAATATAGCTAACAATTTATTTAATAAAATAGATTGTTATAAATCGATGGATATATTTAGGAAAGTATTAATCTTATAACAAAAAAATATGTTATAAGATTAAAAATATTAATCACTATCACTATCAGATAATATAACCTTAAGATCATCACTATCAACTCCATCACTCTCACTATCACTATCAACTCCATCACTCTCACTATCACTCTCGCTATCAGTATAATAATCCCAAAAACTACCACCATCTTCATATTCTATTTTAAACTTACTACAAAATAATTCATAATCATCATAAATGTTTTTTAAACCAGGATAAGGATCAATAAAAATTTGATCATCATGATCATCATAACAATCTTTACAAAATTGAATATATTGATTAAAATTAATAAAATTCTTTTTAATCTTAATTAAGTAATCAACATCACTACTTTTAATCTCAAAATTACTAACATCATTAAGGTAGCCTAATTTTTGAGCTAACACAAATTTTTTAATAAATTTTTTTATTCTATCAACTCTATGATTTTGAAATAATCCACGAGTCGCTTCATTTATATTTTCAACAAAATACTTGAATTCCTTATTAATCCCTCTTATAAAAAGGTATTCATTTTTAAAATCCCTTGCATATTCTGGGATTTTATTAGTTTTTTTAATGCAATTCTGGAATTCGAAGACTGAGCCAGGATACCCATTTTACTAACTACTTATTATCCCCCTCAACTGCTACTTGTACGCCTAACAAACGTATCGAACGCACTCTCCTAAGCTCTGATTACTCCTAATCGAGCGATAAAATTTACTAGAGACCTACATCATGTTGTTTTATATCTATATATTATGAGTGTGAAAGGTTATAACTTAACGTAACGTGACATCCAAAAAAAAGGCCCAAATATTAGAAATTAAAGTATCATGGAATGAGGGCCTGCCTGGCATATCTCTGTTATGTCTCTCTCCTTCTTGTTTATAATTCTTATTGACGTTAGCGGTCGGTTGTTATAACGCCTCGCCACGTGGAAAGGAATCCGGATTCAGAAATCCGACAGATTTTTGCTTGTGGAATCCAATAACAGGAAATTTTCGCTTTTGGATCCCGGAATCGTGGCCATTGCAATCCGGAAAACAGTTCAAGGAATCTGGAATCCATCTAAAAATTGGAATCCGGAATCAAAGGTCCACTGACAAAGTCCGGTACCTAGAATCTGGAATCCACGGCCTGGAATCCAGAGTCTAAGCCTGTCTTGTATTCCCTTACAAAGGACTACTTTTTAATGCTGGTCGATATTTTTTTAGATTTAGAAGACTCCGTTATTGTGGGAAACAGCGGAAATTACTTGAGGACTTTAAGAAGCTGGCTGTCTCCTGTGGCACGAAGTGTGAATTCTGCCTGGAAACTTTGCTGGCGTGCATCTGTTGACGGATGGGCTGCAAGAACATTTCACTCACGATGTGATGGCAAGGGACCGACTGTAACAATAATAAGGGTTGGGAAATATATTTTTGGAGGATACACCAGTGCATCATGGGGTAAGTTAACAGTGCAAAAATAGATAACCTTACTACTAAAGGCTACTAGCTTTGTTTCAAGACTTCAAAAACACATTAATAATTTATGAGATCAACAACCTATTCACGTCCGCTAAAATCCGTCTCGTGCTCCTTTTTTAAACCCCGGTAAAACACTGTCAAACTTTAAAAATTTCATACTTATAAAATTATTCTTTATATAAAAAATACTAATAAGGGTGCCTTTTTGTTTCAATGCACGTGACGTATAATGTTAATTATCAGCACAGCAACTGACACAACAAATGGTGGGTGAACATTTAATGTTCTTTCAAAATAACACACGCAGTAAATTTACTATTGGAAAAAATTAAACTTTGTTCTTTCACCAATTTAATAAGCCAAGAGTTCAGTGACACCGCGGTAGTATTGGCTATAGCAGTGTCCAAGAGTTGCACTCAAGACTTGCCAGTTGTGAATACGCAAGGCTCGATTCGATTACTGGATTTTTGTTTACCTACCAGCATTCGGCCATTCCAGAAAAATTTTTTCGAATAATACTTTTTAAGTGGAATAGTTAACTTCGGGGTACCATTTTCAGTTAACTTCCTTTCTTCCTCGGCATTTTGAGGCTTCCGAAAACTTCTGGAACAAGACGCTATGTCCTCTTCGGTTAGTGTCGTTCGTAGACTGGAAAATTTCTAAACACGTGTGAGATTTGATTTTCTTACATAAGAATTTCATACGTAATGTTTTTTTCGTATGCTAATTTCCAACGGTTCACAAAAGCGTTATTGTTATGAACTCCATTGAGACATGCTTTTCCAGGGATGTTTTTGAAGTCGTTCAATAAACTCGCATCCTCGGAGACCCAGGGGCAGTCATTCGGGTCGGGAGAAAAGGCGGCACGAAAGTTTTCATTAAGGGCGAAAGAGCCCCTGGGTACCGACTCTCACCGGACCATTTCCAAAAATTCAAGCGGATGCCGGCTCCTGATTTGGCACAAAAAATGCTTTGTATTATTGTGCCCAATCGGCGAACACATCTCAACGAGTTCTTTTCGTGTGTTCGTAAATGACGGCTATTGTCTCGATCACGGCTTGTCTAGCTTATGCACCAAAGAAATGCACGCAGTCAGGAAACTTTCAGTTTGATATAAAATCCTCATCTGATCCAACTCGCTTAATTTGTCAAATGCAAGGGAACTCTTCCGAACCATATCAAAGTTCATGAAGAGAATGAATTTTGTTATTGCTTGTTTACTCCTTCGCAAAACGTGAAGTTAGGCATTTTCACGGGTAGTCGTGCAGTTAACGGCAAAGAAATGTACAAAAAAGCGTGATGCACGAGCAAAGTTGTTGTTTTGCCTTGTCAAGCTATTACTTATTTGAATTTCTCATCGCCGCCGCATCTTAATTGTGATCCTTCAAAAACAGAATATTCTCGGGGCAAATTCAATTGCTCTTGCTGATAGTAACCCAAACGTTTTTTCAACTCATCGGTAATTCCTTTGTTTCTGGTTAGGAACTAGAAAATAAAAGTTTCCCTTGTACGCACAATCTTGGTGAACGAACCAGGCAAGTGTGGCGAGACAATAGCCGTCGTGTACGAACTCACGAAAAGAACTCAGGAGCAACTGTTCGCCGGTTGGGCACAATAATACAAAGCATTTTTTGTGCCCAATCAGGAGCCGGTATCAGCTTGAATTTTTGGAAATAGTTCGGTGAGAGTCGGTACCCAGGGGCTCTTCCGCACTTAATTGAAAACTTTCGTCCCGCCATTTTTCCCGACCCGACTGACTGCCTCTGGGTCTCCGAGGATGATAAACTCGTGGATCGGGTTTTATCGGGGTATAAAGGTACGAGGGGAAGCCGAGTGGCTTTATACCCCGATAAAACCCTCCCTTTCGTTTATTAAACATTACTTAAAATTTGATCCCGATCGTTACAATTATTTGCCTCTCTTAAAACTACCAATTCCTAAAATAATGATTGTAATGGTCTGTAAGACTGAAATTGCAGGCTCTAAATTTTCGATAAAACTTCTGTACCAATAGTTTCCCCGTTTGAAACAAAGCAATCGAACCTGCTTACATCAACTAGTTTAATAAGAAAGCTATAAAACTAGAGTTAAAGAGTGTTAAAAAAAACTACAATCTTTAAAGGCAAAAAAGTGTGTACACGGCGTCTAAGTGAAATTACCATTAATAGTACGTCCGTTGTGTTCAGTTAAAGATAATGAATGAGGCAAAGATATTTTCTGGGAGGAAAATTTCAACTAATGTACACAAAATTTTTGAATTAAAATTGAAGCTATTTTCGTTTATAGCGGAGCTCCCGCGCGCGCGACGCGCGCGCAGCAGAGCACTATTTTTAACAAAATTTTGTAAACTATCCATCCGAAATATTTTGGTTATGACGTAGCGTACGCCTGCCCGCCCACCCGTACACACACTTCATGTAAGCCGATGTCAAATGTCACAATAGATCTTGCACAACTTGATTAGCCTTTCAGTTATGTAAGCCATCCGTATGAGTATGATTAGATCGACAGCTGTCAAAATCAGACATCCGCTGACAATTATCACATGACCATCTCGCAGGCTCAGATGAAAAACCAGTCGTTTTGCCCCTACATATAAGCTGATATAATATGTCAGACTTACCTATTCAACATAAAAACGAAACTACGCCGGGCAGGGCTTTCAGTCGGCTGACAGTAGTTTAAAGTTACATGCGCAAGCCAAATTAAGGTCAATTGACAGCTGTCAAAATGGGACATGCGCAGACCACTATCAGAAAACTAATAACGTGGGCTCAGGTCCGCTCAGGTACACGATCTGGCATTTCCATTACAAGCCGGACGGATATGTCTTACTCACACTCGTAGTTTGTTAATTCGAATATTCGCGATTCTAATGAAGGTTAATTGACAGCTGTCAAACTAGAGTACCCGCTGACCATCATCACCTGACTGTATCGCGGGCTCATTATTCTACCCATTGAGGTCACGTATTTTTTAAAGTTTTCCTCTGATATTTTATTTGATCACGGGCTCAATTCGAAGCCCCACAGCTTAGAAAATCTATCCATCCTAGAAAATTTAGCAATGACCGTACGCCCACCACCCGACTTCCCGTCGTCCGCACCACAGGCATACCAATGTTTAATCTCACACTTTCCAGCTAGTTTGGGAGCCTGCAACCTGATATTGTACATCTATGTCTTGGTTAATTGACGGCTGTCAAAATAGTTTATCTGCTGACCAGTATCGCTTAACCGCATCGTGGGCTCAGGTATCGACCCACTGAGTTTGAGTGTTTTTTTGAAGTTATCCGCTGACAAGTTGCTACTTTTCCAATGATCGCTGGCTCAAGTTTAATATTTTGAAATGCATATGAAATACGTCCTGTTCATGAGCCCCACTTTTAAAATTTTGATTTCAAACTGATTTCGGACGCGAAAATTCAAGCGGCTTTTACATGCAGGGAAGGCAATCGCTTTTGACTTTTCTCACAATAGTCACGCGTTGATCACGCTCTTCGTTTAATTTTTATGCTCTGCCGGATTGGTCAAAATTTGACAGGTGAGTTCATGCGGAAAATTTCATGCAGCGTCTGGAAACTTGCCTACTGATAGCTGAAGCTGACAGGGTATTTTTGTCATCTTGTGATGTTTTGAACTGTCGTTTTCTACTTGATGTACCAAATGAAATAGAGCTGCTAACAAGATTGTTCTGTGTAATTCATGGCGTTTATTGCTCTTTTGGCTGAGAAATGCACCGCTTGTCAGATTTATTGGAAATCCGATTTCAGATGGCATCGTTTTCAAAAATGAGCTTACTCACTTGCCCCTGCTTATTTGCCGTGCCATTTTCCAGAGCTGCTAACAAGATTGTTCTGTGTAATTCATGGCGTTTATTGCCCTTTTGGCTGAGAAATGCACCGCTTGTCAAAGTCATTGGAAATCCGATTTCAGATGGCATCGTTTTCAAAAATGAGCTTACTCACTTGCCCTTGCTTGAGCAGCCTGTGAACAGGCTCTCTGTTCACAGGCTATTGCTTGAGGCGTACAAAGAGGGTTGAAAAGTCTCAAGTGATTCTGGCCTGACTTGATGACCTTGAAGAGCTGCATCTCGACTTGTAGGCCCACACGCGGCCCAGACGTAGTATGTGTCACTGAATGAATATATTAATATTCACATGGACAAATTAATGCGATGAGTCGTCGAAACTCCCATGAACTAAAATAGTCCAAAGGTCAAAATATAACAAAACAAAGCTAAGATACCTTCAACTGAAGGTATCCTTGTCTTTCCTGGCCGGTTTAAGTGGCATTTTGTTGAGTTTTGCAATTGTAGGTACTATCCACTAAAGAAGAATTAAAGGCTGGCTACAAAACAAACGGACCATCTCCACGTGCCTTCACACGAAGCGCTATAAATTCGAGAATAATCGACGAATCCGCTCCAAATTGCCATCGGCTAATCTGCAGGTAATGTGGGCGCCTGCT
>OZ037999.1:22083507-22206007 GCA_964035705.1 Porites rus
AGAGGAATGGAACGTGTAAATTGGCTGCCACCGAGGACTATCGTGTGTTTCATAGAATTATATTTCGGGGCTGTCCAATTATCCATAGTCTCTCAAACGGAGTTGTTGGAGAGACTGTGAATTAAACTTATAAAATTAAGGTGATGGGCGACTGGGTTATTTTGTTTGGGAATAGACCAGTTGGGTTAACTCAATGTTGTACCCAATTCAAACCCCTTGGGAAAAAAACGTTTTGGTTCAGGAATTTCCTCATTATGATGCAAATACAATACAAGAATAGGTCTATTTGTTTTCCAGGCTTAATCTACTGTGATCGAACATAATTGCTATTTTTAGGTGTACAAATAAGACCATTAATTAGATGTAAAATTTGTTTCACTCTCGCGCTGTCAAATTATTTTTCTCTAAAATCACTCAGCCGTTGCCTCAAAAACCACACGAATTTGCCCTGATCTGTGGATTACAAGTATATTGTATGATTTAAATTATGAATTTATTAACGGGAGCTTCGCTTTTAGCCCTGGTTAAATCTATATATTAGACTTGATATGTTTGCTCTAACCGTTAATTTTTTAGTTTTGTTTGTTTGTTTGTTTTTTGCATTTTTTTTGTTGATTATGAATTTAAAATGTTTGTACTTGTCCTATTAACAACTACAAAGTAAAATAAATAACACATATCAGACTCTCATTTGTTTCAAAGTGAGTATCAGAACAAACGGTGCTAATTACACTTGGTTCTATCTTTAATTTCTCTCTGATAGCTTCCAGCAGAGGGTGGCAGTACGACTCCAAAGCCTTTTTGTTTTCACTGGTGAACAAACCAGGATGGGCACCTATTAAACTGCCTCAGACAGGCCAGACATATTATTCAGCAAAAAGACCAATGTCCATATGCCAGTGTTCCTCAAGGTATGGACCTACATTCGGAGAAGGATATGACATTTGCATTTCCGACTACGCGTCATCCAATCGCATGTCTCTCGGCAACCTTGGCTGGACTTACAGTCGTCCGAGCGGGTACAGCTACCCAACCGGCTTCGACCAAAAATTCCTGGCCGGAACTCTCTACTTCACACCAGACGAAGTAGAAACTTTTTATGAAACAAACAAGAAATAACAATTAATAATGGGTCACGTGCACCTTGATATTAGTATTCCATTAGTCTCAAACATTAAGTTAATAGTCGCTAAAACGATTTCTTGACATACTGTCCTGTATGTACTAAACGAGGAAAAAAGATGAAACACCCCATAAGGCACGTATATAGTTCAATTCACCGGTAAAAAGTCTTATCTTGATCCAGGTATTCCCTTTATAATTTAAATACAAAATATAGATTTAGTGATATAATGACGTTTCTGACTAACTTTTGCCATAACTATCATGTAACACGTTCCTCAAATAAGCGCCGCACCCTGTCAACAACAGTGCAAAGCGTATTCATTGGTATTGTTATTATAATTGTTGTTATCATTCTTTGGTTTATTTCTCAAAAGGAGAATAGATGTCAAAGCTAACTGAAGCTAACTTTTTTCAAAGTTTTTTGTTCTTGTTTCTTAATTTCAATGTCATTTTAATCTCTTGTTTAAGTACACAAGGAAAGGGAGGTTACAAACGAGTAAAGACAACATACATTTCATGTCTTTATTAATTTTATCTCCGAAGTCTACCAAAGGTCACATGTTGATTTTCGCCCACACTAATATTAATAATTTTCGAAATTTCAAAGCGTTCAGTATCAAGGCGTTTTGTTTAATAAGTACGTATACTCTCATTTTCCTTCCAAGTCTTCTCTACAGGAAAACCCGAGATCACCCCAGATTTTACAAGCTCTTTTAAAATAACAAACATCATAGGCGTACGGGAAATTTTTTGCCAGAGGGGGCGGTAAACCATTTGCCCAAAAAAATTCTCGCAAGTTGCCCAAATTTTTACGAAAGATAAAGTCGAAAAGAAACGAGGGCCATACGATGCAGCAACATAGGCCGTACTGGCATATGAAGGTGGCTCGATACTGTAACAGTTTTTCAGGGTCAATACCTCCCAATTCTGAGCATAACTACGTCGCCATAGACAAACATTTGGAAAAATTGCCACCACAGTTTTATTAGGTAAACATGAAAATTTGTCATGGTCAGGAATGCAATGACATGGGATTTGTCATAGCAACGAAATGACGCCATTGCCTATTTTACTTGCGGCAATATTTCTCGGCACTGGGAACTGTTCTTACAAAATCGTTCACGGAATATTTTTCCTCAAATAGTCGCCTCGATGTTCGTGAAGTTAAAACGGAAACTGTGACAGTGTTATTGGGATATTTTGGGATGAAGTTTTTATCGTTAGAAATATGGTAAAAAGGAAAATCTTGACGTTTAGCCGTTATCAAACCTAGAACTAGTCAGCCACTTCTTCATTTCCAGACCCATTGTTGATGCTATATGTTATCTGCCATACACTGTTCTACGAACGGAGATGATTCTACAAAGATATGCGAAGTTTGTTCTAATCAATTCGCGACTGGAAAGAGTCCATTCCAGTTAGTGCAGTGCAGTACAGTGCTCAACAATAAAAAACTATGAATATGTAAATCAACATGTGATACCCTTCCCTAATAACCAGAAACTCATCACGTGCTAGGCAACCAATGTCTCGAGAGAATTATTACGCCTACTTCAGGATTTTTTTCAGATTAAAATATAAAATATTTATCTCTTCAAAATAATAATAATAATAAAAAAAAACATGGAAACGTCTTTAAAACCTGGCTTTGCCCAAATTTTCTCTTGCTGCCCCCCAATTTTTTTTTTTTTTTTTTGGGGGGGGGGGGGGGGCTGCAGCCCCCCTCGCCCACCCACCCGGCCCGTACGCCTATGACAAACGTCTTTTTGGAGTGTATTTAAGAGGCAGAATAACAATAGAACTCAGGCTAGAGCTGAATCAAATGTTTTCGTGCCGGACCTCTCAGATCAATCAATTAATCAATCAATCAATCAGTCGATCATTCAATCAATCAATCAAACTGTTAAATGGCAAATGCATCGTCTATGATCTTGAGCCAAGAAGCATGTTGGAATCCTTGATACGACCTACAGGAAACACATGCAAACAAATCTTGAGATATATGACGAGATTCATGCTCCAAATTTTTAGTGTTGTCTCTTCAATTCAGGTAGAGGCCGTTTCTCTAACTCATTATTTTCTTTTTTGCGAAAAATGACTTTGGTTTCTCCGTCACTTTTATGAAGGCTGTTTCGTCGCTAAAGGACGTTTTCTTAAAATGTGAACAGGGAGCTGAATTTTATGATTATCTAATATTCTCCACCAAACGTTTTTGACATCAAATCTAGGCTCTACACTTTGTAAATCTGTTGAAAGTGTCAAGGACCTAGGGGTCACAATAAACTACGATCTATCTTGGGGTAAACACGTCTCCTACATAGAAAACAAGGCGAACAGAGTGTTAGGTGAAATTAAGCGATCACTCGGAAACGACATTCGGCATGCATTTTCTTGCCTCTTTAAGTCGTTGGTAAGACCTCAGTACTCATATATGCTGCCCCCGCCTGGAGCCCCTACCAAAAAAAACTATATTGAATCCTTGGAAAAAGTCCAAAGAAGAGCATCACGGTTAGAGAGTAGAGAGTTATTATCTGTAATTCAGTGCTACAAGATAGTTAGAGAATAGAGAGCCTTCCTTTTCGGACTTTTTTGAACTTGCTAAGTGTAATCGAACTAGAGCCAATCACGATTATCAGCTCTATGTAAAAGTTGCCATCATAAATTGCTACAAATATTCTTTCATTGTACGGATCGTTAATGCGTGGAATAACTTGGAATACCTAATTACGTTGTACACGCAAGATCGCTGACGTTATTTCGCAACGGATTAAGGATTTACATGAATATTGATTAGTACGATTGTAAATAGTTTTAATTATGATATGCAAACGATGTTTTTTATTCTAGTTTTTAGGTTTTAGATTTTTCTCTCTGTATATAATGTTTTAGATTCTAGATTTTACTTTTTCATCTTTTATTTTGGAGAATCTTTTATATAGGGTTGACCTCTAGATATCCCTTTTCGAGAGATATTTTAAAACCTTAATTTTTTTTTTTTTGATCTCTTGAATAAAGTATTGTATTGTATTGTATTGTGTTGTATTGTACAATAGAAGGAAGTGCGACCTCAGGCTACCATGGTTTCAAAATTTCTGGATCTCAACAATCTTTCTTAGAGCTACCGTTTTATTCTTGAGAGCAATTATGCACTGTCATTTTTTTCATTTGTTTTTTGCCATATGTGCAGGTCCACGGTTCGTTGAGTTCCAGAAATTTTGTTACCATTGCAACGTTGCGTAACGACTTCAATTTGTTAACAGTTTACAAAGCGCATATTTGCAAAGCATACTCTGTTGCCGTTGTTCTTATTTTACATGTCTTTCGTTTGACGTCATTCAAGACCTGGATGCATTAACTACGCAGATAGAAGAATGGGCTACGGTTTCAGTTTTATTCTTTTATTTACAATAACAAACAAAAAAACAAGTCGTTCTAATACCGTTAAAGAAATAATACCTATATATGTAGATCTTTAAAGAAAAGAAAAATCAAAATACGCATCAGAATGATTTGTCACTTGGCCACGAAGATTTTCCTTTTAACGTACAATGTTTAGAACCTACAGTTACGAAGGGCTAAACAATGACGAATTTGTGAACTGTAGTTCAACAGCGAAGATCACGCCTTAATTGCTGTCGTTCTCGCCCCGTTGTTAGCAGCTAATCCTCGAGTTTGTCCAGAAATTTTCTCCTTCATGTGCTCCGCCATACTTGGTAGGCGTGAAAAGTAGTTACGAACCCGTAAGTGCTTGTTTAGAATCTTCCCTATAAACATCCCCCCCTACACCTGATAGAAAGAAATACAAAGTTAGAGTGAGGATAATCGAAGGGAGTGAAGGGAATCACCTCCAACTTGGGGGATGGGGGTGGGGTTGGAAATGGAGGGCGTTTCCTTTACTCCCACCCCAAAAGAGCTTGCTCGTATGGGTAAAACCATTGCTTGCAATATTTGCTCTGTATTCCACGACTTTGTGAAGTAGGGGCGTAGTTATCTCAACATGCAGGGACTAAATATTAATTGTGGCATCAATATCGTACCAGAAGAAGCACCAAACGAGAAAGCAAACATCGGTGAATAATCCTCATTTGCAAGGATCTTAATAGATTCTTATTTTCTGAAAACAAAAAATACATTATAGCTAAGAGTATAATTAGTGGTACTCAGCTTGCAATATTTGTTCTGTATTCCACGACTTTGTGAAGTAGGGGGGTAGTTATCTCAACATGCAGAGACTAAATATTAATTGTGGCATCAATATCGTACCGAAAGAAGCACCGCTGAAACGAGAAAGGAAACATCGGTTAATAATCCCGTTTACAAGGATCCATCATGTACGAACCATCATGCACCTACTTTTGAAGTGCAATAAAAGCCCACGACTTAAAGCAACTGTTTTTCAAAAACCGGTTAGGCTAAAATTTGCCAGTTAGGCCCCCTCTATACAGAACCTGTGAAGCCCAAAATTTGAAACAACTTCTTAGTTTCTATTAAAAATCTATAATAATGAAAAAATTTGTATATTTAGGCAAATAAGATAAGTTAAAATTTAGGATCCTCTTTGGAGACAGAGATGTTTTGTTACTCCAACTATAAATGTAAGGGTATCCACGTTTTACCAAAGGAATGAGCTGAATACCACTAATTACTCTTAGCTGTAATGTATTTTTTTCTTCAGAAAATAAGAATCTATTAAGAACTTTAACAGCCTAAATTTATGCTAATTAAGATTTATGTAAGAACTTGTTTAGACTAACGTTGAAAAATGCAAGTTCTTAGTCGCGGGTTTTTACTGTATTTGCATGCGTTGTCTTTGCTAGCTTGTGCTTGTGTCAAAGCCTTTTTGCTCCCAGCCCTTCCCTTTCTCTGGGTGGGTATTGGTAAATATCTAAAAAATTTCCACTGAGGTTCTCAGTGTTTCGGTGCCTGATGGGTGCCGCTCACAGGGTTGTCATGGTTACCTTCTCGTTCGCTTGCGGTTCCCTCAGTTTACTCAGGCACCTTCCCCACACCCATCTATTGTTGGTTTCCACATGACGTCACTAAAATTCAAACTAAAAAACTATCAATCCTACGGAGATTTTACTTTCACGATCGTTAAAGCAGCTGAAAACTGTGATAGTTAAAAATTCTCACGTGACACATCACGTGACCATAATCAAACGTTAAGGCACAAGAAAACCTCAAGATTTATTTTTTGGGGAAAATTCATTTTGTTCTAGGTCTGTTAGCGAGAGATTTTGGCAATCATTCATATTGTCAGAACACGCCTTTGACCCAGGCCTTAAACCCCTTGAGTAAGCAGAGTTACGTAAAAAGTTAGAAAAAAAGCTAGGGCCACTCAGATGTTTAAGTTATGAAAGACAGTTATGAATAACAGGACAAAAATTTCTTAGAGCCAGATTACATGATCCGGAATGGCCCTAGGCTAGGTTGTTTTGTCAAGTGGCAACTTTGGCACGGTTGTCATGTAATTACGAATTTGGTTTTTGTTGTGTTTAACCAAGGTGCAGAGATCTCGGGCTCAGAGCGGCAAACCGAGCCAGCCCGTGTAAAATTCAGGCCCCGAGCGTCTTAAAAATGGCAACGACCGTTTACAAAGAGGATATTTGCTCCGATCTTTGATCGTTACTGGTAACCGGCCGCCTTACCCAACTTGCTCTTGCTGGAGTGAAATTGTTTTACTAGGGTAAAAAAGTGAGGCTGACAGTTATAAATAAAATAAATAAAATAAACGTCCGAGAGGAAGAATTTGACTTGTTTTCACTGCGAAGGACTTGAAAATGCAGATAGGTTCAGTTGTCTCGGTCTCTCTTATACCAAAACATCTTGCAGATTATTGAATCTGCATGAAAACCAGCCTGGAGTAGGTAGGCGATTTCAGAACCATCTTCAAAGCTTCGTTCTCAACACCTCAGCTCTTTTAACATTGCTCTGTACTGCGAGAAGTCATGCTGTAATCTGGCATCGTTGTCGAGTTTCATACACTTTCTACATCTTCCAACAACCCTGTGAGGCCAAAGAAGAAACAAAGGTCACGCTATGTAAAGTCTCTTGAATTCATGAGTCAACCCCCCAAAATAAAAGAAACGTATTTAACCAGGAAACAACTATAGGGATCACAACAAGATTGGGAACAAGTCAAACAACGGTGCTCCGCCGGATACGCAGGCTAAGAGAGAGCTTAGAAATAGCACGTTACGGACCTGAATGGGCTAACCTGCGGCCAGACGTTTCTCTTTTGAATGTCTTTTAACATATACGAAGTCGTTCGCACTGCTTGTCAGTCGCGACTAGGGACTTATAGATCCAACGACGCGACGAAAACGTCGATTAAAAAGTGACTTTGCCTTCTTTCAGTCTTTGTCGCGATTATTCCTATTTTAGAACTAACTTTATCAAATGTACGCAAACCCTCTGAATTTGAATTCCAAGGGGCCATATTCAAATTCAGAGAGCGAAATAAAAATTCGTCGTTGACTGTTTACGTTCAGTCCATGAAAGTGATGTTACACGACTTAGATGTGACGATGTTAGTCGGTTCTCGGCTCGCAACGCGGAGCCTGGTCCGGGGCTAAGCGCAGCGTTCCCCCCTTCACCGAGCAAGAAGGTTAATATAAGGAGGCTTTGTAATTTATGGTAGCAACAGAGAATGTTATCTCTTGTGATTAGCTATGTCAACAACAACAACAACAACATTCTTTTCCTATTTACGTGACACATGATTACAAGGATAGCTTAGCCCGCAAATACCTCAAGCCAATAGCAGTAAGTAAAGAGAAATTACAGCGATAATAAAATAAAAAATAAGCATGATATTATGATAATATATACTAAATATAGGCATATCAGATGGTACTTGAAGAAGTAAAGCAACATAAATGTTTGAAACCAGAACTTCATCCAGAAGTCAGATGCCAGATTATATGATTATATTGAATGTTGATGAAACGTGATGATTTAAAATGACGATCTGCGTTTTTTTGTTTTGTTTTACGTCAACTGTAATCTGTAAAAGAATATTCATGCTTTTTTAGCCAAATTTTAAAGATCAAGTTTCCACAACCTTCCGTCTTCGTGTGCCCAGTGCCGAGCCCTAGACCTGTGACAGCTGCAAAAAATGAAATCCTTAAACGCTACAAAATCTCATCGACTCCTTGATTTTGTTCCGTCAATTAGGCCATCATTCCTTTCTGTGATGTTAGTTTTCGTTTGCGGAAGTCTCTGGTTGAAGAATGAAACAACAAACGAGCGACTGATTGCACTGCAATCTCGCATTGATTGCTTGCCCTGTGTTAACATGGCTAAGAGGGTCTCGTTTGAGCGGATGACTCATTCGTCCACAAAAGTTACTCCAAAAGATCTTTACAAGAAGATGCGGACACATTTTTCAGAAGGGATTCCCCATACCTCAGGTAAAATCGGTGCTGTATGTTGAATAATCTTGCGGAACTGATATCGTTAAGACCTGGAGCCGTTTGTGTTCCGGCTTCGTTGGGACCTGAAGTGCTTATACGCTAACTTGATTATTTATTTCTTCGCGCCCCCTTTGCTTTCTCGGTGCTTTACTATAACATTTTAATTTCTTCTTTTTTAAAAGCCTGCCGTACGGGCTAGGTCTAGGAACAGGAAATTAGGTTTAGTTTTACACAAGCAGGAACAAGGTATTTTACTGTGTGTGATATACCACAATTAATTTAGGACAGACTGTGGGATAAAGTTTCAAATCGTTGTTTTCTCGGAGGCCACAAATTGAATAATTTTTTTTAGTCTAAATAAAATCTAAAAAAAGCATTCACAGAAAGAGGAGAGGTAATAGAGTGATTTAACTTGACCCATGAAACAGATACTAACAACTAGTGAACAAAAGCAACAGATAAACAAAAGAAGACAGTGGAATTAGTGCATAGTGCGTAGTATTCTACTCCCTTTCTCACGGGTCAAGTAAAATCTTTTTAAAGCACTAAAATTCACAAGGATATTCAGGGTTAAAAAGGGAGAAGAATTTAAGGACCCAGTCAAAGGGGATCGATGGCCTCTTGTAGACGTCGATTAATTCTATTCACTTAGGATAAAGGATCGATATCTCCGTGCCGATGACGGATACACCGAATGAACATCCCGAAAATCACACAAATAAAAAAGGAAAAATAATAGGAACGGTGATTAATTACTATCCACTCTGTGTACATGCGCTGGTGTGCAGTAACTGACCTGATGCAAAAGCCCAAGAGATGACTTGGTATAACGACCGAAGCCTGTATGCCTTATACAATTCCGGGATACAGTTGTACGAACATCCTCGTTACATTCATTTTTTCAATAATCAGTTCAGTTTTAGCGGAGCTCCCGCGCGCTCAGCGGAGCACCAAAGGAAGAAAATTTGGTACTCATAAAGGAGGATTATGCAGTCTTTCCATGATGCATTGACCCGTAATATATTATCAAATTGGTTTTTGACGTCATCACTTTAAAGATGGATGCATTGAGTAAACAACTCCATCAAGCTCCCATCTTTGGGGAAGATACAGACGTGATTTATTTGCACTCTTGCGATTTGAATACGTAGTTCGACTTTTCAGTACCTTCTCTGCAATTTTACGGCTGAATGTGGTCTTCGGCCAATTCATTTTTGTCAGTTCTTTGGTGTAGAGGTGTTAGTATATGTTACCGACTCACAGGCGAATTTTTGATAAACTCGACGGCGTGAGATTTCTTTTCATTGTACAGGTTATTGAAAACTTTGAAAACTTTACTCTATTGTCAAGGAAATTACGTTTTGAAAAGGGATTTTATTTATTTATAAATGTTTCATAGACGTTTAATTCATTTTGGTATCGGTGTTTAAAGAAAAATTACAAAATGTGCCCCGATTGGAGATGGCGTGTTTTTGTGTTGAATAAATTTTGCCGCGTTTTCAGCCGCTTTTTACGTGCGTAAACGGATCCACGATCTAGTTAGTGTTCCGCGAGTGGATTTTTTTTTTCAATAACATTTTTCAACAAATTTCTCTGTCTATTGTGTTGTGTTTGTTCATTCATAACATTGGCTCAAAACACGATCGTGAGACTATAACATCCAAGTTGACTTTTATGCTATTCATATTACAAGCATCACTTCTGCGATAGTTTGCGATGAATTTTTGGGCACTTTTCGATACGCGAGCGCGCAGCTAATGAATTTTATTTGAAAATATCTTTTACTAACTATTGCGTCGACGAAGGAGACGCTTCCTGATTGAGTCGTTGGCTTTTCTGTGTGTCATGTGACCGTACGTCTGCACGTCTGTCCTCACCAAAGGCATACGAATGTAATATATAAATTTAGCCAGGGCTAAAAGCGAGGCTCTCGTTAATATACTTATAATTTAATCGAACTGAGCATAAAATGCAATGCTATACGGTGACGATCAATGAGAAGTGCAAAAAAAAAAAATTAATAGTCTAATTACGAGAGAGGATAAACTCTTGTCTCATTAGCAAGAAAAAAAATTGCACGTGCAGCACACTTTTCTTGTACATTTCTCATCCATTTTTTTTTTCTTTCATGACCACAACGTGGAATTTTCTTGTTAAACAAAAGCAAATGTCGTATGTGCTCACCAAAGATTTTGTTCCTGGTTACTTTTTTTGTTTTTTGTTTTTTTCACTGCCGCTCATTTTTACCTTGATGGCTCTCCTTGCTGACCGCTGGCATTTCTAACTTTCTCACCGCTGATATTAAATTTTGATGTTATTTTTCCTACAAAATTTTTGCCCTTTGTTGTTATCTTTCGCTTTAGCTCATTCTCTGTTATTCGCGTCAGTGTAGACGTTAAAACTTAGTCGAAAAAAGGATCGACTTTCGTAGTATTTTTTTCTCTCTAAATGTCCGGGTAGCCACGCGATTTCGCGCCAAAAAGCTCGAGTTCCGGGGTTGCCATACCTGTCAATTGATTTATTTTACATTTATATGCCTGTGGTGTGGATGGACGCGTGGGCGGGCGCGAGGATGTACGGTTACTTAACTACCAGAATTTCTCGGATGTATAGATAACCAAATTTTCTTACCCATTCACCATTTTCACTTAGACCATAATGCACCTTGTTTACCTCCCAAAATTTGGCATAACCATTGTCTTCGATTTCTCCTTCAGGAGAAATTAAAAACAATGGATAATGCAAAATTTGGGGGGGGGGGGGTTGGGGTAAACAAGATAAATATGGACTTGTGAAAATGGTGAATAGTGATCCGCTGCGCGCTGCGCGCTTCGCGAGCGCGAGAACTCCACAAAAATAACTCAATCAACAACCAAATGCAACCACAATGCAACTCGACTCTCTTGAGTTTGTTTTGGGGGAAAATCGCATAGCCAGCCGGACTTTTAGAGACAGAAAAACAACAGCAAAGCCGACTCTTTTCGACGTCACGTGGATAACAGAAAAAGAGCTGGAGCGGGTAAAAGGAAAGGGACGAATTTCGCTGGAACCAAAAAACATGAAAAAATCATAGCCGCGGTGAGAAAACGAGAAATACTAGTGGCTAGCAGAATAAAAATAAGCGGAAGTGAAAAAAAAAATTATTAAAGCGATAGGGACGCAAGCAACAAAACTTTAGTGTGAAAATACGACAATTTCTTGATAAAAATAATCTTTATTATATAGACACCGATGAAATACCAGGATTTTTCCAGTAACGAAAATTTGGTATCCAGTGAACATTCAATTTTTATCCTTCGCATGTGAAGATATCACGGTTGTTATGGATCCGCCGTTGTTATGCATCACAGCATTTCCCTATCTGTGTCCATATAATAAACAGAATATTACATGCCCGCCCGTGGATACGAATTTTATCTTCGAGTGATCAATTCGATATCTCACTCGCGCTCACCCGTGACATATCGAGTTGAACACTCGAAGATAAAGTTCGTATCCACGATCGGGCATGTAATACCCTCTATGTATCTAGCAAGTTTCACGTTTTTAGTCGTTTGGGTAATAAACATTAGTTTGATACTTCTTTTATACATTCTGGGCTTTTTCCCCTTTGAAAGTTGCTTTAAATTATAATTTTAACAAAAAAACGGAAATCCAAGATGGCGGATCCAAGATGGCGGATCCAAGATGGCGGACAACCATTTCAAATTTTAAATTTTATTGCTTCCTATTGCTTTTTCTCGCTGTACAAGTGTTTCCTTGTTATTAGTTCATAAGAAAGGATAACAAAGAGATGACTTTACCAATATTATTGATATTTTACGTATCTAAGTGGAAAAATAATAAGAAACATTGAAAAATCGGAATATGACGTCACTGTGACGTCATCATTGGGCGTGGCAAGTCAAAACTGGGTGTGGGACTTGTTTGTACGGAGTGATCATTGTGTGTAAATTTCATGACCCTAGCATTATTGGTTCCACAGATACAGAGGGGGGGTCCGAGGAGCCCCCCCCCCCCCCCAGTCACAGATTGACCAAAAAAGCCCAGTCTGAATAGGGTTAAATATTTTTTAATATTTTTACTACATCAATACCTTGGTCAAAAATGGCGTTAACAACCACCAGACCCAGAAACCGAAGACAGGTTTTAAATGACACTTTAATTAGTGTCACAATACATGACGTAAGAAAAGAATTCACAAAACAGTTTGAAAAACTAATACCCCTTAAGTACTGTAAGTCAAGTGAGAAGATATGTCCTGCGGGACCCCCCGGACTCCCTGGTCCAACAGGGGCAAAAGGGCAACGTGGCAGAAGGGGGACAAAGGGAAAGAAAGGGCCTAAAGGTTCAATGGGACCACCTGGAAAGTCTGGAGAAACAGGAATGATAGGACCTACTGGACCGAGAGGAGAAAAGGGAGAAAAGGGAGAACCTGGGTCAAAGGGCATGCTGGGAACGAGAGGAGAAAAGGGAAACAATGGAAATCCTGGGACAAAGGGCATGCTGGGACAGAGAGGAGCAAAGGGAGACAAGGGAGAGCTTGGGCCAAAAGGCATGCCGGGACCGAGAGGAGAAAAGGGAGACAAGGGAGAGCTCGGGCCAAAAGGCATGCCGGGACCGAGAGGAGCAAAGGGAGACAAGGGAGAGCTTGGGCCAAAAGGCATGCCGGGAACGAGAGGAGCAAAGGGAGACAAGGGAGAGCTTGGGCCAAAAGGCATGCCGGGACCGAGAGGAGAAAAGGGAAACAATGGAAATTCTGGGACTAAAGGCATGCCGGGACCAAGAGGAGAAAAGGGAAACAGTGGAAATCCTGGGCCAAAAGGTATGCCGGGACGGCATGGAAGTCCTGGGAAATCAGCGTCTGCTCCACAAGTGATGTTGTCATCGGCAGAACTGACAGGGGATGAAGGAGGAAATACGGCTTTTTATTGCACGGTAGGAGGGAATCCGCCCCCTACCGTCGAATGGCGATTCAAGGGCAGAAAGCTTCTGTCAGGTGCAAAGTATTTGATTAAAGTGGGAGAGTTCATCGTTAAGAATCTTAATTACAGAGATGCTGGGCAGTACGCATGTCACACCAGAAATATTCTTGGATCGTCTGATGCTACTGGGAAATTGTCTGTTCGAGGTAAAAGGAGTATTTAGCTTTGAAGTCTGTTATATATATAGTCTGTTATTTACGTTATTGACTTTTATTCTTTACTCTGAATTCTGACATCTTACATTCAAGGGCGCAAGAACCGTCCGTCATCATTTTTTCTTTATTTCAGGCCTCCCAGTGTTCATTAAAGTTCCACCATCACTGGCCGCGCCAGTGCAACGCACTACATTTCAAGTTACTTGTCAAGCAGAAGGTTTTCCTCGCCCCACAGTAAACTGGAATAGAGTGGGAATGCCTTTGCCAGCTGGAAGGGTTGAAGTAAACCAAGGTACATTAACCATTAAGAACTTGAGTCCTGCAGACAGCGGTTTGTACGAGTGCATTGCGACGAACATAATGGGAACAAAGAAGACCAGAACCAACGTGGCAGTGCAACGGCACTCAGGTCTGTACATACATTATTTGCACCGACATATTACCTAATCCATAAACTTCCTTTACGCGATCTTGGTTAAGCTTCAGTCATCGTGTAAGTCCGGGAACGAGGAAGGAACGAAATGAATCGTCCCGTCCCAGTCCCTTAAGGCTAAAAGCGTCCTAGCTCTTTCGCGCTCATTTATCTGAGAACTTGACGGGTCTATCACTGGACGAAAAAATGGATTTGCACAAATTTTCTCCGAGCAAATATGTTGCAAAAATGTAAATACTGAAGAGTAAATCTGGGGCAAACCTGGTAAATGCCACCTTTGCATGCCTAATAACACGGGTCGTAAATAAGCAGCAAATGTGGGTTATTACTTGGTGTTACGGTGCACGAATTTATGCTAATTAGTATATGCCAATGTCTATGTAATATAATGGGAGTATCATAGGTTGCCCCAGATTTACTCCTCAGTTTTTTTCATTTTTGCGACATATTGCTAAGATCAAATTTGTCCATGAATAAAAGAAGGCTTTAACTAAAATAATTACAATACTATTAAATCAAAAGAAAGAAAAGGACAGTCAAAAAAAACTTACAACTGAAACAGAATACTTAGACAACTAATTATTCCTATAAACCATACAAACAAATGCCACTAGTATAGTCCCATCAGGTATACAAAATGGGTGACAGGAGACTTGATTAAGCTATTATCAAGTTTAACTAAGTTTAAGCTTAATTAAAAAGGTAATTACCAAATACTAATTATGACTACTAAATCTACAAACACGTGATAAGGTATACAAATTATGCGTGGGCTTATCCACTACTCAGAAAAATGTAGTCTTAACTTTTTTTTTAAAGTTACTTACGGTGAGGCTATTGAGCACAGTTAACGGAATATCATTCCAAATAATAAGCATGCAGATTAAAACGTGAACGAGTCATATGATCGTGGTATTCAGAATTAAAATGAAGGATCGAGGAGACAGGAGTAGGTAAAAGGCTATTAAAATGTGACAATACAAAACAGGCAACATGGAATTTGTAGATAGAGTAGAGTGAAAGAATATCATACTTAGAAAAAAGGGGCTTAGAGGATGTGCGTCGAGGAGAAAAATACGTAGATGTCCATATTAAACTATAATAATTGATGTAACGTATGAACAGAAAAGAATTTTTAATTGCGCTTGTCGTCCGCTTTTGCCGTTTTGAGTCCATATGGACCCATGTATAGAAAACGTATCATCAGCTAAATCCCTAGGAGTCTACATCGATCAAACATTATTAAATTTGGAGTGCCATACTAACAGTGTTTGTAAAAACACTGCTTCCGCCATCGGTGCAATTAAACGTATGCGGCACATATCTTAATATGTTATGTTTTGATCATCGTTCATAATAGCCTTGTCCATCCTCACTTTGATTATTGTATTGTGGTGTGGGGAAACTGTAACAAGGGCCTTAATTTCTGAAAAGCTTCAACGCCTTCAAAATCGCTCAGCCAGCATTCTAATGTCTGCCGCGACCTATGACAGTAATTTGGAAGATGTGTTCCGGGCATTAGGGTGGCATAAACTCTGTCATCAAAGATTAGAAAAGAAATCTATTAAGACCGTACAAGGGATGACTCCCGAATATCTACGATCAATATTTGTTCAGTTATCGCGACAACGCGAGCTCTTATTGTTTGCGGAACACCGAAAATAGACTAGTTCCTCCACAACCGAGCACTGATTATTTAAAGAGTAAGTTTTCATACAGTGGAGCTCAGTTGTGTAACAACTTACCCACGAAAATTCGGACAAGCAACCTCCTAAAAGATTTTAAGGTAAAAAAAGTCGCCACAGTTTTAAGTAAAGTTTCAGTAAAGTTTTCAGTATGATTATTTAGACACGGCTTCATGAAAAGCAGTTTTTACTTTTTTTAACATTTTGTATCTATTTTATTTGTAGTTAGGAAGATAGGAAGTTGGCTATAATATTAAATACCGATGGAAATACCGTGTATAAATAAAGTTATCTGTTTATCGAGATGGCGGCTAAGAAGGCGACCATTGTTGGTGACGTCACAAGTCTCCAGCAGCGCAATCACCCATAAAATATACCTCATCTTGTTTAAGAAGATCAAAGGCATTCTACTAACGGTCAGTGTAAAACGCAGACTGCGGATTGCAGACTGCAGACTACTGACCAGGGGTAACTGAAATGCAGACTGTGTGTAAAATTCAGACTGAGAGTAAAACGCAGGCTGGGTACAAAATGCAGAATGAAGACTGTGGACATTTTAAACATTTGTGCTCCTTCTTCTCCAAATAGGTGAAATAGCTACAATTGTAGCTGATATCAATTACGTAACGCGCTTCCTAATCGAAGTACATTGCACATTCGCCAAAAGTTTCAATGAACATCCAAACAACTTAAGTCTGGGTACCTTGATTTGCAATACTTTCATAGGAAGTCATCCAAATTTCCTGCAGAACATCTTTCTTTGTTGTTGGGATGATTTACTCCCTTTTTTTTTGTCGCCATAATTCTTTTTGTACAGTATTTTGGGTCATCAGCTTTTATTTAAGCATAAACGTCGTAGTGTTGTATCAGTTCGCGGTCACTCGTATTGAAAAATTGGCGTCTAAAGTTGACGCGTGAGGTCTCTCGGTCGAAAAAAAAAACGTTTAAAGCAGTGCGATTATGTTTTCGGGTCGTCGACGACGTTCCAGAGAAGAAAGGAATGAATTTGTGAAAACAGGTGTCTTCAAGTAAGTGTTCGTTTACATGTATTTGCGGGAGTTTTTTTTTGCCCTTAAACCCTTCCACGACTTCAGTTTATGCTCGGTCTGCATTTTACCCCAGCTTGCGTTTTACTCTTAGTCTGCAGTCTGCATTTTACACTCAGTCTGCATTTTAACCCCGGTCCGCAGTCCGCAGTCTTCGTTTTACACTGACCGACTCCACTAAAGATAAAATCGTTTCGAAATACTGAAACAACTCAAAAACTCCGGGGAGGGGTCCACCCCCCCCCCCCCCCTCTCCTGTACCACGGTGGGGATATGATAAATTTGCGTGTACGTCCGAGGGCTTCATTTGCTGCTATTTCCTGCTAAGCTGAAATCCGACAAGACTTAACAGACTGACCTGATGCTAAACGTTTAACTAGTTCTAACGCAGCCATATTTCATTGGGTCACAGGTTTGGAAGACTCTGTTATTGTGGGAAACAAAAAAAACCATTTGACCTCATTAGGCAACTGGCTAGCTCCAGTGGCTACAGGCGTTTATTCACGCTGGAAGCGCTGTTGGCGTGCATCCATGGACGGTTGGGCTGCAAGTACATTTCACTCACGATGTGATGGCAAGGGACCGACTGTAACAATAATAAGGGTTGGAAGATATATTTTTGGAGGATACACCAGTGTTTCATGGGGTAAGTTATTGTTGTTGAGATAGGCTGATCCAGGCGTTCAGATAGTAGAGCGCAGTGTTCGGATGGTGGGAAGCGAGTTACGCAAAGGAAACGAGGACGAGCATCATCAAAACTATCCAGCCTTTGGATGCACAGATTGAATGGATGTTTTTTCACTTTTCTTAGATCTTGATCTAGCCTCACTCCGCCCCTTATCCTCTCGTATCATCACTATTTCCTGAATTTAAAGACGATTCTTATCATTAGGAAGCTTCATTTGAAACTAAAAAGTACTTATATGGCCATAAATATTATAATCATTTAGCTGGGGATTCCAGGCTGCAAATACAGCATGCTAAATCATAGTCCAGTCAAATTGTGGTTTAGCATTAAAGTAATTGCAACAGATTTTTTTTTCAACGCCATTAAATTGTTGGATGGCTATTTAACAACATACTAAAAATCCGCCAAAATCAGTTCGGTGAAAGATGTGAGAAATTGGCAATAAAGATTTTCAACTTTCATCACAGGACACCCAATTTCAGGAAGATCACAAATTCAAGTCTGATAACAACCTCGTTCCCAGGGTTCTCTCCTGGGAACGAGGTTGGTCTGATAATTGTGTTCTTTTTTCTCAAGGATTTTCGATGGAACATCGCAAATTTTTTTTGGGCAGTTTTGTTTTAAAAAAACGCCGACAAAATGTGTGAGAAACAAGTGGGTCAGTGTTTCGTCTTGAGGGCTTTGCACAGGTTACCCACCCACTCGTTTGTCTCACATTCTGTTTTCCAAGCTTTAATTGTTTTTTTCTATGACGGTATTTAAAATGGAAATTATTAGTCAGTCTTTGTTAACATGGTTTTTGCGCAAGATCACTGAAATGCAGTAAGTATGAGCAGGTTTACATCAGGCTTGTAATATTTTTATATCCTGCAGCATGTATGCAAATTCAGAGTAGCTGACTGATGGTGAACAATTTGATTTGATGTTTTGTTCACCTTTAGTCAGCTACTTAATTTGAATCCATGCTGCAAGATACTTGCGACTAAATGTTTGCAACGGACGATAGCTTTGTATCAGTACAAACTGTTTATCCTATTCCCATTTTGCTCAAAAATCTTGGACAATATGTGTGATCGAAATCAGGGATTCTTTTTATTTCTCGCGACATGAGCAACCTCCTTTATGATTACGACTCTGTACTTTACAATGTGAGTGAATAAATATTCTGCTAAGGACTCCGTCTATTTGGTTTTTGCTTGATCGTAACGGTCTGCGCTTTTCATTACACATGGCCGAATCTGTAGTAAGGGAAATCCAGAAACCCAAGCGCAGTATGATTGTTCTTTTTTTTTTAAAATCTTCTTCTTGTAGCGAGTCTCAGATCTCAGTTTAGTTTAGGGTATCTCTGTCAGTTTGTATTTTCTGCGTCAGTCCTTCATTTCTTGGTAAGGTGAATAAGTAGATTAATCGCTCTGTGGTCTAAAGGCGTTTATATTCCCTCCTTGCATTTCTTTTCTGAGAACAACAATGAACCTTGACCAGGTTTTTCTCGTCCATTGGCAAATCAAGACCTGTCGTGAATGCTAACGCAGAAACTTCACGATTTCACAGTTTCAAGGGTTTATTCCAAATAGGAAAAGTTCACTGCCAAAGGTACACACGAAATCTAAACCCAGCTAACTAAAACAATTCAGATAACATGCTTAAAAACAAGGTATTGAAATTGATCCCTTAATGATATACATTCCGATCACTACCACGATAATTAAGTGTCCATCTTAATTGTCACGCAATGTTATAATCTCACACAGACCTCTTTTTCTTAACGATCATGGGATCCTATACGTCTGAAAATAATTGCAGTGGTCAATGAAGGCCCAAAAGTACTGGACACATGTACAACATTAATGGGTTTGCCTGACTTAGCTTCTTATGGCTCCCCTTTTTTTGCGGAACCTATGTTTCTCTTCGGATGTACGTTGTGTAACACTTCAACTTACTGCATGTTAACCTTATGACTGAGTTGCGTAAATTATGCTCTGCGCGGGGAATTTCCATTACTCCATAGACTCTTGCAATATATTTTTACATACGCATTGTTTTAGCTACCTAGAGTTTGTCTTTCTCTTAAAAAGCAGATTCCCTATTATACTATTTCGTTTTCTTGAAGCAAACGTTTGCTGGAACCAAAGTTCTTATGCGATGAATGTTCCGTTAGCCTTTATAATTCTTTTGCGAAGGTAACAACACTTTTCCTTAAATGAAAACGCACTTCCCTTTTATCAAATTCATAGGTATTAGAGCTTAACCTGCTCAAAAACTCTGCATTGTTGTGCATTGTAAAGGATTAGTCAAACTATTCTCCCCTCCTCTCCATTCACTTTTAACAAGAAGAAAGCGAAAAGCTTCAAAAAAGTGAAACTGGTATATCGTAAAAGCCTGCAAAGCATTATCTTGCTAGATTTTTGAGAACGTACCGAACAAACTAAAATCGTCGTTTTTATCCCCAAAAGCTAGGTAGCAGTTATTCTTTTTTCTTTCACTTTCCATAAAAGTAACAAACACATTTTGCGCATTTTTTGTTTGAACGTTTAATTTCAACTAACGTGGGTTCCATGTGCTAAAAGCTCAAAATGTTTAACGCTTAATTTTGACATGTTCCACCGAACGGATTTTGGCGGATTTTTAGTATGTTGCTAGATAGGCCACCCTTACTTAAATGGCGTTGAAAACAATTCTGTTGCAATTAGTTTGGTGTTGAGCCTCAAAAATGCCTAGACTGACTGGACTATCAGGCCAATTGTGATGAACGGATTATTTTAAAAAAGTTTTGGGAAGCCTTTAGATACAATTTCTGTACCAAACGTTTGTACTTTTAAGGCCTGTTAAAGGGCGATAATTAGTTTTACTATAATGTGCCCTTCTACAATCTAAATTTTCTTTCTAACATTATATAATTATGTACAAGTAGTTTAAACAACCTCCTGCTAATTTATTGTACAAATATTAAGTATTATCTATAGAATGGAGTAAAAAAATACGAATAAAATACAAACACTTTTAAGGCGATGGAGCCTGCTACATCAACTATTTGTACTTTGATAAGAAAAACTGAATTAAAAAGTTCATGCGTCAGTTCAAACGAGAACTTCAAACCTGGTGGCAATTCAGTGTGTAAACTGCGTTTGAGTGAATTTACCATTTATTTTAATTGTATATCCGTCGGTTAATTTGTTCAGTTAAAATATGATGAATATAAATATTTTCTGGAATGGTGTTTTTTTGTAGATCAATTAATTGAACTTCTTTCCGACAGATTTTTGCTCAAACAACTGTCGTTTGATTAGTGCTTTTTGTTTGTTTGTTTGTTTGTTTTTTGCGCATTTTTTGTTTCTTTGGTGTTTTTTTTTTGTTAATGTGGTTTTAAAATGTTTGTACTTGTCCTACAAGCAAATACAAATGGAACATGTCAGACTCAAACTCGTTTCAAATTAGAAAGCTTGTTTCCAGGTTTGTCAGTAGTGCATGTGGCTAGGAATTGGAGTAACCAATCACAGCGCAGCAAAATTTCTCTCGACCAATCAGCATCGAGTATTCAACCCATGTGACTTTGATGACGTCAAAGCTCCCAAATAAGGGCATAAGAATCACGTGACCCCACCCAAGAGGTGGATCCACATTCTTCGCATAGTTTTAAGGACCGCGTAGAACCTAAATACAAGTGGACGCATGCGCAGTTCAGCCCAGGCTTTTTGCCCCTGCGCAGTCACGTGAATGGGATCGTAGGCACATGCGCAGACCGCCAAACAACTCCCCAGGTCCCCCGCGTTCATAAGAGCCTATATTCGCCTAGACCTACAGCGCATGCGCAAACACTCAAACGAAGCCCCAGACCCCTCGCATCCCCGGAAGTCAAATAAACAACAACACATGGTTAGGGAGAACCAAATCACTGTCTTGGTTTATTGACCGTATCACGTAAAAGCCTGAGTTACATCCGGGACGTGTGTGACGCCCTAGTGACGTCACGCCCATGAATTTTAATATACAAAGTTAATATAAGGGGTTTGCTTCCTGGCAGCCGTTGTCATAAGTACAGGATGAGGCCAATGAATGTAATGGTTGAATCCTGTGAATGACCAGGGTTTAATCAAATGAAATTTAAAGGTAGAGAAAATATCTGAAACGAAATAAAGAAAAGAAATCTGAAAACGAAAAGAGGCTGGTTAGAGCCAAGAAGCAAACTGAATCAGAAACACTCGTCCATTGGCACGCACGAGGCGGTGTCTTACTGTCCAATGAATGACTAGAAAAACGAAAAAAAAAATGCCTTCATTACAACATGGGACGTGTGCGACACCCTCGTGGTGTCACGCCCTGGAACGATTGTACACAAAACAATTCTATTAAAATCCAGTCTTGCGTGAAGTCGAAATGTTCTAGGACCCAAAGCGTTTCTGGGAAAAAGGTTCAAACTATTAAAATCCAGCCTTCCGGGAACTCAGAATAGACTAGGATCCGAAGTGTTTCTGGGAAAAAGGGTTGAACAAATAGAGTAAGCTGGACCATCCTTGATGATTGACAATACAAAGTTTGTGAGGGATGGGCCAGCTTTGAAAAATTATTACATGATCCATAATCCAATGAGAATCTAATGAAAAATAAAAAAAACAAGACTGAGCATCCAACAGGGGTGGCGCCACCATGTAGACCTCCCCCTGCCGGGTGTTCAGAATTCCCAATCCATACTGTCCATCATCGCACAGCCCCGACAGGGTTCATGGAGGGTAGTCACGTGCCTTAAATAAATCCAACATCGATTGCACACAAAAAATAATTTCCCCGTTAGATTTCGATGGTTCCTGGAATGTTGGTGTATCACCTGGGCAGTGGCTGAAAAAGGGAAGGGATATAAATGGCTCGTATGACAAAACGAGAATCTGAAAAAAATAAAAAAAAAAGTGGGTTTTTTAAAGAGGGGGTGGGTACCCCATGCCTTGCAACATCTCGCACCAATAACAGGGCACGTTTAAGATGCGCACAGAACGAAAGTTTAAATAACAACGACAACAGAGTAATTTAAGGGGACCCGGGAATGGAAGAGGGACCCCTGATCCAGTGTACCACTGCACGATACTGCTGAGGGAACACCAGGCAGCGGAAGTCCCATGAACCCTGTGGGTGCTGAGAATGGTATGCGAATCTACGAAAAAAATTAATAATAATGGTGTAAAGCCATCAGTAAATAAACATAATGCTCTTGGATCCAGGGGTTGTCTTTGAGGAGGGCAAGCGACCCTACAAAATACCATTACAGCATCGAATCAGTGGTTGAACACTATGAATCTTCCATCGATGTTGCAATAGGATGATCCACGCATAGCGTTCAATCACGTCATTTACATCTGAAACGTTTCATGAAGTTGGATGATACATTTCACTGTACTATAATGACAACGTAATTGAATGGGTCTAAGCCATTCTCCATAGTGATGTAACGTAAAATGAAAGCCTACAAGGAGGTAGAAAGTCGAATCAAAATAGGAATGCTGGTACGAAAAAAACCAGATTGCAAAGGGCGGATCCATTGCGTGTGATGACGTAACAGGCAATGCGTGGCTATGAAAAATCAATAAACTAAAATTAATCCTCATCTAAAAAACCTAAAGCAGCCAAATCCACATCACCCACAGGTCCATGGGCCCGCAGAAACGCATTAATGCGGAAGGTCATCCGCAGCGGAAACTCGTCCCAGTCCCGTTGGTTGGGGTCCCCATCCTGCACATACCGAACAATCTCATCTTCGGTGAGGGACCCCTCCCGGTTGCCAGCAATCATGTCATCTAAACGTAATCCGTCCATCATGCGTTCACAGTGGTTGCACACGCCGCCAGGAGTGGGGTGAGCAACCCACTGATAAATGTGGCAGACAGGTTGGTCTTCCAGAAAATCCCAAGAGTCTATTGAAAAAAAAAAATTTAACACGAACAGGCTGGCACCCAGAACCGCGCGGCCCAATTGAGTCGAGCACGTCGAGGGCAAAGACACAGGTGGACAGGCCACAGCACCGTGCGTAGAAACGCAAACCCCTTGAACACGTCTAGGAATCAAAAAAGGGATAAGGCCAAGGGACCCACACCCGAAAAACATCAAAGGCATCACACTCACCCGCCATTCTGCGTCGATGCACCTCGTGATCCAATTTCCGGGCAACGGGGTGGTCCCAGGGTAGCGTTTTGGCCCAATCCCTCAATTCTTCGTGGGTGCAGCGTCTGAAGAAGGCGCGTAGACAGTCACTTTTTAGAGGCGTGTGCCACAGGGTCTTCAAAGCTTCAAACAGCATCGCGATCGGCATCGAGTACAACACCATGGATTGTAGCGAGCTCACCATTTTGAACAACTAAACGGATCAAACTGGAATGAACTCACACGGGGCGCGCAACGTGCTTTAGAGACTCTTTCCGAGACCGTGATTGGTGGAGAGCCCTCACGTGGGGTGTCTAGGCACGAGAGGAGACTCTAGGGGGTGCCCCCCATGGGTACACCTTGTCAGCCCCTGGACTAGGGGGTCTAGCGCGAGTCTGTGATTGGTGGACACCCCAGATGAATAAGGGGAACACTATGTAGAGAGGTCAGTCGCCAAGTTGTTTCAGTGTCAAAATGGACTGTCGAGGGTTGGTGGACCCCAGGAACAAGCCGTTTGGCCGCGTACTCCCCTTGGAGGTCCAAATCAAAATCATGTTCTGGGTAGAGTGTTTCTACACCATGGACCGAAGAAAGAAGGTGGTACGAGAATTCAATAGTCTGCCCAAGTGTGACCTGATGGGGTATCCTAAAGCGCTAGGGGACTACTATGCTTGGAACCAGGTGGTGACAAGACTAAACACCCCCCGAAAGATCAGCTGCCACCACTGCCACCGCCTCATTGAACACCGGCTCTCGGTGAGTAAAAATGTGGTTTGAAATCTTCTTCTTCTCATGACCTTGACCTTGATATTTTTTTTTTTTTCAGATTGGCATGATGTCGGAAATGGCGCGGCA
Organism: Porites rus; assembly: GCA_964035705.1. NCBI lineage: Eukaryota > Metazoa > Cnidaria > Anthozoa > Scleractinia > Poritidae > Porites > Porites rus. The sequence continues at coordinate 22,108,021 of OZ037999.1, forward strand.
ACCCACCAACCTCGACCGCCTAATGAATGAAGGGATTGCGCACGTGATCAGCACCCTCAAGCATCAGCTCCCCCACTGTCCCGTGGGTCAATTGCCTGTCATGATTGGACGGAGGAAGCCCTCATACGATACGCTGGATAAAGTCATGAAGAGAATTGATTTAATCATGGATGTCACAGCTGCTATGAATTTTATTGTCATCGATATTCATTAAAAACAAATGGTTTACTCTATAACAGTGTCTTTTTTTTAATGTTCATGTGCGTTTAAATAAAGCCTCCAGGGTGGGATAAATAGCTTGGTCTTCTTCCCGTGTACCTATAATGGCGGTCTTGTCTTGGAGGGTAGGGAGAGCAATGAATTCCTCCGTCATGCCTTCGCATTGTTGATAGGCTTGGGAGGTGGGATTCCACCGAAGCCATTCTTCCTGGTCCACATCAAACACATAGAGGGGTTTGCCTAACAGCTGGGCCATGACCACCCCCCAGCCTGTTCCGCCCATTAGATGCTTGCGCAGCTCGTCAAAATGGCCTACGGCCAAGACTAAGGACGCGGGCTGGATCACGTGCACATTCCGCTGGATATACTGGAGGCTGATAGGATGATGGACTTGTCGACTCAACCGAAGCGCGGCTTGGGTGACCAGGGGGGTAGCGGCATCCAATTCCTTTTGCGTTAAGGGCGTGAGGGATCTGGCTCGAGGATGGCAGGGCGGGATGACGACCACGCACTTATGCCCATACAGCTGACATAAACGTTCCACATGCGTGTCCACGCTTTTCGCGCCTCCCGTGTAAATCGTCAACGGCATGGTCTGTCAAAAGAGGAAACACATTGTTTAGGGTAAGAGATGGGTGTCCAAGCCCACATGGTGTGGGGTTCATCATCGGCATACAGTAAGGGGCTATCCCATTCCGGTTCGGTGACGGTTTGTTCGAAAATGCGACGTATTAGACGACAGTCATTGCAATTGTTGGGGATCCAATCCAAGCCTTGACCTCGAGCAAAGGCATCATCTTTTTCCTCGCAACAAAACTCGCATAAACATCTATCCAATAACCGATCACACCGTTTTTGCCACAGCACGCGTTGGGCATTGACTTGATCGAGGGTAGGCAGGACATGGGTTTGACGACGTAACCACCCACTCATTTGACACGCCCGGACGTGCGCGCAACGATCGTGCCAGATCCCACTCCCACGGGCTCCGTCCGTATGATCCATGCACCAATTGCGGCCATGGTCGTTGATGGCCATGACATTGACGGTGGCGATAGGCAGAGGGGCCAAGTCTCGACACCCCTGCCCTTCCAAGACCACGAGAGGGGTCGACCTCGCTTGGCATAGTCGATACAAGCCATTCAGGGTCAACACCCCCACTCGAGGTCGTTGGGGGGTGAGGTGTTGTTGACACCAACGAGTGAGATCGTCCTGGAGCTGAGAGTAGGGATGGAATTCTTGGCGGTTGTACGCCGTAAACGGTTCAAATGGCAAGCCATGCACTGTCTTGGTCTGACGATCGACCCGGGCCTGGGCCTCCTCGGATAAGGCATGGTACGACACACCGGGCGGTAACAAGTATTTGAAGAGAGCATGATGGTGCCCCGTCCAATCGCAAAACGCCAGTTCTCGAATAATATACTCGTCTCGGGAAAGGGCAAACCCCTGACTGTAGACCAAGAGACCCACTTCATGGAGCGCCATACTCACTTACCGTGGATGGAAACACACTGTGATGAATGAGAAGGGCCGTCGTGCCACCTCGGGTTTTATAGTGGAAAACGTGGGTTCTGATTGGTGGACTGTCGGATCACACCACCCTCAGGATTGGTGGACCCACGATCGTATGAGGATCACGAGACGTCAGGGGAGGGGCTATAAAAGGCAGGCCGGACGGGCACCCAAGTCATTCCATCCCCAGCCATGGAACGTCAAGCCACTCAACCTGCCGCCGTGCCCTCAGGACGCAAACGACGCCGAGTGAGTAGTAGTAGTAAGAAACCCAAGGGGGACAAAGAAGACATGAAAGCCACCCGTGAACTCGAGATGACTTTGATCGGTTTGCCCCGAGCTGAAGCGGAGGCCTATCAAGCGCAGGCGGTAGAGAGGAAAGTGGAACCGACTCCTACCAGTGAACTCGTATTAGCCCTGAACGCCATCCCCCGAACAGACCCACCACCCACACCTTCCCCCATCATCTCACCCGACCCCTCGGTGATGGAGGGAACCCTGAAAGACTATGAGGAAGAGTGTCTTGACGAAGGGACGGTTCATTCAGATCCCACCAAGGAAGTCGGAGAATGGGAAGAATTTGACCTGGACCAGATGGACACCCAATTGAACGAGCTGCTGTATGAAACATGCCCTTTTCATCCATGTGAATACCTCCAGTGCGTCAACCCCCAGACCCAATTTGGTCAGTTGAGGTTCAAGTGCCCCCAAAAAGATTGTCCCGTGTATTTGTTTGAAGATAGCCGGGAAGTGATGATGGAGACATTGAAACAAGACACGCACCCTCAAGTCCGTGCCCGCTTGCAACGAGGGGAGCTCAAGTGTAAATGTGGGTTGGTTCCCAGGATGAAATTGAGCCGGACTAGCAAGAATTTCCAGAAAGTGTTTTTTAGTTGTGGCAGTTTCCTCCCAGGCCATGACCCTTGTGGCTACTTTCAATGGCTGCATGGGCCGCTGTGGTGTCCCCGAGACCCAACGCAACCCACGCTGAGACGCTGGGTGAGAGACACACCCCCTGTGATTCAATACAAAGAGTATCCACCTAAGTTCCAACCCTGGGGGTATCCAGCTGTCCCCCTGTTGAAAGGAAGACACCCAGACAAGGAGTTGGTGGAGCAGCATTGGCCATGGGCTAAGCAGTTTGGGGAAGTGGCCCAAGCCAAGGAGAGGGAGCGAGAGAGGACGCGTCATTTGCATAAGAACTTTGGTAGCTCGGTATTGTTTTGACCTGTGTAAAAAAAAAAACTATTAAAGAGAGATTGGCTATAAATGTGTGTCAGTGTCTTGATGTCGTGGCCACGCGTTTACGAAGATCCCCATGAGCCGGGGGCCTTGGGTGGGGTCCGACCCTTTACCCAAGCCCATAAATTGAAATCCCCGCAAGCCCAACAGATTCTCCAATCGGTATTGAGTTATACCCTCCACAAACCCCGACGGACGCGGTTTCCGACCGCACCCACCTTGGTCTTTGACCGAGACGAACAATGGCAGATGGATTTAGTGGACATGCAAAAACTCAGTCGATGGAATCGGGGGAACAAGTATTTGTTGACGGTGATCGACGTCCTGTCCAAGTATGCCTGGGCCGTGCCCATCCAATCCAAAAGCAGCACGAACATGATCCGAGGGTTGGACCAGATTCGCCGACAAGCCTCGCCGCGACGACCCCTCCGCGTGCAGACGGATCAAGGTCAAGAATTTTTGAATAAAAAAGTACAAGCCTGGTTCAAGCAACAGGGATGGCATCATTTTTACACGTTTGGGGATAGCAAAGCCTCGGTGGTGGAACGATGGCATCGCACGTTGAAACAACGCATGTACCGGTATTTCACCGCCCACAATACGTTACGGTACGTGGACGTGTTACAACCCTTGATTCATACCTACAATCACACCCGTCATCGCAGCATTGGACTGGCCCCGCATCAAGTCACCCCCCGCACGGTCCCGGAGGTATGGGACCAACTCTACGGGTCGCGTTTGGAGCAAACCCCGCCTCCACCCAAATGTCGGGTGGGGGACCGGGTCCGTCTCAATAAGAAACATCGACCCTTCAAAAAAGGGTACTTGCCGGGGTGGACGGAAGAAGTGTTTGTGGTCACGCACGTCCGTCGTCATCCCATCGTCACCTATCGACTCAGTGAATGGGACGGTACGCCTATAAAAGGCACGTTTTACGAACCCGATGTTCAAAAAGTCCAAGTGTCGGACGATTCGTTATTTCGGATCGAAAAAGTGTTGAAACGGAAAGGACGCCAAGTGTTGGTGCGGTGGAAAGGGTGGCCGGCCAAGTACGATAGTTGGATTCCCGCACAGCATGGTCCGCGTCAAAATCACCCCTCGAAAAAGAAAAAAAAGGGTGCGGTTTCTCGATGAGGTGCAGGCCGAGGCCCGTCGACCGCGAGCCAGTTACACCCCTTCGCCCACCAGCGACGCCGACATTCTGAAATTCATCCAGAAGAAAGCCGCCGACCAACGGCAAACCCAGCCGTGGTGGGAAAAGTTGGCCAGTCCCACCAAGCAGCAATGGGCATACGCCAACGCCTACCATCGAGCCGAAGAGTATGCCAAGAAACGAGGGGCGTTACGGTCTTCCCCCAAGAAAAAACAACGCCGACGCGCCGGTCGTCATCCCCCCATGCGCAAGAAGAAACCCCCCAAAGCCAAGACCTGCATGACCCTGATGGAACTGGCCCGGGCCTTTCCCAACATTGCCCAGCAAGTGTGTTTTCATCCTAAACAATCGACCTTCAATTCAGTGGTGGGACGCGTCCCGCGCAGCAAACAGAAAGTGGCGACCTGGCTATAAAAGGACCCTGACCCCGTGGGGAGGAGACCACTCTTCATCATCATGAACGAGATCAAACGCCTAACACTCGTCAGCGATCCGACCAACGAGTTTCCCAACAATGCCAATAACAGTTTCAAGGTCCGCCTGCCCGAACGGCTGTCGTTACCAGGCACAGGGTGGCATGCCTCGTTGTTGTCCCTGACCGTCCCGGATCAAGGCCAGAGCAATGCCGTCATCGCCACAGATCCTCATACCAAAGTCATCCAATTCAGTGTGACGTACTTATCGCGCAAATATTTCAACGGGGCGTATCGACGGGTCAGTTTCACGACCAAGGAGTATTCTGTGGAATTAGAAGACATCATGAGTACCAATCATCCTGTGACCTCGGGGAATCTGTTTTGGCAACGAGCGATGCAAGAAGTGCACAACAAGACCATGGAGAAACTGATGTACGAACAAGATTATGCCAAGACCTTTGATGCGGATGAACGACCCCTGGTCAGTGTGAAAAAGAACTGGATGCCCATGATGACCTGGAAAGACAATGCCCTGATTTTGCATGCCGTGCCTAAAGGAGAGTTGCTCAACGGCAACAAGACCAAAGCCACGAGCGCCTTTTCCCTGGATCTAGGGGTAGCGGAAAAGTTTGGCTTCATCTATGAACCCCAAGGCGTGTCAGGGTATTTGCTGGGCCCCAATCTCCAATTCAGTTGCCCCACCGTGACCTATGATAGCCAAACACCCCCCACGGATCCCAGGAATCGAACGGACTATTATTGGGAAGGAGCGCATTATGCCGGGACGCAACCCACGGATTTGACCAGTGATATAATGGATCAAATGTTTGAGGTGAAAAATAAGAGGCTTCATCTGTCCAGGATGGTGGAATGGCAGTTTAACAACCTAGATGCCTCCTTTGAAAAAGTGGTGGGGACCCGTAAACGCACCGTCATGGTCTATTCGGATCTGGTGGAATCCACCGTGGTAGGCAGTGGCAAGTTTCCCTTGCTACGGGAAGTGCAATTGTTGAGAACCGGGGATGGAGAAAGCACGGCGGAACCCCTGCACCATCAATGGATCAAAGTGCGAGGCCAACAGATGGATATCTTGGAAGTGGAGATTGCCAATACCCATGGACCCCTGGCCATTTTACCCCCAGGCAAAACCCTGGTGACCATCGGTCTCAAACAGCTATAAAAAGCCCCATCGCATCACGAGAGGGACCAAACCAGCACCATGCGTGGAGGGAGTTTAACGCGATACCACACGCCCGTGGTCACCAAACAAGATGGGAAGGGGTTGGCCGAAGACTTGATCAAAATAGCAGGCCCCCTGATCGTGCAGCAAGCGCAAGCGGGATTACGAGATATTCAACGAGGCAAGAGTGCGGCGGACACGTGGGCGGATCGAAGTGCGCAACTGAGCCGTGGGTTGAAACGCAAAGCCCCCGCCATGGCCTGGGCGGGTGGCAAACACAAAGCCAAAAAAACCTATAAAAGAGCCACGCAACGTGTACGGGACATCTTTGGACTGTGAAAATGGTACGCGTGGGTGGTTTTCTCAAATCGCAAAATCGCATTCGACGGCAACGGGCCCGTGGACGGTTCGTCTCGCCGTACCAAGTCGGGGGCACCATCTTTGGCAAGTCGACGACGGCGCGCTATCCGTTGATGCATACGTCCTCTCGCCTGGTGGATCCCATGATCCTCCAACAATTGAAACGACGCCGCCAGATGAAAGGAGGCACGATTTTTGGCACGTCCACTCGCATGCGTAGGAGTCGTCATCCCATGCAGGTCCTCGCGGCCGACCAAGACAAGGCCAGACAGAGACGCTGGCTCCAGCAACGAATGAAAGGGGGGGATCTCAGAAAGGTGTTGTGGGCCAACCAACGAAAAGCGAGGAAACAACGGATGAAAGGAGGCAATATCTTCAGTCAGTTAAAAAAACGCATCCAAATCGATTTTCCTCACCGTCCCTTTCCCTCCGCGCATCCCGTCCATGATTGGTACAGGATGCGAAAAGGTATAAAAAGAGGACGACGTTAAACCCCAGGAACAGATCGCAGCATGTCGCTCCAACTGTTTGACGTGCCCGAGGTGGATTATCGGTACGAAGCCTCTCGGGAGGTGGAGTTTCAACCCGCCTTGACAGGCATCCAGCCCATCACCTTCTCCATCCCAGGCTCCGACGATTATTACGACACCAATTCCCTCCGCTTCAAAGTCAAGGTCCGCCTGACTGATCCAGCGGCTGGGTACACAGGCTTGCATGCAGGGCTGCTCGTCTCGGATGCCAACGAATCGAGACATGTCTACTGCGTCAACAATTTTGGGCACACCATCTTTCGAGATATCACCCTGAGCATGAATGGGGTCCTCATGACAGAACAGAGCAACACTTACCATTACAGAGCCTACCTAGAAACCCTCCTGAATTACAACCGAGAAGAAGGAGCCACCAAGTTAGCCCCCCAAGGATGGGTCAATCAACTGGATGTGGTGGAAGTGATGGGCGCCACCGCCGCCAATTCGGATGTCCCCACCGCCGCAGGATGGAAAGGCAATACAGAATTGCGTGCCTTGACCAGCAAATTGCTGAGTGAACATTGGCACACCTTCCTCATTCGTCCCCACTTGCCACCTCTCCGAACAGGCAAATTGTTGGTCCCCAATGTCCAGATGGATTTTGAACTCTTCCTCAACCCCAACACCGTCTACCTGATGGGTACCCCCAACAAAGGCACCTTGGTTGCCAAGAAATTTCCTGCCATTCACCCAGAAGACATCAAAGTCACCTTGCTGATGAGAAAAGTGACCCTGAATGCCAGCGTCTATGTGAGACTGCAGAAAGAAAGACAGCTGGGCAAACAGATTGCCCGCTACCCCGTGGTGCGAAGCGAAATCCGTACGTTTTCCTTTGATGGACGCACCACCCAGTGGGAACAAGACAATGTGTTTGTGGGTCGATTTCCTGATCGAGTGATGGTCGGGTTATTGCATTCGGATACCTTCAATGGAAACCTACAACGCTACCCCTTTGCCTTTCAAAAGTTTGGAGTCACTCAGATACGTCAGACCTTGAATGGAGAAGAATACCCTTACAGAACCCTGCAACTGACAGGAGATCAAGCCTATGAAGATCTACTGGGGTACGATCGATTTCTGCAAGCCATGGGTGTCTATGATGAAGACAAAGTGCCCATGCTGCTGCCTGGGGATTGGGGACAAGGCAACAACTGCACGTTGTTCCTGTTCAACAATGTACCCAGTGGCAAAGCCGATGACCCTCAGTATCGCAACCCCCGTCAATCGGGCAATACGCGACTGATCATTGATTTTGCTGCTGCAGTGGGTCACAACATCACCGTGTTGATCTGGAGCGAGTATGAAAACATGTACGAGATCAATCATATGGGAGGTATAAAGTACAACATCAACGGCTGAAGTGGAGTCAGAAGACAGAAGACACCGGGCATGGAGTTTGTGGCGCTCAGCGATAGAGTGTTGCGCACCTTGGCCCTAGAAGATCCCCAATTACGACGCGTGTTTCACGGCGTGTACCCCGCGGACCAGTTACCCCGTGCACCCCCCACGTCGGTCCGTCAAGCCTACCTTGTCAACACCGATCCAGCGGGAGAACCGGGACAGCATTGGTTGGGGCTGTGGACGGACCAGAACAAGTGCGAGGTCTTTGACAGTTATGGGTTGCCCCTGCACGTGTACACCAACCCGGACCTGCACCAGTGGTGGAGTCAATGGAAGCACCTGGTCCGCAGTGACATGACCCTGCAAGCCCTGGATAGTCAGACGTGTGGCCATTATGCGCTCTTTTTCTTGAAAGCCCGAGCCCAAGGCCAGTCGTATCAAGACTTTTTGGGGCAATGGAGTTGCGATAATTTAGTGATGAATGACCAGAAAGTGGCCCAGCAGTTGAAACGGGTGATTAAACAAGAACTCCAAGATGAAGTGGATGCCCGACCCGAAGGGGGGCAATCCAATGTGAGCCGCCAGGCCTTTATGACGTGTAATCCTTGTGATTTCTTAAAATAAAAACCATCATAAAACGAAAGACACGGTGTACGAGTGGTCATTTCATCATGATTACGCGAAGCGATGTTCAGCGGGTGATTGAGGCCTTCCTCCTAGAAGAAAGCTGGTATTGGTGGATCCACCCCATCGAGCGGGTGAACACGGTCCAAGGGGTGGATGCCTGGGATGGGTATCATTGGCTCGTAGCCCGCCAACTAGCGCAAGATCAGGATTGGGTGGCCCTCAAACAGTACATGGACACCATGGGTGAAACGCATTTAAGGGAGCGCATGGAACAGATGATTCAGATCGAATCGCCACGCCTCTACCGCGAGTATTGGACAGCATGCCCAGCCACAGACGACGACGCCGCCGCCGACAGCGCGCGTCCACCCGACGACCCTGCTTTCGTCAAAACGGACGAGGGATCATGAGCGTGTTGGCCAAAGCCTATAAAATCGGGGATAAATTGGGACGGGACAAACGGTATAAACGGATGGGCGCTAAAGGAGCCACGGGTCATTATCGACGTCACCCTCGACCGTGGGAAACATGATCCGTCACCCCAGTAGCGTGATCATCGCCGGTCCGTCCGGCAGTGGCAAGACCGAGTTAGCGGAACAATGGTTACGGGACCTCAAGATGTTTCAAGTCAAACCCAAGAAGATTGTGTATGCGTACGACCGATGGCAACCCCGGTTCGAGCGGATGCAAAAGAAGGACGGGATTCAGTTTTATCGCGGGGTCCCGGACCCTAAACATTTGACCCAATGGTTTGGCCGAACGCGTGGCGGGGTACTGGTGTTGGACGATCTGATGGAAGAAGGGGGACAGGACAAGCGCGTGTTGGATTTGTTCACCAAAGATTCCCATCATCGCAACATCACCGTCTTGTATTTGACGCAAGATTTATTCCCGCCGGGCAAATTCTCCAAGACCATCAATCGCAACGCGCATTACATTGTGGCCTTCAAGAATCCTCGGGATCAAACGGGCATACGGACCGTGTTACTGCAAGCCTTTCCCGAACGATGGCGTCAAGTCTTGCGCCTATTTAAACGCGTCACGTCTCGTCCCTTTGGCTATTTGATGTTGGATGTGCACCCGGCCTCGGATGATCGGTACCGTTTGTGGAGTCATTTAACGCCCCGCGAAGGCAAGGCGCAAGTCCATACCTTGCGCGCGGATGTCCCTGCCGTTCGACAACGAACTGCAACGAGAACTCGCCAGGGTCCGCCGGCGAAGAGAAGGCGGACAACATACTGAGTTAGCGACCCGCATGGACACGCCGACCCTCTCACCGGCTGGGGTGGGTTCGCCCACCACCCCACCTCTTCCCTTCCCGGATATCAGCCGCATGACGGACATGGTGACCGAATTGAGCCGACCAGTGGATCGAGCCCAATTGGATCAAGAGATTGAGGATTTTAACCTGACCTACCCGGTCAATGTAGACGATGCTTTGAATGCCTTTACGTTACCCCCCGTGGCCGGGACAGGCACTACCCCAGCCACTACCACCACGGCACCGCCACCACCACCACCCTCTGTCACCACTGCTCCCACCACCACCGCCACCCAAACTCGACCCGTGATCTCCACCCGAACCCGCCCTACAGCCACCACAACCACCACCAGTTCCAGACAACCCAGACCACGCCCTGTCACGACCGCCACCACCACCACCGCGCCTTCCCGCCCTCTCACCGCCCGTCGCAGGGCTGGCGCTGGGACCAGGACCACGACCTCCACCGTAACGACCCCCACTGGACGTCCCACCGTGGCCGCCAAACAACCGCGACGACGTCCCCGTGTCCCCTCCCCACCGTCCCCAGATTCTTCCCCTCCGTCCGAGGATGAAGACGAGGATGATGATGATGATCGAGGACGAGGCTTAAGGCGACGGTTGGATTTGCTGAATGAAGATGCGCAAGAACGGGCGCGAGGGAGACGTATTCGCAATATCACGCATACCAATACGGTGACCACTGTGTATGAAGAGGGTGGGCGACCGTCGGTCCGTCGCACCTCGACGCGCACCTCGGGTCCACCGCCACCCCGCCGAGGCCGTGGCCGTGGCCGTGGCCGAGCCCGTGGACGGGGTCGACGTCCGTGAAAAAAGCTATAAAACCAGGGAACCGTCCTTCCACCGTCCCCAAAACCATGTGTGGTCGATGTCGAAGCGGGATGGCCCCTCGACGCAAACGCAAACGCACGACGACCCGTCGTCGGCGCAAGATGAAGGGTGGGACGGTGCCGTACATGGTGAATTTCAAGAAAGGGTTTGAGTTGTTGACGACCCCTGATACGTGGAAGACACCTTCCAAAGCCGAAATCAAGTCTGCCAAACGACAAGTGGCCGACTATAAACGCCAGTATCGCGCCAGTGGTACGAGGGATTCCTACAACACGTGGTTGGCCAAGAAGGGGTATGCCAAAAAAACGGGGTGCAGTGTGATGTGAAAAAAAAAACTGTATATAAAAGAGGCTGGCGGGGGTTAGCGCTTAGAACTGTCATGGGACCCCGACGCAAACGCCGACGCACCACGACCCGACGTCGCCGACCCGCCAAACGGCCACGGTATACCACCTACAGTCAAGTGGGGGGTGTCTCGCCTGGTTTGCCTATTGGGATTCTCAAAGCTGGCTATCAAGGCACGAAAGCCATCGGGGAGCATCAAACCAAACGTGCCATCAAAATTGCCGACAAACGCCGACGAGACGTGGAATCTGGTAAACGGAAACGCTATGCGGGGGAATCGTTTAATTGTTCGATCATGTAAATGTATAAAAAGACTTGGATGGACCTGGACGGGTGTTAGTTGAAGGATGGTCCGTGGACCCAATGGACGCCGACACCGTTATGTCCCCCGAAAACGACGCCGTCGACGTGGTTTGCAACGCGGCGCTAAGTTACCGTTGTTGGCAATGGCTCTCTCGCCTTTGTGGCTCAGGAAATTCAAACCCAGGGTCCGTCTACGTCGACCGGACTAGACCCTCCCGCAAGGCTGTTACGTTGTCATTAGAGTGGACAGAGGAGATGGAGGCCGCGTTGTGTCAGCGATGTCGACGTCATATGCAACAGCATTATCATGGGGAATTGTGTCGCCAGTGTGGGGCCCAATTTACCATAAATAGAGTGGGGTCGTGGCAATTCCTTAACCTTCAGCATGGCGTGGCGCATGGAACGTCAAGCCCCGTTCTTGAAAAGTGTCTTACAAGAAGCCAATCAGCATAAACGACAAGAATTGTTACGGTTGGCCAATGCCGATCAGATCAATGCCGTCAGCGAATTGGTGATGAACACGCTTCGTGGCACGGTGCCCCGGTCTCGACACACCATCACGTTGCTCAAACCCCACGCCCAGAGTTTACGCGCCATGGCCAAACCCGCGCATTCGGTGAAACGACGGCGCGCTATCATGATGGCTCAAAAAGGCGGCGCCCTCTGGCCTGAACTCTACCGATGTTATAAACGTTGCATGCGCTAAAGGAGACCCGTCAGTTGCATCATGGAACCCGAGATGGTGAGCACCACGGTGGACAATGCCCCTGCCTTTTTACAGTTAAAAGAAAAGTACAAACAAGAATTGGTGGAAGACACGCGTTTGAGTAAAGCCGCGGATTTGGCAGCCAAACAACATGTGCTGTTGACCAGTGAGGTCCCCGATGCTTGGAAACGACCTCAACTCAAAGCCGTGAGCCGGCAGTTACGCCATTGGACTAAAAAAGTGCGCCAACCGTTTGGAGCCCCGGCGGGGGGTGTGAGTGCAGCCGGAGCGGCGACGCCGGGGGAGGACGATGATTTTGAGGCGGGGCCGATGCAAGCCTGGTTCACGCAATTGGTCAAGGCCACCCAGGGTATAAAACAAGGAGCCACACCGAGTGGACCCAGAAAACCACCTGTCCCGCCTAAACCCAACATCACCCCCAGTGCTAAAAAGAAACTCAAGTTTACGCCTCCACTGAGCAGTGCCGAGTTGGCGCAGGAATTGCCTTTTTCAGACACGACTGGTACAGCCCCCTGGCAATCCCCTAAAGAACGGGCGGACTCGATCACGAAATCGATCAGTCGTGATATTCGCAAACGCACGACTGACTCTGCCAAAAAGAAAGCCACGGCTGTGGCCAAAAAGAAAGCCGCTGGGTGGGCCAAGAAAGCCTTGGATTGGAAAAGTTGGAAAACCCCGTGATGGGACGGAGACGCCGTGTGGCCCGCCCGAAGCGACGACGACCACGACGCTCGCAACGCGGGGGCAAGTTATTTGATGTGCAAAACCTCCTCAACAAGACGGGGATTGAATTTCATTGGCCCGGCTATCAGTACATGGGCCCTGGCACGCATTTGAAAAAACGATTGGCCCGTGGGGATCCCGGCATCAACCGGTTAGACAGGATTGCCAAAGTACATGACATGGACTATGATAAAGCCAAGACCTTGAAAGACAAATGGGTGGCGGATCGCAAGATGATTGCCAAGATTGATCAACTCCCTGGCAGTAAAACCCTGACGGAACGGATTGTCCGACGCATTATGAAAACCAAACTGAGATTGGGCATGTGAATTTACTTAACACAGTCATTAAAAAAAGACAACATGATTGAATTGTCACAACATGTAGTTTAATAAAAACACATTTCTTGTTCTTACAAATACTGGTCCATTTGCTGTAACGCTTTGGCACGAACCGTCTGCACAGTGTCCTCTTCAGGCTCGGACTCGGCCCAGTCCAAGGGTAACCACGGGAGGGGAAAGGGACGCGCCAAGTGCTCATCTAACCATCGCCAATGTAATTGTTGTTGCCGCCGCTCGTATTTTCGACTCTGCAAGGCTTTCCATAAATCGGGGCCCATGGCTTGCTTTCTCTCGGCTTGCAATTCCCGCCGCCGTGCATTCAGGCGTTGTTTGTAGGCCTCGTACGTCCCTTCCTCTTTCATGCGCTGCATCCAGTTCTTTTGGCTTTGCGCATTCCTCCGTCGGATATCAACACGTTTATCCTCCGAGATGTTGTGGTACCGCTTCAAACTTTGCTGGGCTTTTTTGGCGGCAAAGTCTTTGTACTCCCCTGTCGCTTTCATACGCGCCATGCGCTCGTGGTAGCGTCGACGGTGCAGGGACTTGACATTTTCGATGCCGTTCACTTTGGCATATTGCCGTTGCCGATACCGTTTTTGTTTAAGTTTATGGGCTTCGGGGTCCCGCCGTTTTCGGCTCGATGGGGGCGTATCCATAATTCAATTCCAGTAACCGGGTAGCACACACGTCCGCCAACGCTCGTAGTTTCCGGAACGGACTCTCTCTGGCCTGTCGCTGCTTGGCACGTCGGTCCCGCTGCAGCTGCGTCAAGTGCTCGCGGTGTCGGCGGTAGTAGTCCCGGTTACAAAGGCGCACAAAGGCCGCGTTCTTGGTTCGGTATCGGCGACAAGCTTCTAGGTTGGCCGCTCGGGTTTTTGTCTCCTGTTCGGGGGTCGGTGCTGGTTTGGGCGGTTTGGGCGGTTTCAGCTTTTTCTGGGCCGCCCGCTTTGCCCGTTTCTGTTGCAATATTTTCTCTTTGTTTTTCAAATACCACTCACGCTTCAACTCTCTTGTTTTCTCCGGATTTTTGTTAGGCATTCTCAAACGCAACTGACGTCTGGTCTGATGGACTGACTTTATCTAAGGGAGTCTCCGCCAATCATCGCTCTCGGTCCAGGCCTAGCGGAGATGGAAGGAGTCTGTACCCATGGGGGGGACCCCCCTCAATCTTCTTCCTGTCGAGTCACCCCCTCACCTGACTCTCACCTGAGCTGGGTGGACCAATCCCAGGGCAGGCGAGATCACGTGAGAGGGTCTATAAAAGTCCACCTCCAGCGCGGGAAAATTTCAAATGAGTGGCCGCTGTCATGGCGGAGGCATATCCTTTCAGTGACGATGACGAAGGGGATGCTCTATTGGACCGCGCCTATGACCGGTGGGAACAGTTGGGAGGCGCTGCCGCCCGTGGCCCCCTCTTTCAATTCACCATGCAACCCATCGGTCGACGACGCCGCTGGCGTGATGTGGTGGAGCGGGCGCAATTCAATGCGCAGTTACGGCAATTGCGGGATCCTGGCCCTGGGGATAATATTGGCATGGCCTTGACCGAAGCGCTCCATCAAGCCATTGAAACAGAACTCGGCCGTGAGCAGCGACCTGCCCATCATTTTGTGAATTTTGTCATTACAGCGCATGGGTTCTCTCATGCATATCAATCCGCCAATTTTACCGTGGGGGAGTTTTTACAACGGACGGCGCGTTTGGATGAGATGTTGGCTACGTTAGCCGGCAAGCTGAACAGCAATGAAGCCTTCAACCCCGATCGCGGGTTCCAAGTGGATGTGGTGTTTGTCTCGATGCCTGGCCCCGGGTCTGGTCGACGTAAAGAACACAATCCTGGTCGACTGTGTCTGGATCGAGAGAACAAGAAAAAACGTTGCATTATTACCATCAAAAATAGAGACGCTTTATGCTGTGCTCGCGCCATTGTCACCATGCGTGCCCATTGCCATAAAGATCAAGGCGTGGACGGATGTCGCGATTGGGACAACCTCAAACGTGGTCTTCCTGTGCAGCAACGTCAAGCCCAGGCCCTCCATCAGCAAGCAGGGGTGGCTGAGGGTCCCTGTGGGTTACCCGAGCTTCGCCAGTTTCAACAGGCGTTAGGCTCTCAATACCAACTCTTGGTGATGACCCGGATGAAACCGTTTTTTCTGATCTTCAAAGGCCCTGATGCCCCCCATCAAATTCGTTTATTGAAATCTAATCATCATTTTGATGGCTGCACGTCCTTTCCTGCGTTTGTCAACCGTTCGTATTATTGTGTGGACTGTGAACGGGGATTCAACACCAACGATCGGACCCATCACACCTGTCAAGGGAAACGCTGCAAAGCGTGTGGGCGATTTGATTGTCCAGAGTATGTACGTGGTACCCGCCCTACAGACTATTGCCCCTTCTGTCATCGCAAGTTTTACGGTGAGCAATGTAAACGTCATCATGTGGAAAGCCGGCAATGTCAGTCCATGAAAGTGTGTCTCAAGTGTCAAGCCCAGTACAACGTCCTCCCTAACCAACGTCACCAGTGCGGGTATGCCAAGTGTCCCGTCTGTCGAGAATGGGTGTCCATCCAATACCACAAGTGTTACATTCAGCCCGTGGTAGAGCAAGAGAATGAGGAAGAGACTGAACCCACAGAGGAGGGGGGAGGTAGCATGGTGGCGCCACCCCCTCCCCTGTTTGTTTACGCCGATTTTGAAGCCATGCAGAATGCAGAAGGCGTGTTTGTAGCCAATTTGTTATGTTATTCGTCCAGTGAAGAAACCACTATTCATGTGTTGGACGGGGAAGACTGTGCCCAACAATTTTTGCGTGATTTAGATGATCTCACGGACATCCCGGACAGCGAGAGTGAGCGGACCATTCTCGTGGTGTTTCATAATTTGAAAGGATTTGACGGTATGTTTATTCTGCATGAACTGTACCAGCAACAACGCGAAGTGGCGGATCAACTGACGGTGGGCGCCAAAGTGTTGTCTTTCAGGAGTGGAGCGGTCAAATTCATTGACTCGTTGTGTTTCTTGCCCATGCCGCTGGCCTCGTTCCCCAGCACCTTCAATTTGACCGAATTAAAGAAGGGCTTCTTTCCTCACTTGTTCAATACCCCAGATCATCAACGGTATGTGGGTCGGATCCCCGATTTGGAATTTTACGATCCCGAGGGCATGATGGCCAAAAAGAAAGACGAACTGACGCGTTGGCATGCCGACCAAGTCCGTCGCAATGTGCGGTTTGATTTCCATCAAGACATGATAGACTATTGTAAATCAGATGTGGCTCTGTTGAAAGCGGGGTGTGAAGCCTTTCAACAAGAATTTGAACGGCAGGCTGGTTTCAATCCCATGGCCAAATGCATCACCATCGCCAGTGCCTGCAATCTCTATTGGCGCAAGCACCATTTGACCCCCGACACCATTGCCGTCGAACCGCTCAGGGGATGGCGAGGCGCCCAAGTCAACCAATCCCTTAAAGCCCTGCAATGGCTGTATTATCAGGAACATCAAATTCCCAAGGAGGGGGCCAGTGCCGACCGTATTCGACACGTCCGGAATGGGGGCGAGCAGTTTGTCCGGACCCTCGTGAACGGTTATTTCGTGGATGGCTACGATCCTCTGACCCGAACCGTCTACGAATTTCACGGGTGTCTCTACCATGGCTGTCCCACTTGTTATCCCGTGAGAAATGCCAAACATTATGCCACACCGGATCGAACCGTCGAGGAACTCTATCAAGCCACGCTCTCTAAACGCATGGCTCTGCTCCGAGCAGGCTATACAGTCATCGAAATGTGGGAGTGTGACTGGGACAAGTTGGTGGCCATGGATGAAGCCGTCCAACATTTCCTGACGTCATTTGATCTGGTGGCTCCCCTGGAACCCCGTGAGGCCTTTTTTGGAGGACGCACCGGTGCCGTAGCACTGCATGCCGTGGCTGGGGAGAATGAAGAGATACGCTATGTGGATGTGACCTCCCTGTACCCATGGGTGAATAAGAACTGTCCTTACCCTATCGGTCATCCCAAGATCATTACCCAACCCGCTGACCAGTCCCTGACGTCTTATTTTGGTGTGGCGACGGTGGACATTCTGCCCCCGGCGGGTCTATTCCACCCGGTCTTGCCTGTACGCTGTGGCCAAAAGCTCACGTTTCCTCTCTGTCGTGCCTGTGTCCAGACAGAGCAAGCCCAACCCATGTTGGTCCGAACCCAGTATTGCCCTCATTCGGATGCGGATCGCATGCTACGTGGAACCTGGTGCACGCCCGAGCTGGTCAAAGCGGTGGAAAAGGGGTACACCCTGGTCAAGATCCACGAAGTCTGGCATTTTCCCCCTGAGCAACGCCAAACGGGTCTTTTCGCCAACTATGTGAACACTTGGTTGAAGTTGAAACAAGAATCCGCGGGGTGGCCCAGTTGGTGTCAGACCCTCGAGCAAAAACGCGACTACATTCTACGCTACCAGGAACGAGAGGGGATCCGATTGGACATTGCCAGCATTGCCAAAAATCCCGGTCGCAAAGCCACCGCCAAGCTCATGCTGAACAGTTTCTGGGGGAAGTTTGGGGAGCGGATCAACAAACCCACCACCGTCACTGTCCACAACCCCGCCCATTTGTTCAGCCTCATCTCGGATGCAGCTCTCGATATCAGTACGCTCCGTCTCTGTACCGACGACATCTTGGAAGCCGTCTATACCAGTGTCCAAGACAATGCTGTCAAAGGCACCAAAACCAACATCTTTGTGGCGGCGTTCACCACGTGCCATGCCCGATTGAAACTCTATGAGTCCCTCGATACCCTCCAGCAGCAAGTGCTTTATTATGATACCGACAGTGTGGTGTACAAGTGGCGTCCCGGTCAACCCTCCATTACCACGGGTGATTTTCTGGGGGACATGACGGACGAATTGGACGGAGACGTCATCACGGAGTTCGTTTCGGGGGGCGCCAAGAATTATGGGTACACGACCCGTGGAGGTAAAGTGGTGTGCAAGGTCCGCGGTTTCACCTTGAATGTTCGGGGCTCCGCCATTCTTAATTTTCATACCATGAAAGAGAACATTGTCTCGGAACTAGACTCGCCTCAGGACTCTCGCCGACAATTGAACATTGTCACGCCTTATCATTTCACACGGGATCTAGAAAAGAAACAAATTCAAGTGGTTCCGCGCGTGAAGCAGTATGGGTTGGTGTTTGACAAGCGTGTCATCGATGTGACCACTCGATCGAGCTATCCCTATGGCTACGAGAGGATTGGGGACGAACTTGATTTGTTATTAGATTTGTAAAACATGGGCGTGACGTCATTAGGGCGTCACACACGTCCCACTTGTAACCAGGCTTTTACGCGGTACGTCCATTAAAAAATCAAGGTTCTCCCTATCCTGTGTGTGTTGTTTTATTTGACTTCCGGGGATGCGAGGGGTCTGGGGCTGACTGCGGTCCTTAAAACTATGCCAAGAATGTGGCTCCATCTCTTGGGTGGGGTCACGTGATTCTTATGCCCAAATATGGGAGCTTTGACGTCATCAAAGTCACATGGGTTGAATACTCGATGCTGATTGGTCGAGAGAAATTTTGCTGCGCTGTGATTGGTTACTCCAATTCCTAGCCACATGCACTACTTTTGTCTTCAGAGTCAATGCACTTGACGGGTGAAATAATTTCTAAAGTGAGTATCAGAACAAACGTCAGTAATTACACTTGGTTCCATCTTTAATTTCTCTCTGATAGATTCCAGCAATAGGTACCAGTACGAAGCATTTTTGTTTTCACTGGTGAACAAACCAGGATGGGCACCTGTTAAACTGCCTCAGACAGGAAAATATAAACCAAACATAGATGCATCAACATACTGTGGCTCATGATATGGACCTACATTCGGAGGAGGACATGACATTTACATTTACGACTACGCGTCAACCAATAGCAATTCTTACAGCAACCTTGGCTATACTTACAGCCCACCGAGCGGGTACAGCTTCTTCAGCACATTCGCCAAAACATTCCTGGCAGGATCGCACAAGTTCACACCAGATGAAGTAGAAACTTTTTACGAAACAAACTAGAAATAATAATTAAATAATGGGTCACATGCACTTTGATATTAGTATTCCATTAGTCTTAAAAATTAAGTTAATAGTCGCTAAAACGAATTCATGAGATACTGTCCTGTATGTACTAAACGAGGAAAAAAGATGAAACATCTCATAAGGCACGTGTAGACACACATTTTTCGAACATTTTATTTTCTATTTGAATCTTTATTTATTTTGTGTTCACTATTTTACCATGTGCTTAGGACAAAGGTCTCTTGAGCAAACAAACATGAAGTCGGGTTGTTGGGTAGAGCTGTAGTCGCATTGAGGACCACTTCAAACGAAGGATGACAAAAATGTCAGAGCGAGATGCGGCAGAAGTGCCGATTCAACCTTAAGTCATAAAATTAAAGGAGTTGAAATTTAAGTGTCTACACCTATTGTCCTTTCCTTTTAACCTGTTTATACTACTGCATGAGAAATTTCTGCAATTTGACTGGCTTAGAGCAGTGGTATTTCAGCTTAATTTGAAATACCTACATGTGAAAATTTCAAACCTTTTGAGGGCAGTAGTATAAACAAATAATAGTATGATTTGTACGTGATATTTGGCATAAATACCACTTGTGATATTTCAAAATTGTCTCAAATTTCACTCGCGTAACGGCTCGTGAAATTACGTATAACAATTTCGAAATATCACTCGTGGTATTTATGCCAAATATCACTACAAATCATGCTATTGCCTATACTAATCATTTTAAGTTTCGAATATTTAATCATTTTACCTTTCAAGTATTAATATTGGGGAATATTTTCACTAAGGGGATCATGTTTATTCAGTCTATGATAAGAGATAAAATTTGGGGGAAATATTCAAAAAAAAAATTAAAAGTATAAAACACAAAAAACACTTAAACTTAGTATCGTAATGATAGGAATAATAATAATAATAATAATAATAATAATAATAATAATAATAATGATAATAATAGGTTTTGGGTTGTGACAAAACAGGAGTCAAAAGGAGCCGCCTCTTACTGAACAGGGGTTGAATGAAAACAACTAATTTGCGTTGAGGTTAGGCAGACAACTTGGACTTCTGTATAATCAATGTTTTCGATTTATCTTGTTTTAGGAATAGGGTGTTTACATACTAAGTTCAATCAGAGTAAAGGACCGCAAGGAGAAGTAGGCGCTGGGTCCCAGATTAAGGAACTAAAACAAACACTATTGTTCCAAACGTTTTGCCAGAAATTAACACAAGTTGAATCTTTCAATCTTGCTTCCGGTCCTCAACTCGCTAATATGGATTCTATTCATTTCGGTGTTGGATATTTTGACTTTATTCAGGGGTATATATCATATAAATAAATTCGTTTTTAGGTTGGTTCAGAAATCAAAAGTTCCACCATATCTCAAATATTTTTTGTTACGGGACAAAGGATGGTGTTTACAAGCTCTCAGAACAGCTGGACACACTTTAGTTTTTACTAGTAAACCTTTGCTGGTCAGTTAAGTCCTTTGCTAAAAGATTTTTGCACCGACCTCTTTGGTGTTGGGATCAATAAAAAATGGAAGTTGGACGCACGGTAATTGCAGCAACATCATAAATGTAGTTTCAGTCTTTCACAACTAAAGGTTTAACTTAGGTTAAGAAACACCTCTTCAAGCTTACTCAAGAAAAACGGAAACAAGTTCAAAAAAGATAGAAATAGGTAGAGGTATTCAGCTGTGGGATAGGAAAACAAGCGTTTCCTGTTAACGAAGTTCGTTTACTTAAACCTGGAGTTGGTTCCCACTTTCGCTTCCAAACTTGAATCATAACCAGATTTCCTATCTCATTAAAATCTAAGCTAAGGCCACTCGTCCTAACACCTTTCGAGTACTTTGTTCTCTGTTGAACCAGTTTTAGCCAAATTTCACTTACTTTTCTGATCTCAAACTACAATTTCTTTCGACATAATCTTAGGAAAATTTAGTTTCTTTCAAACTATGGTTTTGGTTCCCTGTAGAGGAATTTGGGTATAGAGATATTTCTAGTTTTGCAAATTTCTTCCACGTGTAGTGGGAATCAACTCAATTTCAGTTCCTTTTGTTTTTCTAAACACTTGTTCCTTGCATATGAATGCCATGTAAAACTGTAAAAAATCAATTAACTTAATAGTTCAATATAAATAGAACCTCTTATAACTAGTTTCACAATTACGCCTTGAGATCTGAGATACCTAAGAGGAGTTTGTAACCTCAACGGAAAGATTAAAACCATCGTCAACTTCCAAACTCTGCTTGTGTCACCTCTCTTCAAGTAACGCTAAAGTCTGTAGAAGTCCCCCTCTACACACGTATATAGTTTAATTCACCGGTAAAAAGTCTTATCTTGATCCAGGTTTTCCCTTAATAATTTAAATACAAAATGTAGATTTATTGATATAACGACGTCTCTGACTAACTTTTGCCATAACTACCATGTAACACCTTCCTCAAATAAGCGCCGCTCCCTCTCAACACTATGATAATAATAATAATAATAATAATAATAATAATTTAAAATTTATAACGCGCCTTTTCCATGCAAATATGATCAAAAGCGCGTGACAACTCGTAAATGTTAAAAGAAAATGAAAACTTAAATGAGCAAAATAATTAAGGCTAAGAATAGACAACGCTAAAAATTAAATAAAGATTTTAAAAAAAAACACTAAATATGTTACATAGTAGCTAAAAATAAATTACATATCAAAAGCTAGTCTAAAAAGATGCGCTGTTAGTAAAGATTTAAAACGTTCAAAATTGTCCTCAAGACGGATGTGAAGGGGCAGATTGTTCGATAAATTAGGGGCAGCAGATGAAAAAGCACGATCCCCTAAAGTCTTTTTCAAATTTAAACTAGGATACTTTAAGATAAGACCGCTAGCTGAACGGAGATTATAGCGCGGCTGTTCTTTGATAGCAATCAAATCGATCAAGTAACCAGGTGCATGACCGTAGATAGCTTTAAAAGTAAAAAGAAGTATTTTAAAATCAATACGAAATTTGACAGGAAGCCAATGTAACGAACATAGTACTGGTGTTATGTGACTGTAGCGAGGGACATTAAATATAAGTCGAGCAGCTGCATTCTGCAAGCGTTGCAGTTTAAGTAGATGAGCAGAGGGTAAACCAAATAGAAGGCTGTTGCAGTAATCTATACGACCAATGATAAAAGCATGGACCAAAGTTCGTGTAGACTCCTGGGACAGATATTTTCGGATACGCCGAATATTGTATAAATGGAAAAACCCAGATTTACAAGTTTTTTGGATCTCTTCCTGGAGATTCAAGTTAGAATCGAACCATGTCCCTAAATTTCTTGCCACAGTGACAGGAACAACGTCAATGCTTCCTACAGTAAGGCAGTCAATATTTACTTTGGAAAGTTGTTGTTTTGTACCAATCAACATGAACTCAGTTTTGTCATCATTAAGTTTGAGCTTATCCGTAAGCATCCACGTACGAATGTCCGATATACAGCGTTCCATGGCAATGACCGAATCAGTCTGATTAGTAGCCGTGTCAGGATTAAATGACAGGTAAAGCTGAGTGTCATCAGCATTGGCATGTGCTTCAGGTAGATGGCATTTGATGACTTCAAACAGTTTGCTGGAATAAATGGTAAACGACAATGGCCCCAGACACGATCCTTGTGGAACGCCATAAGGAAGCTTAAAACTGTCAGATGTAAAGCCATTTAGCGAGACTCGTTGCGACCTGTTGTTAAGATAAGACGTAAACCAATTAAGGGCGGTGCCATCAATGCCAATACTTGACTTAAGACGAGCAAGCAGGATATTGTGGTCAACAGTGTCAAACGCTGCGCTCAAATCTAGGAGAACTAGAAGAGTTACATGCTTGCAATTCATATTCATGAGAATGTCAGTTTGTACCTTCAGTAGCGCTGTTTCTGTGCTGTGACCGTTTCGGTAAGCAGATTGCGAGGTTGGATAAAGGGCGAATCGACTCATATGACTGTGAATTTGGTCGAAAACAGCGCGCTCTGTCAATTTTGATATAAAGTCCAAGTTACTGACAGGGCGAAGGTTATTCAACTGCGTCGGGTCTGAGCCAGGTTTCTTAAGGATCGGAGTAACCAGAGCTTCTTTCCATTCCTCAGAGAAATGGCCGCATGATAGCGAAAGATTTATAATTTGTGAAATAACAGGCAACAGCACGTCAAGGCAGCCAACAACCAGAGACGTTGGCATCGGGTCCAACGGGCAGGACTTCTTAGCAGACTTACGAATGAGCGCAGAGACGTCGTTTTCCGTGAGTGGTTGAAAGGAATGAAAAGCATGTGCATCATCTACTTCCTGATCAGGAGGTAGCGCATTGCGCGCGCTTGGATCGATGTCTACGGCATCAATATCAGAACGAATTGTATCTATCTTTCGAACGAAAAAACCGCCGATGTCATTGGCTAGTTTTGATTTGTCCTGATAATAAGGAAACGAAAACTCCTCTTTCTTAGCAAGGAGTTGTTTGGTAGCTCTGAATAATCTTTTATGGTCTGTGCTATTCTCATCAATAAAGTTAGTGTAAAATGCCTGCCTGGCCTGGTTCATGAGGTACGTCACGCGGTTTCTGTAAGACTTGAAAATATTCAAGTCAGAAACAGATCTCGTTCTCCTCCAGGTCCTCTCAGCCTTACGTCTCAAGCGTTTAGCGGCCTTTATCTCGTCGTTGTACCAAGGCACTGCAGGTCTAACTTTCACAGTCTTAGTCTTAAGTGGGGCGTGACAATCAATGACTTTGGAAAGTGTAGTGTTGTATCTGCGTACAAGAGCATCCAGGTCACGTGGATCTTCTGAGTGAAGATGCGCTTGCAGATCCGGTGGATCACTGCATAACAAGGAGTCAGATAAGTCCCGCTTAAGAGATTCAAGATCGACAGATTCCAGCTTTCTGTAGACAACGTTCTTAGTAGTCATGCAAGGTCTGTCGGGCTGAAGTGTACAATAAACAGATGCGTGGTCAGAGATAAAGCGATCAACTACAGGGACCTTATTTAAGATGTCATCGCTAGAACGGGTGATAACGAGATCAAGTGTGTGACCCTGAAAGCGAAGCGCATTCATTGGTATTGTTAGAAATTTTTAAAACTGAAAATTATTATTGTTGTTATCATTCATTGATTTATTTCTCAGAGGGGGAAAAGATGCCAAAGCTACTGAAGCTAACTTTTTTTGTTGTTGTTGTTTCTTAATTTCAATGTCATTTTAATCTCTTGTTTAACTACACAAGGAAACGGAGGCTGCAAACGAATAAAGACAAGATGCATTTTATGTCTTTATTAATTTTTGTCTCCGAAGTGTACTAAAGGTCACACGTTGATTTTCGCCCACACAAATATTAATGATTTTCTAAGTTTCAAAGCGTCCAGTATCAAGGCGTTTTGTTTATAAGTTTCGTATACTCTCACTTTTCTTCAAAGTCTACTCTAGAGAAGCTAAGGAAACCTGAGATTACTGGCCCCAATTTTACAAGCTGATAATAACAAACATCTTTTTGGAGTGTCGTATTTAAGAGGCAAAATAACAAATTAGGCTCAGGCTAGAGCTGAATCAAATGTCTTCGTGCCGGACCTCTCAGATCAATCAATCAGTCGATCAATCAATCAAACTGTTTAATGGCAAATGCATCGTCTATGATCTTGAGCCAAGAAGCATGTTGGAATGATACGACCTACAGGAAACACATGCAAACAAATCTTGATATATATGACGAGATTCATGTTCCAAATTATTAGTGTTGTCTCGTCAATTCAAGTAGAGGCCGTTTCTCTAACTCATTATTTTATTTTTTACGACAAATGACTTTGGTTTCTCCGTCACTTTTATGAAGGCTGTTTCGTCGCTTAAGAACGTTTTCTTGAAATGTGAACATGGAGCTGAATTTTAGCCATAATATCATAGGTGACGAATTACTCCTTAATTTTGGCGCGAAATTTCAGCGGGAAATTGTTAGGATTTGAACAAAACGCGCGTGAAATTATTCCCTAATTTCACTCGTCACCATTTGATTACACATACTTATCTAATATTCTCCACCAATCGTTTTTGACATCAAATCCAGGCTCTACTTTGTACCGTAATGCAACCGTAAAAAAAATGAATTGTGTCGTGAAATGTAAGAAGAAAAATATTTCAGGTACAGAAGGATCGAGTAGCATTCTGTTATTTAACGCTTGAAAAGATAGTAGATTGAACTAAATTTTTAAACTGATCAACTCCAAGAAGGTCAGACGATAGAAGGAAGTGTGACGTCAGGTTACCATGGTTTCAAAATTTCTGGATCTCAACAATCTTTCTTGACAGAGGAGCAACCGTTTTATTCTTGAGAGCAATTATGCACTGTCATTTTTTTTCATTTGTTTTCTGCCATATTTTCAGGTCCACGGTTTGTTGAGTTCTAGACATTTTGTTACCATGGCAACGTGGCGTAAGGACTTCCTTCTGTTAACAGTCTACAAAGCGCATAGTTGTTGTTGTTTTTACTTTACATGCCTTTCGTTTGACGGCGATCAAGACCTGGATACATTAACTACGCAGATCAGAGAATGGGCTACTGTTTCAGTTTTATTCATTTATTTACAATAACGAAGAAGAAAAAAAAAGTTGTTCTAATACCGTTAAAGAAATAATACCTATATATGTACATCTTTAAAGAAAAGAAAAATCAAAATACGTATCAGAATGATTTGTCACTTGGTTACGAAGATTTTCCTTTTAATGCACCATGTGTAGAACCTACATGCTACGAAGGGTTAAACAATGACGAATTTATGAACTGTAGTTCAACAGCGAAGATTACGCCTTAAGTGCTGCTGTTCTCGTCCCGTTGTTAGCAGCTAATCCTCGAGTTTGTCCAGAAATTTTGTTCTTCATGTGTTCCGTCATGCCGGATAGGCGTGAAAAGTCGTTACGAGCCAGTACGTGCTTGTGTAGAATCTTCCCGATAAACATCCGCCCGTATGCCTGATGGAAAGAAATACAAAGTTAGAGTGAGAATAATCGAAGGAAGTGAAGGGAATCACCTCCAACTTGGGGGATGCGGGTGGGGTTGGAAATGGAGGGCGTTTCCTTTACTCCCACCCCAAAAGAGCTTGCTCGTATGGGTAAAACTATTGCTTGCAATATTTGTTCTGTATTCCACGACTTTGTGAAGTAGCGGGGTAGTTATCTCAACATGCAGGGACTAAATATTAATTGTGCCATCAATATCGTACCGGAAGAAGCACCAAACGAGAAAGCAAACGTCGGTGAATAATACTCATTTGCAAGGATCTTAATAGATTCTTATTTTCTAAAGAAAAAAATAGATTATAGCTAAGAGTAATTAGTGGTACTCAGCTTATTCCTTTGGTAAAACCTGGATACCGTTACAATTATAGTTGGAGTAATTAAAAAACACCATTGTCGATCTCCAAAGAGGATACTAAATGTTAACTTATCTTATTTGCCCAAGTATACTGATTTTTTTTTATTATTACAGATTTTTAGTAGAAACCAAGAACTTGTTTCAAATTTTGGGCTTCACAGGTCGTGGATGATCGAACCTTAACAGCCTAAATTTATGGTAATTAACATTTATGTAAGAACCTGTTTAGACTAACGCGGGAAAATGCAAGTTCATAGTCGCGGGGTTTTACTGTATTTGCTGCATCCGATTTGGCCCGATCCCCCCCTCCACATCCGACTAAAGGGCGCTCTAAAGCATGAAATGTGGTTAAAAGTAATTTAAGTGAGGTTAAACACAAGACAATGCTGGCCAGCGGTCTCCGTTCTACTTGTATGTGGGGCGGCTTTAAGGCTTTTTCAGGGTCCCGGCATTTTTACAGCCCTCCTTTGGTCATTTTGCATGCGTTGTCTTTGCTTGTGCTTGTTCTCATGTAATCTTATAAATTATGATTTTTGCTGCGGCCTACCAAGCTGTAGAGTTCCTTCCGGGTTTAGGAATTTTGGGGTGGGGATATGCCGCGGGGACACTAGTGAACCCTTAGCCTATACCAGAGCTCGTTCAAGTGAATTTTGCTACCCTAAATTAGACTTAACTCCCAAAACCCCCCCCTCCCCCCCCATCCCAGAGTAGCTGTTTTCCAGAAACTACTGAGGTCACAAACACAGTCCAGCCAAAACAAAACCGATTAGATTTTTTTCATATTTTTGAGTGGCAGTTCCCGGTACGGTTTCCCTAGTCTAGACTAAAATCTTCAAGAACCAATTGATCAGTTTCCTGGAAAATCATACCCTATTCTAGACCTAAACTCTTTGATTTATATACCCTATCACAGAGTAAACTGCTTGAAAACCATACCCTTCACAGCGGCACATACCTATATAGCCCACATATAGCAGTACCCCCCCCCCCCCGGGGTAAAATTCAGGCACTGAGTGTCTTAAAAATGGCAAAGACTGTTTACAAAGGGAAAATTCGCTCCATTGATCGTTACTGGTAACTGGCTGCCTTACCCAACATGCTCTTACTGGAGTGAAATTATGATCCAAACCGACTACATAAGCCTCTAATTCAACATTTACTAGCCAGGCTAAAAGGTGAGGCTTACACTGCGAAGAGCACGTTTGATGCAACGCGAGAAGGTAAGAATGAGGAAGGTCAACGGCAATGGCAGCTACACGTCAGCTGTAACAGTACAAAATATAACATTCATGTCTTTTTGGGCCAATTTCAAACGATCATTTTATTCTGGCAACCTCCCCTCAAAAGTCCGTCTTCGGGTGGCTGTAGAAAATGACTGTTCATATAGAGTTGAAGAAAATGAAACCTTTGAACTCCTCAAAATCTCATCGACTCTTTGATTTCGTTCCATCGGTGAAGCCATCGGTTGTTTCCGTTATATTAGTTTTTGTCTGCGGGGTTCTCTGGGTGAAGAATGAAACAAAAAACGAAAGACTCATCGCATTAGAATCATTAGAGCATCTCGACTGAAAATCTTGACAAGATGACTCCTTCGCCAACAAAAGAGAGCGCAAGATATCATTACAAGAATATACGTGCACCTATTTCAGAAGGGATCGGCCATACGTACTCAGGTGAGGTATAGTTTATCTTGTCCTACGGGTAACATTCAGACAAAAATTTTAAATTTTGTCTTTTCTTCCTTCCAGACAAACTTCTCGGAGAGGTTTCTTCCGGTTCATTATTATTATTATTATTATTTTTGGTAATGCACGTTATATGAAAATGCCTAGTATATAAAATACTCTGTATAAATAACTCTGCATTGCTTTTTGACCAGTTTGTTATTACAATCAACTCTCTGGCTGAGATGGACACCTTTGGGACCATGCAGGGGCACCCAACGACAGTTTTTTGTAACTGAAATATCTGTTCGGAGAAGCAAAAATTGTTTAAAATTTTCTATACCTTGAGGAAGGTTAAGAATTTCTAGGTGACCGTTCCATTCATGTAATTTTCGAAGCTTATCCATTAAATTGCCTACGATTTTCTGAAGTTTAATTTTTCGCATTTCTCTCTCCAGATTAAGCTATTTTTCACAGAAAAAGAAAACCTAAAATTTTCAGATTCGAAAATGCGAAGGAAAGAGGAATAGGAAAAATTCTCACTTTCTTAAAACTTTAAATTGCACCTAAAAATTTCGGGAAAATAATACACTAACTGAAGCCCTAGTAATTTCGAAAAGACTTAAGTTGCCCTAAGATGACCGAACAGATATATCTTTTATAGTGCCGATTAGAATGTCAGTATTTCTAAAGATGTAAAAGTACTTTAGATAGCCTAAAATGTGTTTTGAATGCATTTAGGAGGAAACCGTCGTTGGGTGCCCCAGTGGGACCGACCACTAAGTGTCCGGATTAGATAGATGTCAGCCTTATATAAAGTCAAATAAAGGGAATAAAAAAAAGGCAGGGACCAACTTTAAGTGGCCGCTATACAGAGGTGTCCGTCAAGAGAGAGCCGACTGTATGATCAGAAGACCTCTTATGCAAGTAAAAAGCAATAAAGAGAGTCACGCTATAAACGATAATTATAGAACTTTTTAGTCAGTAAGAAAGTTCCTTTTCATCCCCCCCTTCAAACGCCTGGCATGCATTGCACAGTTTACATTGATAAATAAGGGGTACTCACCATTTACATAGATTAAACAAGTGAAAATATTGTGCATATTTATAATTGAGGGACACGGGGCACTAGAAAACTTATGGGGGGTAGGCGGGGGCGAAGTACAAAAAAATACATATTCGCGCAGGGGAAAATTAAATGAAAAATATTCATGCACGCTAAACGCTAAAAAATATTCACGCAAAGGCCTAAAAAATTCATATAAGGGAAATTTCATGCGGCTCGAAAATTGCCCGCCCTCACTCCCACAACTTTTCAAATGGTCCGTCCTTAAAACTATAGATTTTGACGAGGTGGGAGATTCAATTAATGACCCGCTGCAATGCATATCCAAATCACCCGAACAGACCAAAAAGAGTAGAAATATTGCATCACCTGAAATCACAGCCCATATTTGCTGAAGCTTCCCAAACTGAATGACGCGAACCATTTGATTGTCCAACCAGAATTTCCTGTTTTTCCATGTAAATGTAAAGGAGTCAAGGTTTACTTTGGGGCTTTTTCGTTTGTTAGGAATAGTGCTTGTGGATGATTGGGATGCGCTCTGGATCTATAACTGAATTAACTAAAGATTTTAGCTGCAAGGGATAAAGTTTCGAAACTTTGTCTGCACATGTGGAGGACAAAACTTGAATGATCTGTGGTCTAAGACAAATAAAAAACGAGAGGAGAGGCAGTGATAACGTTTTGTAATCAACAAGGACATTTCAAGTGAAATAAATAATATTAACAATAAAGGACGAGAATCGATAGCCTCATTTAGACTTTCCTTGTTTCATGAGCTTTGACACAGACCGACTCTTATTCCCTGCCCAATCAGAAAAGCGTCATGTCGTCATTAGCATCCACTCTGTGATGGTGTGCGTTTAGTAACCCCCGGTAAACCGAGTGAGCCGAATGACTGTGTTATCTTAGCTTCAAATGTTCCACTAATTAATCCAACCAGTTAGTTATTATAATTTCTAAATGATATTTTTTTACTACAGTCGTACCGTTGTCAAGGATGCAATTTACAATCATCCCTCCAAGAAAACGAAGACACGTGTTAAACGACACTTCAGTGAACATCACAATACACGACGTGAGAAAAGAAATCATGAGACAGTTTGAACAACTTATGCCCCTCAAGTACTGCAAGTCAAGTCAAAAGGTCTGTCCTGCAGAACCCCCCGGACTCCCTGGTACCACTGGGTCGAAGGGACCGCGTGGCAGGAGGGGACCAAAGGGAAAGAAGGGCTCTCAAGGTCCCATGGGACCACCTGGAAAATTCGGAAAAACAGGAATGACGGGTCCTGCGGGGCCAGAGGAGAAAAAGGAGTCAAGGGAGAGCCTGGGCCAAAAGGCATGCCGGGGCCACCTGGAAGGCCTGGAAAATCGATATCTGCACCACAAGTAATGTTGTCACCGGCAGAACAGACAAGGGATGAAGGAGGGAATACAACTTTTTATTGTACAGTTGGAGGAAATCCTCCCCCTGTCGTCGAATGGCGGTGCAAGGGTAGAAAGCTTGTGTCAGGTGCAAAGTATTTGATTAAAGAAGGAGAGTTGACCATTAGAAATCTGAACTACAGCGAAGCTGGACAATACACTTGTGGCGCTCGAAATATTCTTGAATATTCTGAGGGCATTGACAACTTGTCTGTTCGAGGTAAAAGGTTCATTAAGTTTGTTACATGAAAAAAAATATATTATGCTACTTGATTTTGTTTAATTTACACTCTACGCTTCATGATGTGCGTCAAAGGCGAGGCTCCAAGGATTGAGATGCATCATAAAATTTTTTAATCTTGCAATGTTTTCTTTTCCCTCTCTTAAATTTCATTCATTTATATTCCTTATTTTTCATGGCCCACTCAGAATTGTGCGACATACACTCGAGACTTTCCTTGCTTGCTTGCGCGAAAAATAAGAACTATTCTTGAAGGGTAAGATTTTCGGGACAAATCTAATTTAAAAAGCGGACATGAAAATTATCCGAAAACTGTTAGGTTTTTTTTGATAGGGACCTGAGCACTGGTCACGTGACTTCTTTTTCCATGTGACTAGTGTGTTGATCTGTGATAGTTGTTGCGTTGTTTGTATGGTAGAGAGAGCACAGAACTTGTAAGTATTTGGTTCGTTTTTCAGTTCTATTTTGCTCTCTACCTACATGTTTTGTATTTTTGTTTTAGTTTTCACGTTTGAGTCGAAGAAATCTGTGCTTATCCCCAACATTAGTGAAAAAAGTTCTATTGGAATTGCATGTTTTCAAGTGTGATCGATGGATGCTTCGAATAGATTGAACGTTGGCTTCGACAGTGGTCGTGGTATAAGTTTGGATTACGCTGGGTCTGGAATGGATCGTGGATTGCCCGATTTTTCGATTCAGTTACCTGTGGTTTCAACTCGGAGCGATATTTCTTTACCTTCTTGTGTTTCTACGAATGTGTTTTCACAGCCATTGAGCGCTTCGCGGGAAGGCGATGGCTATCATTTTCTTCCCAGGCCCCCGCCGACTACTCGCGTTGAATTTTTGGAATCGGATCGGAAAAGGGACTCGCGGGATCAGAGGAGTACGGCAATGCAGTGGTCGAACATTAGCAAGGAAATAGACAGTTTATTAAAAGAAATTCAGTCTGAAATTCATGTAACACTGAGTCCAGAGGAAGCTAAGAAATCTGTTGACTTGCTCTTGGAAAAATGGGACAGGCTCGAGGGACTTCATGGGAGGTACCTTGCAGGAATTAACGAGAGAAAACGCTTAGAACATGTACAAGAACGTTATTCTACACTGAAACGTGAAGTGGACGATATTATCAATGAGTGTGAGGGTTTGTTTAGAAGAACAGACCCCCGGCATGACGAACTTGGAATGGACCGCGGACTACCAGTCTGGAATCCGAAACAAGATGACAATAAGTCAGTGCACAGCGTTGCTACTCATGTTACCAAACATTCTGAGGCATCATCAGTTTCCTCACAGAAGAAATCACTAAAGAGGGCACTGGTGTCTAAAATGAAACTAGACTTAGCAAGAGCTAGGGCAAAGGAAGATGCAGAAGCAGTAAGAGTGGCTCATGAATATAAGCAAAGGATGGAACTTAGGCGCCTTGAAGAGGAAGCAACATTGGCTGAGCTTGAATGGAAAATTGAAATGGATAACTTGACTGAAAGTAAACTCCCCCCTGTTGTGCCTAGTGCCTTGAACACTTCTACGTTTATTGTTAACAAGCAATCACACTCCACCCCAGTTACATCTGAGTATGTTTCTAGAGATGGATTTAACAGTCAACAGAGTGCCGTGTATGTGATATCCAGTGGAACACCTCAATCAACGGAGCCAAAGTATCCAGCAGTTTCAAGACCGTCAGACATTATGTTGAGCCACAATGAATCGTCTGTGAAGGGATTAAACACCACCACTCCCTCTGCGGGGATTAACTCGACCCAGTCCCCTGAACGTGTTAACTTCGGGAGGTCGCAGACCGTCTCCAGCATGGACCAGGCTCCCCGTGATCATGTTGCCGCAATGTGGAAAGCACAATATCTTAGCGGAATAAAGCCGACACAGTTCAATGGTAATCCAGCCGAGTTCCCCTTTTTTCGTGAACAAGTTCGTAAGCACCTCGAAAGCGACCTGCTCACTGATGCCCAGCAAGTGGAGTATCTGCCTAAATTCGTGGCGGGAGAAGCGTTAGAGGTTGTGAAGCGTAATAGAGGTTGTACGTTTAACGAGATTATGAAAACGTTGGAGGAACGTTTTGGCCAAGCGGTGAGAGTGACGCAAGCATGTGTGGAAGAGCTCGCATCTGGCCCCAAGGTGGCGTACGGCGACAATACTGGTCTTCTCAATTTCTCTGAGAACTTAAATGCAGCCACCAGGATCCTCAAGGGAGACGTTGAACGCGAGGCGAGCGTAGCGACGAACCTCAGGCGCATCGTGAACCGTTTACCTAACGACTTAATCCTGAAGTGGCAAACCGTGAACTACGAGCTCGTGAAGTCCGGAAGATTCGCTCGATTAAAGGACGTCGCTGATTTTGTGCACAAACAAGCGTCTATC
The DNA here is from genome assembly GCA_964035705.1 of Porites rus. NCBI lineage: Eukaryota > Metazoa > Cnidaria > Anthozoa > Scleractinia > Poritidae > Porites > Porites rus. The sequence continues at coordinate 22,141,370 of OZ037999.1, forward strand.
AGAAATGACCCGGTGTTCGGGTTGCAGACATTTAAGCGGGAAAACAAGAATACCAAACTTCCTCCAAAGCTTCCAGTAAAGAACACCACAATCAGTACTACCGGCGTTGATCATAAAACTCCTGCTTCTGAGAACACTGAACACTGCGGAATTTGCAAATCAAGTAAGCGTCACAAACTCCAAGAATGCCCTATTATCAAACAGTGCAAACACGTGGCAGTGCGAAGACAGTATGCGGCATCCTGTGGATTTTGTTTTAATTGTGGTCTTGAAAGGCCCGGACACGGTTCTGGCTCCTGTCCGGACCCACCAGCATGTTCAGTATGTTCCGGTCGACACATTCCTCTTCTGCACTCTGAAAGTAATTATGGTGGTCGTCGCTTCATCCCACAGAATAATAGAGAGTCTAGTGATAAGTCTGACAAGCCATTGGCGACGCCTAAATCCCCAAACAGCGAAAGGGGAAATGTCACTCCAGCCGCGAGCGGAGACAAGTCTGACAAGTCTGTGGGAAAGGTGCCAATATCGTCCGCTGCCGTTGCGACTGTGCAAGCGAAAGTGCTGTTGAACGTTATACCTGTTGTTATATCTGCTGAGAATGGTAAAACTGTATCCACTTACGCCTTCTTAGACAATGGCTGCACTGACACCCTCATTGAACAAGATTTAGTTGATCACCTTGGTATTCAAGGAACACCCGTGCAAATCGGAATTAACACGATTTCAAGTAGTGACAATGTGGTAGAGTCGAAACGTGTGTCCTTTACCTTGACTTCGGTGGATACTTCCGGGGAGAGTATTGACGTTTCGGAGGCCTATGTCCTGCCTAACCTCAACCAGTCGCGCTGTACTCTTCCGGAGCAGATTGACACTATTGAGTACCCGCACTTACGTGATGTGGAGTTCCCGGAGGTTGACATCAAGAGAGTCTCTATACTTGTTGGAAACAATATTCCCTATGCACATTTACAGAAGGAAGTTAGAGTCCCTGAAGATAAGAAGAAAGGGCTCTATGGCTGTCGTTATCCCTTGGGCTGGTGCGTTTGTGGTCCTTATGGTGCCAATTGCCGTCAAGGGGTTTCAGCAAACTTTGTCTCGATTGACCCTGAACCGCGTTCTCTCATTGAAAAATTTTGGAATCTGGAGGATTACGGGACACTGAAATCAAATGAGAAACCCCTCTCGGTGGAAGACAAAATAGCCTTGAAGATAATTGAGAACACCACCCGCTGCGTGGACGGTCGGTATGAAGTCGGTATGCTGTGGAAGGAGAAAGAACGCCAGTTTCCGAATAATGTAGCCATGGCCAAGCACCGTCTAGAGTGCCTGAGACGCCGTCTTACGAAACCTGGCAACGAAGAAATGGCCGTTAAGTACCGCGAAGTTATGGATAGTTATATCAGCAGTGGGTTCGCTCGCAAGTTGTCAGAAGAAGAGTTAAACAAAGAGTCTAAAACACATTGGTATCTTCCGCATCACCCTGTAACCAGTCCTACCAAACCAGGCAAGGTGCGCATTGTGTTCGATGCAGCAGCTGAATGCGAGGGAACTTCGCTTAATAAGAACTTGCTGACAGGACCAGATGTAGCCAACAACTTGGTTGGTGTTCTCCTACGTTTCCGCCAGGGAAAAATAGCGTTCGCTGCCGACATCGAAAAGATGTTTCATCAGATACGTGTGCGTGAGGAAGACCAGGATTCCTTGAGGTTCCTGTGGTGGACAAATGGATATGATAATCCCCCTGATACGTACGTCATGCAAGTGCATATTTTCGGAGCGGCTTCCTCCCCCTGTATTGCAAACTCAACTTTGCGCCGTGTGGCCGACGACAATGCCGAAGAGTACAGCTCTAGTGTTATTACAGCTGTGAAAAGAAATTTCTATGTTGACGATGCTCTTCCCTCTGAGAATGATGAACAGTGCGCAATTCGCCTAGCCCATGACATGGTAGAACTGCTCGCTCGAGGCGGATTTAACTTGACCAAGTTTACGTCGAACTCCAAGAGACTACTAAGTGCTGTCCCAAATGATAAGCGATCTAAGCCAGATCTAAACCTTGACCTGGACGAGCTACCTATAGAGCGTGCACTCGGAGTACGTTGGTCTGTTGGAGATGATACGTTGGGGTTCGAAATAAGAAGCCTAGTTCGCCCTGAAACGAAGCGCGGTATACTCTCCACTGTTTGTTCATTGTTTGATCCTCTGGGTTTCGCAGCACCAGTGGCTTTGTCTGCACGACGCCTGATTCAAGACCTATGGAAGGCTAACATAGGATGGGATGAGCCCCTGAGCGAAGAATTTCTGTCTAAGTGGAGAGCATGGAACACTGAGTTACCCTTGTTGTCCGAGTTGTCCATCCCTCGGTCCTATTTCCTGTCGGACGGTGACCCGCGTCAATGCAAGTTACAGCTTCATGTGTTTTCAGATACGTCAGAGATTGGTTATGGCGCATCATCATATCTGCGAAGCGAGTACCCCGATGGACGAGTTCATTGCGCCTTCATTATTGGTAAGGCCAGAAATGCACCTGTGAAATTTGTTAGTATTCCGAGACTGGAATTGCAAGCAGCTGTACTCGCAACCCGGATGTTTAAGATGTTGCGAGAGGAACTTGAACTGAACATTTCCAGGACTTATCTTAGGACTGATAGTGAAATAGTGCTGCACTATTTGAGAAACGAGAAACGAAGACTTCAGACCTTTGTAGCTAACAGAGTGGAAGATATAAAGGAACACACACTTGTAGAGGATTGGCATCATGTGCCAGGATCCTTAAACCCGGCAGACTATGTGTCGCGAGGAATGAGCCCGTCTTCGCTAACTGCTGACCATAGGTGGCTTCGTGGACCTGACTTCTTGTGGGAGCCGGAAACTTGTTGGCCCACAGACAAGTACCAATTCGTACCCGATGAAGGTCTGGAGTTAAAGAAGGAAGCTCTCGTGCACTCCGTCCAACTTTCCCCTAATCCGTCCGTGACGAAGAAGGAAGATACAAGGCCTACGGCCGTCGAAAGTTGTGAAGAACCGCCCCTCCGAGTGTTATTAACTACCTGTTCAGATTGGTCCCGCCTCAGGCGCAGAATGGCCTGGCTCCTGCGTTTTGTACAATTTGTTAAGGACAAACAGAACGCCAAAACTGGACGTCTGGCGTGTGGGAACGTATGGTTCGAAGTGCAAAGACAGTCTTAAAGTCCATTTTGGGGGCGCAAACTGTGACAGATGTGGTTCTACGAACACTCGTTACTGAGGTTGAGCGTATCATTAACGGAAGAGCCCTCACAGCGAACTCGGACGATCCGAACGATCTCGAACCGCTAACACCGGCCCACCTATTGATGCAGAGGAAGATCATCTGTTTGCCTCCTGGAGTCTTTAAGAAGACTGACATTTACAGAAAGAAGTGGAGGCAGGTTCAATTTTTGGCTAATTTGTTTTGGGAAAGGTGGTTGAAGGAGTACATCCCAACCCTCCAACAACGAGGTAAATGGCGAAGAGTGCTGCCTAATATCAAACCCGACGCCTTGGTTCTTCTTGTTAACGACAACACCCCTAGAGGGCATTGGAATCTCGGCAGAGTGTTGGAGACGTACCCGGGTGCAGATGGTCTAGTACGGACTGTGAAAGTCAAGACTAAGGATGCTGTCTACGTTCGTCCTATACAGAAGTTGTGCTTGCTTGAGAACGATGTGAAAGAAGTAGATGCGGTGTAGATGCTGAGTTTAACTGTTGGGACGTTCTACGCGATCGCCCCAAGGCGGCCGGGATGTTCAGGACAAATCTAATTTAAAAAGCGGACATGAAAATTATCCGAAAACTGTTAGGTTTTGTTTGATAGGGACCTGAGCACTGGTCACGTGACTTCTTTTTCCATGTGACTAGTGTGTTGATCTGTGATAGTTGTTGCGTTGTTTGTATGGTAGAGAGAGCACAGAACTTGTAAGTATTTGGTTCGTTTTTCAGTTCTATTTTGCTCTCTACCTACATGTTTTGTATTTTGTTTTAGTTTTCACGTTTGAGTCGAAGAAATCTGTGCTTATCCCCAACATAAGACACGAGATGATGATGATGATGATGATGATGATGATAACGATGATGATGATGGTAACGATGATGATGATGACGATGACGATGATGATGACCATGACGATGATGATGACGATGACGATGACGATGATGATGATGATACAAAAACACACCAAGAGTTCGAATCAAGAATGTTGACTAAAGTATAGGTTTCACTTCAAATCATCATCAGACAACTAGCTTCGATTTCAGCACTATATTTTAACTATCTACTGAAGGGACCTAACGTGAAGGAGTCTGTAATAACTCAGCACTCAAAGCTAGCCGTGGACTTTTCTTATTCAAATGAGGGCCTCTTTTTGCTGAAAATCTTACGTTCCTTCTGTTGTTATATATTATGGTTCAAGGTTTCAAGGTTTGTTTATAGTCGAAAGTGCATTTAGCTTATCCAGTTAGTTTACATAGACACACCATTCAACAACTAATTATAAACAACTAATCAAATATTTTATAACTACAGTAAAAAGATTAAAACCCCAGCTAGCGCCGGCGGGATTCAATCTGGGTTGGCCTTTTACAGGCGTTCCTAGGGATTTGAACTTGAGACGCGACCCGAGAACTAATCCAGCAAGGTTACAAATGACATTCGAACCCAGCCCCCCGGATTGCGAGTCCGACGCGGTGATCACTCGACTAGGCTGCCGGTTATCATTTGCATAATTTATTGCCTGAGATTCTGAGCAGGAAATTGTTTTTTCGTAGTAACTAAAAGCGTTAGGAAGAATCTCTCGAGTATCTGTTTTCTGACTGTGAATTTTCTCAAAACGTTTAGCTTTCAGTAACAGAATGCCTCAAAGGCTTCTCCTTAAGTATCAATTCCTTAATACAGTAAATTGATTTCATATTCGTTTTTTTAGGAAAGATTTAAAATTGGGTAGTACATTATTATCTTGGGAAAGCAAATAAACTTCCGATACCCAAATCTTACTATTATTTTAATAAACCTTCTTGCTGTTATTTAAAACCAAGTTAAAGAGCACGTACCAGTTATAACTATTTCAAACCAAACTGGGGGAATAGTAGACTCCCTCAAAATAGTTAATGAAAACAAGTGAAAATCATTGCTGGCTGCCTTTTCTTTTTATCAATAAATTAGTTTTTGAAACTGTAAATAGGTATTATAGTACGCCCGCTGTATACATATACTGTATTTGGATTCCCCCTGTTTCTTTTGTAATGAAATTTGTTAGAAATTTTTTTTAACGTTTTTATTAAGGTCATTAGCTCTAGGTAGCCCTGGGTGTGAAGACTGGGTAGGTAATGAGTGACAGGATTTCAAGGAAAGAAAGAGAAATTTATTGCCTTTTTCTTTCTTTAAATTACAATTTTCATTTCAGGTCTTCCAATCTTCACAACAGCTCCACCTTCACTTGCCTCACCGGCACAAGGTACTACATTTCAAGCAAAATGTCAAGCAGAAGGATATCCTTGCCCCGTGATAACCTGGAGTCGATCGGTGTTGCCTTTACCTGCTGGCAGAACTGAAGTAAATCAAGGTACACTCATTATTAAGAACTTAAGTCCTGCTGACAGTGGTTTGTACGAGTGCGTAGCAACTAACATTATGGGAACAAAGAATACAACGATCAACGTGGTAGTGCAACGTCGTTCAGGTTTGTATTAACCGATTCTCATTAGAGGCTTGTTTATACGGTCTGTTACCGGTTTAGAGTTGATTCTCTGTGATAAGGCAGAACTATCTGTCTGCCGGGATTTTCCCAACATTTTCATTTGAGGCTTGTTTACTATTTTTCTTTGTTATGACACTTTCAGTTCACAAATCCTCAATTCTAACAAGCTACAGTAGACATAAAATCTTGTCTTTAGAATGCTGTTTATTAGTCTCTCTTCACCCCCTCTCCTTCGGCCCCTTCCCTCCCCTAAAACGACCACCACTGCATGCGATCGATCAAGGAATGAACTCGAGTCCCCTTCACAACTCTTTTTTTCATATTTCAAGGAAGTCGAGTATTATAATTATTAATCTTTTTATGTAAGGTTTTGAAGACTCCATCGTTGTGGGAAACAACAGAAACCACTTGAATTCGTTAAGAAACTGGCTAGCACCTGTGGCTAAAGGCGTTTATTCTCTCTGGAAGCGCTGTTGGCGTGCATCTGTGGACGGTTGGGCTGCAAGTACATTTCACTCATGATGTGATGGCAAGGGACCGACTGTAACAATAATAAGGGTTGGAAAATATGTTTTTGGAGGATACACCAGTATTTCATGGGGTAAGTTATTGTTGTTGAGATAGCCTAATCCAGGCGTTCAGATAGTAGAGCGCGGTGTTCGGATGGTGGGAAGCGAGTTACGCAAAGGAAACGAGGGGGAAAACGAGGAAGAACGTCATCAAAATGATCCAGCCTTTGGATGCACAGATTGAAAGGATCTCTTTTCACTTTTCTTAGATCTTGTTCTTCTCATGCCTCCCATAGCCTTATCCTTCGTTTCATCACCATTTCCTGAATTTAAGTACGCTTCTCATCATATAGTTAGCTTCGAATGAAACTAAAAAGTACTTATCCGGCTTTAATGATCATGATCTGTAAACTGGGAGTTCTAGGCTCTAAACTGAAAATAAAAGACAATTAAAAACAGTAGGTACACCACGTTAAATATGGCCAGTTGTGCTGAACCGATTACCAAAAGTACTAACTTTGATAAGGAAAACTGTGTTAAAAAGTTCAGGAGTCAGTTTACACGAAAACTTCAAACTTGACATGGCAGAAGAGGGTGCAAACTGCACCTGAGTGAATTTACCATTTAATGGTTAAAGTATAATGAATACAAACATTTTCTGGAATCAATAGTTTTTTGTAGATCGATTAATTGAAACTCTTTCCATGTCAGCCTAACCGTTATTTAATTTAATTTTATTCCATGTTTTCATTTTTTATTGTTAGTTTTGGTTTCAAAATGCCTGTACCTGTCGTACAGCTACAAAGTAAAATAAAGAAAACATTGTAGACTCAAATTCGTTAAAATAAGAAAACTTGTTTCCAGGTTTGTCCTTGGTGTCAATGCACTTAACGGGTGGTTTCAATTTCTAAAGCGAGTATCAGAAGTAGTATAAGGTCGCATATGGGCGGACAAAAATGCCTAGCAACCGGACAACTTTCAACGGACACCGCGGACAACATTGGTTGCTAAGGACGCGAACGGAGTAGAAGCAAAATTAAAGCGGGACTATCCAACTTAGTGAAATGTTTTAACCCTTAATCAATCGAGTTAAAAAGATGAGGGCTAAATCAGTAGAGTTTAATGTTGAGGGCTAAATCAGTAGAGTTTAATGTTGAGGGCTAAATCAGTAGAGTTCAATTTTGAGGGTTATTAATAAATCAGTAGAGTTTAATGTTGAGGGCTAAATTAGTAGAGTTTAATGTTGACGGCTAAATCAGTCGAGTTCAATGTTAAACCTTAAATCAGTCATGCTTAACAGAGTAACGGTTGAATAATCATGGGCAAGTTTGGGCAGGACCGATGACGCCACATTTGATTTGCTGACTCAGCAAAAATTTGATACTATTTTTAGAACATGACGTCATCCTCTAGATTTCAATAGGGTATAAAAGGCGGACACCGACAACTTTTTTCATTTGATTACAAAACGTTGTACTGATCAGAGCTGTTACCATGCCTATTACTTATCCGAGGCCATGTCCGATCTATGCAACGAAAATCAACAACCGGAGTAATTTCTCTAGACATAAGAAATATTGCGGGAAGAAAATAGACCCAGTACCATGTATATACTGCAACTCCAAATTTACAAGAAAAGATGATATGCTCAAGTATGTCCGCAAGTTTCACTCTGAGGAAGCCAAACGAAAAGCGTCCGTGAATGATGAACTAGACCGTTTGGAACTCTTACATGCTGACAAAGTTCCAAGATTAAGTGTTGAACACCAGACTGGTGGTGCTGTGAGTACACGAGGTACCAAACGTGTAGCTGATGACGGCAGTCCTGATGTGAAGGTTGCAAAGAACGACCAGGAGGATGAACCTGAAAAGTCTGATACGTCTGATGACGGTACGGATCCATTGTTTCAAGCCAAAATTGACAAAATGGGAAGCCGAAAAGTTGGAAAAAAGGAAAAGTGATTGATCAGAAATTTACCTTTACCTTGGATCAACGTCGTGAAGCAAAACCTGATGAAGATTTGGGGGTAGAAGCCGTTCATGCATTGGTGACTGGTATGGATAATTTAATGGATGACATAAACATTGACAAATCTAAGTATGATTTAGCCTTCCAAATCGGTAGCAAAGAACATTTCAAAGAAACAGGTATGACTGGAGAAACTTGGCACGCACCTGCAGATGACTACTATCAGCGAACCGAACGCACACAAGCTATGCTTGGACATATCGCTAATGTCTTAAACTCGGGCGAATTTATTTCGTCTGACAAAGGGTTTTCGGCGTCGATGACCTTAATACGCCGTGAAGTTAAAGGCGAGAAAAAATCTGGCTACAAACCGGGTGAAAAAAATTGGCAAGAAGTCGTCAAAGAGATGCGCTGTGTGTATGAAGTGAAAAACAACGATGAGTTATGCTGTGGCCGTGCAATTGTTGTGATGCGAGAGTATGCGAAACATAAAGCGGGTGAGCCGAACTGTTTGGAAAACGTGCGTAAAAACAGAGGCAAGCAAACACAGCAATTAAAATTGGCAAGAGAGCTATACAAAGGAGCGGGGGTGCCAGAAGGCCCATGCGGGTTTGAGGCCATAGAACAATTTCAGAACTACTTGGGACCTAAGGGTTATCAGGTGATCGTCGTCGACCCAGTACGTAGTGGTGTTATATTTACAGGGGAAGCTTACAAAAATGCTCCTAAAGTTATTCAACTTGTGAAAACCTATTATGAAGATGGTGAAGGCGAGACAAAAGCACATTATGATGGATTATACAGCGTCGCCCCTATCATGAATCGTAGTAAATTTTGTCGTTACTGCTGCAAAGGATACGATCACGAAGATGCAAGGCACCATAACTGTTTATATGCAAATTGCCCCAGCTGTAAACGTCGTAGGAATGAACATTCCCAGGGATGTATTGAGTTCACAGGATGGAGTAACCCGACAATCACATGTAAAGAATGTAACAGACAGTTCTATGGTGAAGATTGCTACCAAGCACATTTGATTCAAACTAAACAGGAAGAAACCAAAATGGAAAAAGATTTGAGGGAACAAGTAGAGATACAAAACGATATCACGATTCCACCCAAGGAAACATTCAAAAGTGTGTGTGAGATTTACAAAAAATGTAAGACATGTCTTGTGTCTTAAAAAGAAGGAGTGCAACATAAATGTGGCCACGGACAGTGTTGTAATTGTTTGGACTATGTTGACTTGTATAGTCACAAATGTTACATCGTAAGTGATATATACAGGGAAAATAAACGTAGGGAGATCAAGCACAAATCAGAAGAACGATGTCCACTACAGAGGGTGATGTAGTTCAAGATGTCGCGAAAAAACCGATCACCTACAAAGAAAGAGACGAAGAGAAAAGACAAAAACACCCCCCATTGCAAGAACAAGCAGGTCCACTAGACAAGAATCAATCGGTGAAGTGAAGAAAAAATTACAAGACTTAGGGGTGGATTTTACAGAGATTCCAGAGAACAAACTGATGAACTTTTACAGTGATCATTTTGAATGGGGTGAACGCAAAAGACAAAAAGAGAAAGAATTGGTGCTCGCAGACATCGAATGCAGTATTGACGACGCAAGAAAATTTTCCCCGAACCTAATCTGTTTTGAACGTGAAGCCTCGGACGTGAAATATTACATCTGGGGTACATCCTGCATTCGCAAGTTTCCTGAAAAGCTCCTGGCATGATTGCAAGAAAAAGAAGAAAAAGAAGGAAAAAGAAATCAAGTCGAGTTCCAAGTTTATTTCCATAACTTTAGAGGGTTTGACGGGATGTTTATCATCAAACAGCTCTATGATATCAACCTAAAGGTGTCGAAAGTCTTGATGACAAGACAGAAGATTTTGTACTTTGAATGTGACAATCTCAAGTTCAAGGATTCCATGTCCTTTTTGAACATGCCATTAGAGAAGTTTACAGATACTTTTGGCGTGACAGAGCTAAAGAAGGGGTACTCCCCACACAAGTTTAATACAGAAGAGAACCAGGACTACGAAGGAAGTATTCCAGAGCTGAAGTATTATGAAACTGACTGTATGAACACCAAGAAAAAAGAAGCTGTAGAGAAATGGCATGCAGAGGAAGTGATCAAAGGAGAGACGTCGTGGAACTTAAAAAAAGAACTGCTAGAATATTGCCAGAGTGACGTTAAGTTGCTAAAAGAAGGTTGTTTGATTTTGGCCAGAGATTTTGAAAAGGAGTGTGGTTTTAACCCGCTAAAAGAAAACATCACGATAGCAAGTGCCTGCCATAACTTTTGGCGTAATAACCAGATGATTCCTTATTCCATTGCCGTTGAACCACCCCATGGATGGAGTGGAATGAAGCCAGCACAGAGCAAGAATGGTTTTTAATGGATTCATGTACAAGACCAAAAGCTTGGTGGGAACCGTATCAGACACGCTGGGAACGGTGGCGAGCAAACCCTCATATTAGAATCGTCGGGAAAAGTAAGAGTGGATGGATACGACCCAATAAAAAAGACTGTGTATGAGTTTCACGGGTGTGAGTTTCATGGCTGTAAAAAGTGTAAACCCCACAGTCGACACCTTAAAACATGGCATCACCCTGATCGGACAGTAGACGAAATGTATGAATTGACAAAAAAGAAGACAGAAGTGTTAAGGACGGCAGGGTACAAAGTCATTGAAGAGTGGGAATGTAAATTTAACCACAAGTAGGCTTCAGATGTCAGTTTAAAAACCACTATTTTAAACCATTTTGTGCGTAACAGCAAGATCAAAAGCATTCATTTGTAGGACATGGTGAAAATATTCCAAGTCAATTGGGATAAACGTGTAGTTGACAGGACCACGGGGGTTACATACCCTTATGGCTTTGTGAGATTTTAATATGTATGTTATCTTGCAATCTTTTCACTAGATTAGTTTTTATACTGATGTAATAGTAGAGGTAAGGTAGCATGGAGGCGCCAACCCATCAATAAAGTGTGTTTTGTTACAAAATTGTGAGTTGATTTGTGTGAAAATTCCCATACCTTCAATGCCTTGGATTAAATCAATGGGGTGCAATGCTTAGGGTTAAATCAATGGGGCGCAATGCTTAGGGTTAAATCAATGGGGTGCAATTCTTAGGGTTAAATCAATGGGGTGCAATGCTTAGGGTTAAATCAATGGGTTGCAATGCTTAGGGTTAAATAAATGGGGCGCAATGCCTAGGGTTAAATCAATGGGGTGAAATGCCTAGGGTTAAATCACTGAGTAAAATGAAGTCCAAATCCTTATGCGACTAGGGTTTTACCCCAAATAGGAGAGGGACTGGGCACGAGTGCAAACAAAATCTGCGGACTCGGTTTATTTCAATCATAAAGCAAGTGTCAATGTTGGTGTGTGTGTGCAAGACAATCAAAAATGCAGTCTGTGTCGATGCAAGATTTGGAACAGCTATCGTATTGGCAAGAAAAACGCCTGATGAGTTCCCATTGGTATAATATTTACAACCCAGTGATTTCGGTAGAATTGACCAAATTAGCTGATCACGTTGTAGGAAATAATGATGCCGTACAAGAAATCCAACTAGTTCTCACAGCTCATCAACACCGAATCCCAGCATGGAATGGAAACTTGTTTACCCAATCACTTACTTTCCATCGAACTGAAATATCCTGACTTTTTTTTACCACTTTTCGATTTCATTCGTTCCATTTTATATATTTTGTGCAAGCTAAGCTCTTTCATGCGAATTTACGCTTTCAAAAGGAAAAAACATCGAGGAAACGTTGTGTTTACAACCACGGCAATTTGTATCTATTTCGCTTCACTTACGCTTATATGCAAATTACTGTTCATCCGCCGGATTTCGCTGGAGACACAAATATCGATTTTGAATTCCCAAATGCTTGCCTTTTGGGGCACCCTTTTTATTTTGGCTATCAAGATTTTAAAAGCTAAGCTTCAGACTTTTCATTCCAACGTTTTAATGCGGGAAAGTTAGGAGAAATCCTGCAGCTGATTTAAGTCACGCAACACGCTTTAAGACCGCATAACTTGATCTTTCTGTTATCTTTTGTTCTTCTATTGTCTCCAAAACATAACGATGTTTCACCAATTTCCACCTACAAATAATAGGACACATTTGATTGACAGAAAAATTTGCATTTACTAGCGACGCGTTTCTACAGGCGCGATTCCGTAATGCGGAAATGCTATTGTTAGTAGATGAAGATGTCGTAGTAGAGGCAGAAAACACAGAGACCAAGCGATCAAATGGATTCGATCGAATAGTGAAATCGCCATCCCGCCAAAACGTGTCCAAAACCCGCCAAAAATTACCAATCTCGGCGCTGCCGCTATTCAACTCTTTATTCAGTCAAGAAAAAGCTATGTATTGCAGGATTTTAGAAAATTAGGTATGGGAATGGAAATTATTGTTAAGGGAGTCTTTTGATCAATAGCTGCTTGCATTGAAAAAGGTGAGTTTCACTTTTGCCATTAGTATTCCGGCGTAACATTCTTGCGAGAGGACTGTATAGAAATTAGGGAGCTTACGAATCGACTACTTTCGCACGACGACGCCGTTGGATTGCGTGACATACCTACTGCGCATGCCTGTCTTGGCACTTGCCGGCGTCGAGCAAAAGTCAACGACGTTGGTAAGAGCGATTTTCCGGCGTCTTAAAGAAAGCAGGACGTGAGGTTAGTTTTCAAAGTTTTCTATCGATAATTCACGTGTTTTTGCCAGAAAAATCAAAGTATTATATTAGTAACATGTTCTTTACCAATGTCTTTGACTTTTTTTGTCTGTTTTCATTCAATTCTACCTTCTACAGCCATGGCAACTCATGAAGGCGCTGGCGAAGGCACGAATAGGTATGAATGAAAAGTTGATTGCTATATGGACATCTTTCTTTTTAATCACACTGCACTGAAGTATAAGACATTTTCTGGTGCTCATTAAATTTGAAAGGACCGAAAAGTCGCGTATCTTTTTTTTTTTGAGTTGTCACATCAACAGTAAGAAACAGAGCCGAGTTGGCTATAGCAAGTAAGTTTACATACTTCGCTGAACCAAAAAAAAAATTTCTTACCCCGCCAGCTTTCAAAACAATTTTAAAGTCAATGAAAAGTTTATTTTTTACTCCTTTTCTCTTGTTAAGAGGGATCTTATAGCTAGCTTGGTGTTGTAGAAACACGCAAACTTTCCTTGACTTACAGCTGTGCTTGCTTTTCTGCTCGCTGTGCGAACAGATTTTGTTGTTTTTCATTTTCCATTGTATTATTTTCTTAAGCTTGTGAGACAATCAACCAGCGAGTGTGATCTCATAGATAAATAGCTAGCGGAGAAATGTTACCTTAACAGTTAGCTTAGTAAGTTAGTGATTTAACTGTTCAGTAAATTATATTTATATATTTTTATAATTTTTTTCACAGAATGCCGAAAATGAAGTGGTCAGTTAAACATGACACCATATTTGGTCGCGAACTCCTTAGTTGGGAACTATGGAAGTACCGTTCAGGCACCAGAGAGCGGGGAAACTGTTTAGACGAAATATGCAAAATTCTGAATAACATCAAAGAGCCCCAATTTTGCGTTTCGCAAAAGGGTTTGAGGGACCGCTTGAAAATCCTGGAAAGGGATTCCAAGGCCAGGAAGAGAGAGGCCGAGAGGGGCTCGGGAATTTCCCCCGAATACCGAGAAATAGATCAAATAATGGAAGACTATATGGAGAGAAGAGAGGAGGAAAAGAAGACCAAGGAATCCCGCACTGATGTGGATCGAAACAAGGCAGATCAAGATAAAGCAGCAGGCGAGGAGATGAGGGAGAGAGCGATGGAGAGGCTAGCTCAGACTAAGAAGAGAAATGGCAAAGATGAACCACGAAAAAAGCGCCAAAAAAGTGGTGACACCCTTGACTATCTAAGGGAGGCAGCGGAGAGGGACTCTCAGTTAAGGCGAGATGAGCTGGACATGAAGAGGAGGCAAGACGAAGCTACAGCTGCTACCCAGCAAGCATTGTTCACTCAGCTGCGGGACCAGCAACAGTTACAGGTGCAGCAACTGCAACAGCAGCAACAGCAGTTTATGCATATGATGCAAATGATGCTTAACAGCCAGCAAGCGCAAACACAAGCAGTCATTGAACTCTTAAAAAAGGGACCGTAGTTATGATCGGAGTAGTTATAGTTCAGTTTTCTTGTAAACACGCAACTTATTTTTTCGTTGTTGTTTTTGGTTTTGTAATATAATACCATGAACAAGCAACCTTAGCCTTCGATGTTGATTTTCATCACTTTATTGTACGTACATGTTCTGGCACGCGTGTTAACACTACTATTGGCTTAACATGTGTTCTTTTTTGAACTTGAGTTCTATTGCATTTCAAATTAAACCTTCAAGCGACACGAGGGTTTTTATGTTGTATAACTGGAGTATCGCAAGTGTATCTTGAGCACATTATATCAAATGAAGTATTCCTCTAGAGTTGGCGGATTAACACCAAAATACTCGGACGTAACAGAACCGTATAAAATGCTTCGTGCATTCTGCATTAACGCACATGTTACATACATCTTTCCTACAGCACTCAATCCGATTTTCAGATTCTTTTTAAAATCTAAGAACTTAAAATAATTGACAATATCCCCGAATATCCACTCGACGGAAGAGCGAACTGTGCTCATTGAGGTGTTAAAATCTTGTTGAGCTGGGGTCAGGACTGCGCCTTTATAGGGCCTTTGTAGGTGTGCACGTATCGGATAGGCGGGGTCACCGTACACGCAGAGGGGAAGGCCAGTTACGGGGCAGTTGGAAAACCTTTGCAGTTCCTGCAAGAATCCGGAGGCAGCTAGCATGAAACTGTCATGGCGTCTTCCCTCAACTGGGCCAAATAGATTCCCCACTAATCCATTAGTAGTTAGGGTGGGCACCTGGCCACTCAAAGGATGCCGCCGCCGCTATTGTTTTAAGGCTATTGTTCTAAGTTGTCAATCAAATTAAAAATTCGGAGAGCGCTCGGAGAGGACTCGGAACTTAGTTACTAATGAATATGTAAAAGTGAACTGATATATGTGGATAAAGGGAATGGCTTAGACATGTGGTACAGAATTTTGTCCTTGCGCACTACGCATGCGCAGTATCGAATCTTGTGTAAAAACGTTCTAAAACGTTTTTAAACTAGTCTTAAATGTTTATTAGGGTTATAAGTAAAGAAAAAAAGTCTTTCCCAACCTTGCTAGCATCGCAAGATTAAGAAAGAACGAGCTGACCGGGAATCGAACCCGGGTCACCTGCGTGACAAGCAGGGATACTAAACCACTGTACTATCAGCCCCTTTCCGAGTTAATCACAACAAAGTAGTCAGGTGAACAATGTTTATTTTATTATTATTATTATTTTTCTTGTAATTAAAGTTTAACAATAGTGTGATTTTATTTCTATGAGAAAGAAGAAAAATGATGTAAAGTGAGAGATCACAATCATGTCACAGGGGAGTACCGCAGAGCGGTCCATAGTTCATGTAACCTAAACAAGCGGCGTACAACACACATTCCTGTATTCTTCCATAATTTGCGTGGATATGATTCCCACCTCATTATGCATAGCATTACAGTCTTTAGTTCTGCTGGACCAAAGTCTGCAAAAGCAAGGGATTAAAAAACACTCAAGCAGTCAGAGAAATCTTAAACTGTAACTCCATGATGCAGCACATTCAGAAAGAACTCTCAGATCCATTGGAACAAAGACGTTTGATGGCGATCGCAATTAAAAATCATTTTACCTTATGAAGAAAACGTTATAAAATAGTTAAAAATTTAAATGGGTTACAAAGTTCCTTGACATCCTTGTCTTCTTGTTTTGGTAAATGTAAACTACGTTTAAAAGTCTCTTGCAATTCTAAAAGAGCCTCAGGGTAATCGTAGATGTTTCTCATCCCAATGATGGCAGTTTTCTTCACGAGTGTAGGTATAGCGTACTGTTCTTCTGACATCTGATCACAGACGTAAAACATATCTTGCTTAGGATTATACCACAACCACACGTTCCGCTCCACATCATACACATACAAGACTTTGTTGAGGACTTTACACATTTCCACGGCCCAACCTGTTCCGCCCATGCAAACATTTCTTTCTGGTTCAAAACAGGTAAACGCCAGCACCATGTCAGCTTGTTTTACCACATGATAATTTCGATGTATATACTGTAAACTGATCGGGTTGGTTAACTGTTTGTTGAGACGAAAAGCCACTTTAGTTGTGATAGGAATCGCTTCAGCTAAATGTTGATGAGTTAAGGGTTGTATGGAGGCTTTTCTCGGATGGCAAGGAGGTATGAGGACATGCACTGGTAAACCATAGTGTCTTGCTAACTTTTCTGCTTCTAAATCCACACCATTGGCGCCGCCAGAGATTACAGTGAAAGCCATTGTATTATGTTTATGATGAGTTGAGCTTAACGTGAGCTTTATAGAAGATGTATGACATCATTGCCCAGGCATGTTCAATTCCCATAGGACTTGATCTTTTCTGGTGCATGCATCTCGTAGTAAGAAATAGCTTTTTGAACAATGTCATTCATCACTTCTTTGTTGAAGTCAAATAAAGAACAGTTTAAAGCGTCAAACGTAAAATCGTGATAGCTGATACCTTGTGTAATCATTTCATGCATAAACTTTTTGTAGCCTTGTAGTAGCGAAGGGTCCATTTGCTGTAAAATTTCCTCGAGTCTGTTGGACTGCTCAGTATTGATCTTGTGAGGTAGTTGGTCCATCAGGAAGGAAGCACTGTTGCTTGTTAGCCAATAACTTAAAAAATGCCGTGGTTTCTCTGTTCACTTGATGAAATACCTCTCGGTTCAAAGCAAACAAGTCGTAATTCAATTGATCAAAGGTCATACTTGTGTTGGCCAATGTCTCAATCATCAAGGCTCGTATAAATTCTTGGTAGGAGGCAAATTGACGAGGCTGTACTTTTCTTAACAGCTGTTCCAATTTAGTAGACGGTGTCGTAGCCCCCATGTCTTTCGGTTAGATCTTGTACCAGCTGTTCCTGTTTTTGAACCAAAGTTTTCAGTCTAGCCGCTTCTTCTTGGAGTCTCTCAAACTTTTCCTTGAGCTGTTTAATCTGTTGCAACAACTGAGCGCAATAAGCTAGTGATTTACTAGCGATGTTGATCCACTCGAGCTCACACATAATGAATGAACTGTGTTGCCCATGCATGCTTATATGAGCTGGTCACGGTCGAATGATTCATCCAACTTAATGTATTTGCGTTGAGACTCTGCTTGCTTTTTCTTGAACAGTAAAGTGACAATGACTGGACTATCCTGATTGAAGTCGGGAATAATGTTATTCCATTCTGTCACAGTCACTTCTAAAATGTCCACCAAATAACTCCGCATGGAATAAAATTGAATGGGGTTACATTCAATCAGCGTTTTTTCGTTATTATAAGCGACAGACTTCATGATGGTTCTGTTTCCATCAATGCTTTTGGTTAAATTGCAAGACAAAAACAGAGGGCGTAAATTGTCTGTTCCATGAGATTTAGGAAGTGTGGAAGCTTTCTTGTCCCCCGTACTGGTAGTCGTTGTTTCGGTGGTTGTGTGAGAAGAGGGAATGATCGGGTGATCATCATACACATCTGGTACCTGTTCTACATGACCATCCACACCATACAGCACCAAAAAAGTGTTGTCTTTTAAATCACCTGAATATTTCGCTGACAGTGGAAACCCTATTTCAAACTTGATGCTTAATGTTGCATTGCTACTTGAAGTTTTGGTGAATTGAATAGTCAATGTGTGGTAATAAATCAAATGGGTTTTGTTTTGCTCATGAGTATGTTTTTCAGCCCGCAAATGATGAACTTGTAAACCCGTTCCTTCCGCTGAAAATTTAGAACGGTTAAACAGCCACTCATCCTTTTGGTACCACTCTAATGCCACCGTATAAGTTTTGTTGCGAGTTAAGGAGCTCATATCAATTCCCAGTTCCCCAGCGTAATCTCCGTGAGATGCACCATCCACAATTTTTACTCCTCTTAACAAATGCAGACTCAGAGTCCTGGGATTCCAATAATGGGGAGACACAGGCAAGTCGATAAAGTAATCGTCCAAGTCTAATCCAACAACCTTTTTCCATAATGAAAGGTTAGTCATCCAGGGTTTAAACACATTGAAAACTGTTTTTGGGGTTTCATAGGGTCGACGAATCGCTCTGTCAAAGGCTTCATTTAAATTCACAAAGCGCCAACTAAACGTGGAGCAAAGATACAGCAATCCGTCTACTACATGAATGGGTTGAGTAAAAGTAAATTTTGCATTGAGACAGGTCGCGGGATCTGGTTTTACACTAGTAGTACCGTATGGAAGCTCCATGAGTAAATTCGGTCCCACTGCAAACACATTGGTAGTTGTTTCTACAACCCAACCCATTTGTTTAGCCAAGATCAAATTAATGGCTAAATAAGGCGCACTTTTTCTGTTCGTACTGTCAATATTGTAATGCCGAAGCAACCAACTCGTGTAATTATCTTGAGCAGAAACATCTATTCTCCAATTATCATTACTATCTGCAAATTCATACCCCGTGGGTAATTTTTTGTTTAAATCCTGTTCCATCCACCGAAATACTTTGGACATAAAATCAAATCCATTGGAGGCATCTTGCAAATCTGCTGTTTTAAGTTGGGACAAAAATTCTTGAGATTGACTTGATTTGAAAGCTTTGGCATATTGTTGAAATAAAATATCGGTATAACTCCCTTTGTACAGGTTGTGAATCGACCGAATACCGAAAGGAAGTATGTCATAATCTTTGGGCGGAGAGGAACTGACATGGGATGTGACAACATGGGGAATGGGATTGGAAACGCCAGGTAAAAACACACTTGCCAATCCCACTTTCCATTTGCCCGGTAACCATAAGCTTTGAGGCAAACGGTATTGAAATTGTGTGGGTAAATTGTCTGGAAATTCCTGTGTTTTTTGACTAGTCAGCGTCACATAAAACGAGGTGTCAATTGGATGAGTCATGTTGTTTAATAATAAAAATGAGCTAATTACTCTCTTTTATAGTTTGCCCTAACATGTTCATGTCCCAAGGGGGTGATTCGTGTGAGTTCGTGACAGAAGTGACGTCACTGCCCAGACATGTCCAATTCCCTAAGGGATGTCAAGTAAGTATAAATCTGTGTATTTGATGTGCTTTTTCACTATGTGTTATCTGCAAGAACCGTCGTTTAACATGGAAGCTCCCAAGAAGAAAGCCAGAAAAGCCAAAAATAAGACAGGAGTAGAAGTAGTTCAATCCGTTCTAAAACCGCCAGAACCTCAAATGATTGAGAATGCTGAACCTCTTACAAAAGAATGGACAGCATCCCATTACACTACAGGCGATAAATGTAGGTTGCAGAAATACCTGGACCCAGAACCTCAAATGAATGTCAATGAGAATGCACAACCAGCAACAGAGATCATGCTTCCTTCCTATGAGGAAATGCAGCAGGCCTGCCAAGATCTATTCAATGGACCGAGTTCTATGGAAACACAGCCTGACCTAGATCCCGTGCATATCATGGAAGAAGGAGTCGCTGTGTTACCAGATGGTCGACAAGTGGAATGGTGGCCTATTGAAGGGGAATTCGATGTACCTAATTTAGAAGAACTGGCTTTGCAAGAGTATCTGATGGATGCAAGCAAACCTTTGCATACCAACTTTGTCCTGCCTGAAAAAGGACTTGCCAATGGTTATACATGTCCCGTGTATTTTGGCAATGTAGACAGCAAGCAGACAGTGTTGGATATCATTTGTAACAGCATTCATCCCAAACTCCAAGAAGAATGGGGAACCTTTGCCTGTCACTGTGGATTAATCCCTAGACTCAAGCTCAGTCAAACACCAAGAAATCCAAACAAAGTGTTCTTAAGCTGCCCTAAGGAGAGAGAAGCCAGATGTAATTACTTTCAGTGGATTCACCAAGCACCTAAACCTCTCAGGGTCCCCAAAGCCTGTAGCCGCTCAGTTCTCAAGAAACGAATGCATGAGATGGTACAAGAAAGATTACAGAAACGACCTAAAGTAGAGGCAGGAGGATTTCAATTTCCCTAAAAACACTTTGTTCTTGGTTGTTGTAAAAAAGTTTGTTGTTGTTTAAAATTAAACGTGATCTTATTAAAAACGTGTGTTTATTGGTTTAACACTCTTGGGGATTCTTGCCCGATCTTGCCCAATACCCTAGGGACCTTAGGAGGATTATAAAATTGGGGCAATCTCTGGTCAAATCACAAACTCTGCAGCCATGACTTGTGAAATGAGTAGAGAAGAAGACCTTGAAATGATGAGCGTCGATTTTGGAGCTACTGAGAGTGATCCTTTCAACACACATTTTTTGCTGTCATGTTTTGAAGAAAAGAAACTCTGCCCAAGATTTTATGGAAAGAATGCAGACAAACTGAAAGTGTATGATGCCTTAAAGAAAGACATGCATGCAGAAGTAAAAACCGAATGGGGAGATTTGAAATGTCATTGCTCACGAATTCCTATTCTACGCCTTAGTAAGACAGCCAGAAACCTGAACAAAGTCTTCTTAACCTGTGGAACACCCGCTTCAGCTGAGACTCGCTGCAAATATTTTCAGTGGATTCACACACCACTGTTTATCGATAAGAGACCCATCCATAAACTCAAGTATGCGACAAACCTGACCATAGCAGAATGGAAGCAACAAGGGGAAGCAAATGTTGAAACGTGGAAACAGCGCAATGGTTGGTACAGCAAACAAGATGCCGAAACTCAAACAGAGCAGAATCAGCAACATGCATGGTTTGCTGAATCAGCCAAAACGTTTGCTGAATCAGCCAAAAAGCAAGAAGAACAAAGAAAAGCGCAAACAAAGAATCCTTGGAACAGCACCCCTCTGCCAAGCACCTTTCAGTCGAGTCCAGAGATAGCCAAGGAGCTCAAGAAACGAGAGCAATGGAAGGAGGCTGTTAATATTGCCAACCATCGGTTTAATTCTCGTGTGAAAGGATGGCATCATCTTCCTTTAGCTGATGCAAATGTAGCTGAGTATCTAGAAAAACAAAAAAGCAAAGGTCATTCTCTTTCATCTGCGGATGAAAAGTTCTTAAATGCATGCATAGCAAGCAAACAGGATGAGTGGAAACCTCCTCCCGGGGCTGAAAAGTATGAAAAGAACGAAGCAGCCATCGCCAAAGCAGTGTATGAAGACTGGCCTTTTGGTTATTTGCCTGAAAAAGTGTGCAGTTTGGCTTCCTATTGTCGCAACAGAAAGCAGAAGGGATTGCCTTTAACGCCGGTTGAGGAACGTTTTTTTGCTCAATTAGTGAATGTATGTGTTCCAGAAGAAACAGACAAGCAAAAACAAGAAAGAGAAAAGAGATTTGTTCAAGAATGTGATGCAAACAATGCTCGAAGAAAGGAAGCGGGTTTGTTACCCTATTCGTACGAAACATTTAGAACATTTGGAACTGGTATCTTTTGAGTTACTCTTCTGAAACAGGCAATTACTAGTTCTGTCAATTTTTAAGTAAAAGTGTTGAAAAGGAATTGTTTGTGGTTGTTTTCTTGTTAGGGTTAGGGTTAAAATGCTAATAAGGTTAGGGTTAAACCCTAGCCTCTTGGGATTAGGGTTAGGGTTAGGGTTAAAATGCTAATAAAGTTAGGGTTAAACCCTAGCCCCTTGGGATTAGGGTTAGGGTTAGGGTTAAAATGCTAATAAAGTTAGGGTTAAACCCTAGCCCCTTGGGATTAGGGTTAGGGTTAGGGTTAAAATGCTAATAAAGTTAGGGTTAAACCCTAGCCCCTTGGGATTAGGGTTAGGGTTAGGGTTAGGGTTAGGGTTAAAATGCTAATAAGATTAGGGTTAAACCCTAGCCCCTTGGAATTAGGGTTAGGGTTAGGGTTAAAATGCTAATAAGGTTAGGGTTAAACCCTAGCCCCTTGGGATTAGGGTTAGGGTTAGGGTTAAAATGCTAATAAAGTTAGGGTTAAACCCTAGCCCCTTGGGATTAGGGCTAGGGTATAAAGTGTGTGATTTGTTTTTAAAAGCAGTCATTCCGTCATGGGAAATCTGCAGTATAGAAGTACTGTGTGGATTTGCCAACATATTTGTGCAGACTCTGCCTTCTTTCAAGACACTTGTCCTCCTATTGCTCTGTTTAAATTTATGATGTATCATAACCAATTGTCCTGGGGACATTATGCAATTTACATCACTTGGTTACATCGGCACTTTCCTTCTGAAGGAGTAACTGTGTTTCGCTATTTAAAGAAGCATTATTCAAAGAACATGTATTCATTTTCGTATTTAGCAGGACAGTATCTATCGTACCATGGAAACAAAATTATCTGCTTCTTATGTCGATCCTACAGAACCTGGATCACTGGGAGGAATTGCCAAATTTGCCAAAGCACACAAGATCCCTGTGTCTCAAGCCAAGAAGGAACTACAACAAGTGCTGAGTTACACCCTGCATAAACCAAGGCGTCGACGTTTTAAAACGTTACCCACCCTGGTGTTTAAAATCAACGAACAATTTGTCATGGACTTGGTAGACATGCAAAAACTAGCCAAATACAACAAAGGGTACAAATATTTACTGACGGTGATTGATGTGCTCTCAAAATTTGCCTGGGTAGAGCCGTTAAAGAGTAAAAGCGCAACAGCGATGGTAGAAGCCTTACAAAGACTATGGGCAAGATTAGGAGATCGTTTACCTCAAAAAGTACAGACGGATTTTGGCGGTGAATTTTATAATGTTAAAGTACAATCCTTTTTTAAAAAACAGGGTGTGAATCATTTTTCTACGCATGGAGATCCTCACGGTTCCGTAGTGGAACGTTGGAATCGAACTTTGAAAACGAACATGTTTCGCTATTTTACTGCGCATAATACGCTCAAGTATATTGATGTGTTGCCTGCTTTAGTGAAAGCATATAATCATTCCTATCATCGTAGTATTCAGGAAAAACCTGTCAATGTCAACGAGTCCAACGAAACGGAAATTTGGTATCGTTTATACGATACGAAAAAAGACAACAAAGTGAAAAAACCGCAATGTCAAGTAGGTGATAAAGTAAGACTCAATAAAAAATTTCGTCCTTTTAAAAAAGGGTATTTGCCTGGGTGGACCGAAGAAGTGTTTTTAGTGAAACAAATCTATACGACAAAACCAGTGGTAACGTATAAACTCACGGAATGGGACGGGTCTCCTATAAAAGGAACGTTTTATGAACCAGATCTGCAAAAGGTCAATGTCGCAGACGATTCATTATTTCGTATTGATCAAGTTTTAAAACGCAAAGGAAAACAAGTCTTTGTGTCTTGGAAGGGTTGGCCGAAAAAATATAACTCTTGGGTGTGGAAAAGAGATTTGCAAGTGTTATGAAGAGTTTTCGATTAACCTTGATCAGCGATCCCACGGACGAACATCCCCAAAACCAAAATAATAATTTTAAAGTGCGTTTACCGGTGCGACTCAATTTAGAAGGCAATACCTGGCAAGCCAGTTTGTGGAGTGTCTCGGTCCCTGATGTAGGACATAGTTCTGCGGTCATTCACAGTAATAGTGACACCAAGATACTCAACTATCGCTACACCTTGACCAAGCGTCATGCTGTGGCCAGTGATTGGTTTATTAACTTTGAGCCCAAAGACAAAACTGTGACTTTGAAAGATGTCATGGGTAGTTCGTATCCTGTCTATTCAGGTCATCAATTATGGCAGAATATTATGACCCATATGGAACAAACCATCATGGAAGATGTAAAGTCAACCTTCGACACTTGGAAAACAACCAAAGGTAATACAGGCACTGTTTCCCTGAAATCTACTTGGAAACCCACCTTTGAATGGAACGAAAACACCCTCGTGTTGAAAAAAGTATCCCGTGAAGATGCGTTTGCTCGTGACAGACAGCTAAAAATTCACCCCCTTTCCTCTGTAGGGATACATGTGGATTTTGCGGAAAAGTTTGGTTTATTGTTCAAAGACAAAAACAACCAATACCAATTAGGACCCAATTTAGACTTTGTCTTACCCACAACCACTTATACGACATACACTCCACCCGTCAAAAGCAATGATAAGTATCAATGGCTAGGAGAGCATTTTGTGAACATTAGTCCATCAGATTTATTAGGGGGAAACTCGTTATTCAAAGTCAAACAAGAGAATGGTCAATCGTATCTATATCTCACGCGTACTGTGGATTGGCATTTTCAAAATCTGAATGTCCTGTTTAATACGCATGTGGGAACCGTAAAACAAACGGTCATGATTTATTGCGATGCTGTAGAATCCACCATTGTAGGATCACAACGACATTCGCTGTTAAGAAAAGTGGAATTAGAAAGAAAAGGAGAAGGGAGAGCGACCATAGAACCTTACCATCGTGAATGGATTCGAGTTCGAAATCAACACATGGAAAGCATTGAAGTGTCGTTGGCTACACCAGATGGGTCCTTGTTGGTCTTATCCCCAGGCAAAACCATCATTACCCTTGGTTTTCAACAAGTATAAAAGAGACCCTGTATTATGGAAACATCACAACTACAGCAAACAACATGTTAGGAGGATCACTGACGCGTTATCATACCCCTACTATGTACGGGAGTGGTTTTATGCAAGAATTGGTAAAATTAGCGGGGCCGAGTGTAGTTCGCTCGATTGGACACGGATTACATGCTTATGAAAAAGGGGCGTCAGCCTCCGAAGCCTTAAAAGGTTCAGGAGACGTTTTAAAAAGAGGACTCAAACGTAAAATACCCGCGGCTATTGGTCTGGCGGTTAAAACCAAAGCCAAACAAACCTATAAAAAGAAACGACAACGTGTTAAAGACATTTTAGGTGTGTAAAACATGCGGCGAGGACAAAAATCACAATCTCACATAAGACATCAACGATCAGTGGGTCGTTACCATTCTCCCTATCAACGCGGAGGCACTATTTTTAGACAACCTACCAACCCATGGGGATCCACTACCTATAAACCATTAGATCCAACGATTCTTCGTTCTTTAAGAAAACAAAAAGGAGGGAAAGTGCATCCAGTCATCTACCCTTGGAAAAACAAAGGACGGAAACGTATAAATAGACGACGCAGACGACGTTAAGCTATCAGTCCGTCAACATGTCGCTGAATCTGTTTGACATTCCCAACATTGACTATAGGTATGAAGCCAAACGGTGGATTCCTTTCAAACCAGCTAATACTGGAACACGTCCTATTCTTTTTACTGTACCGGCAGGGGATGATTATTATGATTTGAATGAAACCAAGCTAGAAATCAAAGTGCGTATGAACACCACAGGGACAGGAGGACTTTCCAATGATGAAACAGGGGCTTCGGATGGTAATGATACCAAATATGTCTATTGCGTCAACAATTTTGGTCATTCTCTCTTTAATCAAATGAATGTGTCTTTCAATGGAGTGTTGATGACAGAACAAAGCAATGCCTATCACCAGAAAGCTTACCTAGAAACCCTACAGAATTTTAATCGCCAAGAAGGAGAAACGACCTTGGCAGCTCAAGGATGGGTGAATGAACTCAATGTCCTTGAAGAATTAACCCCTACCAATGCAGGCACTAATGATAAACCCAACCCCAACGACTGGAGTGGAAAAACAGGCTTGAAAGCACTCACCAGTCGCTTACTCGGCAAAGCGTATCATACCTTTATCATCAAACCCCACATCGCGGTGTTCAAAACAGGCAAATGTTTGGTTCCTAACGTGCAGATTGATTTGGAATTGTATTTGAATGACAGCAACATGTTTCTGTTTGGTACCCCAGACACGACTACGACTGTCAACAAAAAGATTCCAACACTGGAAGACAATGATTTGTTTGTCACTCTGTGGATGAAAAAAGTCACTCTCAATGCCTCTGTGTATTCCAGGCTACAAAAAGAAAGAAGTTTGAGTAAAACCAAAAAAGTCCGCTACCCTGTAGTTCGAAGTGAAATCCGAACGTATTCGTTCGATGGAAACAGCACTCGTTGGTCTCAGGACAATGTCTTCTTGAACAAGGTTCCTGTCAAAGTCATTATCGGACTCATGAATTCCACGAATTACAATGGAAGTCTGAAGTATTACCCTTATGCCTATGAAAAGTTTGGTGTCACTAGAGTTCGACAACGAATTGACGGCGAAGAATACCCGTATAGAGCCTTGGAACTAACAGGCAATTCCAAAGCAGAAGATTTAGTAGGCTATGATCGCTTCCTCACAGCGTCAGGCGCTTACAAGCACCACAGGGTACCCATGCTGCTCCCAAGCGACTGGGGACAAGGCAACAATTGTACCTTGTTCATGTTTAACAATGCTCCTGGGGATGCGGATGATCCTAGCTATAGAAATCCTAAACTCACGGGGAATGTCAGTTATGAAATTGACTTCAGAGCCAATGTAGGTCACAACGTGACCGTGGTAATTTGGAGTGAGTACGAAAATGTCTATGAAATAGACCAGTGGGGAGGCATTCTTTATTCCATCAACAGCTAGGATGGAGTTCGTACCTCTCAGTGATACAGTCCTCAAATACTTAGCAGAAGACGATCGCGAATTACGACCCTATTTTCGTGGCGTGTTTCCAGCAGATCAATTACCTCCCGTGTCTAAGAAACAAGTGAATGCTTACATTGTTAACACAGATCCAGCTAGTCAACCGGGTGAACATTGGTTAGCCCTTTGGACCGAAGGAACTACATGTGAAGTCTTTGACAGTTATGGGCTACCTCTTTCTACCTACAAAAATCCTACCTTACAAGCTTGGTTGAGCCAGTGGAAAGAAATCATTAGCAGTGATCAGACTTTACAAGCCATGGATAGTTTTACGTGTGGGCATTATGCCCTTTTCTTTTTAAAAGCAAAAGCCAGACATGCCTCTTTTCAAGATTTTTTAGCTCAGTGGCATTCCAATAATTTAGTGTTGAATGATAGGCGAGTCGCAGACCAACTGCAGCGTCTCATTAAAACAGAGCTGACAGAGTATGAGCAATGTAATGTAAACCGTTCTTCTTTTTTCATTCATGAATAAAATTGTGTGTGTTACTTCTGACTGTGTCATTTTTATCATGATATTACGGGGGGATGTTCAAAAAGTGCTCGATGCCCTGTTAGAAAAAGAATGGTCTTATTGGAAAGATCACAAACAAGAATGGATCAAACTCTGTCTGGATCCAGCAGATCTGTGGGATGGGTATCATTGGCAATTTGTACGATGTTTAGTGCAAGCTCAGTTGTGGTGGGACTTAAAAAATCATATAAAAGGAATAAGTGAAACGCATTTGAAAGATCAGATACTAATCCTCATTCAGTTGAACTCACCGCGGATGTATCAACAACTATGGCCCGAAAGCGAAAACGTCGAGTCATAAAACGAAAAAGTCAAAAAGGGGGTGCGAGATTTAGGCGAAAACCACGTCTTGTGGATAAAATTGCCGAAGGGGTAGCCATGGGGTTGTCTGGTCCTTCTCCTAGTTTTATCAAATTAGGGGCCTTTTTAGGGAAACAAGCGCTGAAAGGTATAAAAGATAACGTACAACATTACAGACGGCGAAAATGATTCGACAACCCTCTAGTGTGATTGTAGCGGGTCCCTCAGGTAGTGGGAAAAGCGAATTAGTGGAAAAATTACTCAAAGAAAAAACATTGTTTGACCCTCCTCCGAAAAAAGTGGTATATTGTTATGATCGATGGCAACCCCGATTTGATCGCATGAAAAAACACGTTAATTTCTACAAAGGACTTCCTCCCGAAGGGGCTCTTGTTAAATGGTTTAAACCAGAGCATCATGGCATACTCATTTTGGATGATTTAATGGAAGAATCAGGGAGTGATAAACGCGTCTTGGATTTATTTACGAAAGATTCTCACCATCGAGGCATTACCGCTCTTTATATTACACAAGATCTCTTTCCCCCGGGCAAGTTTGCGAAAACTATTAACCGCAATGCACACTATGTGATTTGTTTTAAATCACCCAGGGATAAGACAGGCATTCGACATTTACTGCTTCAAGTGTACCCTGAAAAATGGCGTCAAGTACTCAAATTGTTTTTAAACCTAACAGCCCGTCCTTTTGGTTATTTTATGTTGGATTTACATCCTGCCTCGGATGACTGTTTTCGCATTTGGAGTCATTTAACAAAAGCAGAGGGAACAACACGCGTTCATACCTTTGACGAAGATATAAATAGCCGTTCTATCTCAAACCAACGCATTCGTCATCATGAAACAAAAAGGAAAAAGAAGAAAAGGTAGACCTGGTGTAGGAAGGCAACGAGGCGGGATTGCTCCCATGTTAGCAGCAGCTATTCCAGCCTTAGTGAGTGGTGGAAAAGCCGTTGCTTTAGGAGGTTTAAGTGCATTAACAAAATTTGGTACTAGGAAAGCAATCCAAGGGTTAGAGAAAAAGAAGTATAAAAGGAGGCGTAAACGAATGAAAAAATAAACATCATGACGGGGCGAATGACAAGACAGAGTCATTTCTTAAGAGATGTGTTAAAAGAAGCTAATCAAAATAAACGTCAGCAAAAATTACGTTATGCGAATGCGGATCAAATTAATGCAGTGAGTGAACTGGTGATGAACACGTTGCGCGGGGCTGTACGACCTGGTAGAAAGACGGTCAGTCGTTTAAAACCCTATCGTCAATCTCTCCGAGTCATTGCGAATCCTCGTCAGAGTATAAAAAGGCGCAAACATCTGATGACTACACAAATAGGAGCCGGTGCGTGGAAAGAATTAAATCGCTGCTATCACTGCGCTAAAAAACATTATCATTATTAAGTCATGAAACGTAAAGTGTTACAACGACTCCTATGCATATTAGATTATGTGCTTCTCATTGCACAAATGATCAAAGAGTTTCAACAAAAACTCAAAGGGAGATGCAGACCCAAACAGATATAAGCGCATGGCTTGACTAGGATGTTCATTTGCCATCATGGACGGTATTTCATCCACACCGATTGAAAACTCTGTGAAATTTTTACGTTTGCGGGATAAATACAAATCTAATCTTTTAGACGATAGCCGCTTAACCAAAGCTGCTGGTTTAGCCGCTCAAAAAGAACTTTTGCTGGAGAGTCCTGCGCCAGATACTTGGAAAGAACCCCGTTTGAAATCCGTGAACCGAGAATTACAACAATGGGTTAAGAAAATTCGTCAGCCAGGAGGAACGCGCGGGATAGGGCAGGATGTTTCCGATAGCGATGATGAGGAGGGAAATTTAGCGGTTGGTCCATTACAGCAATTTATGGGGAACATTTCAAAAATCAGTAAAGCTATAAAAAGGAAAGCGGAACCAGTGAGCCCTCATTCAGTGTTACAAACACCTATAGTTAAACAAACTCCCTCCACCAGTAAAAAACCCAAGTTGACCTTTAAGACCGAATCCAAAGCAAAGCGGTTGTTACCCAAGACCCCTAAAAAGACTCCCTCATCTGGTTACAAGACCCCTAAAAAGAAAAAGACTCCTTCCCCTCCTTCCAGTGTTTTTAGTACAGCGGAAGAAGAAGAAGGCTTTGCTGCTAAATCCCCTTGGAAAAAAGCTCGGGAGAGTATTGAAAAAAAATTTAACGAGGCATCAAAAAGGGCTACAGAAAGAGCCTTAAAGAAACTCGCAACTGCTCCAGGCTGGAAACCGTTTGGGACACCAGCAAAAAGACGATTAGATGGCAAGGATTGGTAAAAGGAAGGCTCGCAGAAAAAGATCGCAAAAGGGAAAAAAGCGCGGTCAGCGTGGGGCTGCGTTGGATATTCAAAAATTAATTGAAAAAACAGGCAAAGAGTTTCATTGGCCTAGAGCAAATTACCTTGGTCCAGGGACACGCCTTCAACAAAGACTGAAGAGGGGTGACCGAGGCATCAATAGATTAGACGAATTAGCGAAAATCCATGACATCGATTATTCCAAAGCGAAAAGTTTAAACGACAAGTGGAAAGCGGACGATAAAATGATACGCGCTATTACAAACCTCCCAGGGAAGAAAACCAAACAAGAACGGATCGTCAAAGCCATTATGCAGACAAAACGCAAACTTAAGCTGTAATTCTGTTTGTTTTTTTATTCACTTAATAAAAATTTGTTGTTACAATTGAATTGTGTCTTATTCTTTCTTAAAATGCAGTCGAATCACGCACTGACTATCCGATTGAAATTGAACTAGTGTCCCATTTAATTCTTTGAGCGTGATTTCAACCTCTTCCCAATGATTGTCTTGTACCTCGTAAAAGTTTTCTCGGGTGGGTGAAAACGCATAGCGTTGTCTTCCTTCAGGCGCATAATAGACTTGGCCTAAGGATTGCGTGACGGTCACGCTGTTAGCGGTCACTTTGGCTGAGACTTCCAGGGGTCTGGGGTAGAGGTTTAAGGCATCTTCAAAACTTTGATTGAGGTTAATAAAACGCCAATCGGAGAGAGTACTTAAATGAAGCCAATTGCCAAGTACTTGGGTGGGTTTTCCCGTCTCCAAGGAACTGGCTCCTTTAGTGTGATTGGGGTAGCTATGTACCAAATTTGGTCCCATGCTATCGGCTTGATTAGACTTGGTATTTATCCAATGCAATGTTTCCGCCAACGGTTTGTAGACATAAATTGAATTGTCCGTATGGCTATGAGTTAAGACGAGTTCTGGTTGCACACCGTCTTTATTCCACGCTAATGTATGCCAACGGGCTGAACTAAACTTAAAACCATCATCCAAACTAGCGTGCGCTGTTTCTTCTATTCTATGTTTCACTGTATTAAAAAAATCCACCCCTTCATGACAGGCGCCTGCTTTTTCCCATTCACGTAAATCACTTGCACTGATATAGCCTTTTTGCGACACACCGGATTGATTTGCTTTTTCAGTCTCAGCCCATAATTCCATTAAATTCACATCGGCACTCTGCAAGTCTTTAAATAGAGACATTTTAGGCAAAATTGCCGAAGCAATTGAGACTTTCCATCTTTCCCCGTGTAATCTTAACCCAGGTTTGACTTTAAACTGATTTGCCACATTACTCGCGTAATTTTGGGTGACATCGCTTACGAGGGTTAAGTAAATGTTCGACATGTTTACGAAAAGTAACTTGACCAACCCTGTTCCCTCTATTTATACAAACAGAGACCACACCAATCAATTGTGTCGCGAACTTAGTTTATTAAGCCGTTTTTACCTCCCTTCGATAAAACGTTACAAATCCTAATTTAATTTCAAAAACAAAGCATGTAAGGGGTTCGCGCTTCCAAGCTACTGTACCCCTATAAAAACTACATACAAAAGCTAAAGCGGGTTGGCGCTACCAAGCAAACCGTACCCGCACTATTTTTACAAATCCATTAAAAGTTCCACATCCGCGCCGAACCAATTGTAGCCATACGGGGTCGAAGAACGTGTAGCAGGGTCAATGATGCGTTTATCAAACACCAGCTGATAATGTTTTTTACGTTCCGTGAGTTTGATTTTCTTGGTGACCTGATTGCGTTCAAAAAAATCAGGAATCGTGATCGCCATTCGACGCGCTTTTTCCAACGGTTCGTCTAACTCTTTTAAAATGTTTTCTTTCATCGTGTAGTAATTTAAGGTTTGTTTTGTCTCATAATTGAGAGAAAACCCACGTACTTTACATTCGACTTTACCTTTCTTCGTCAAGTAGCCATAGTTTTTCGCACCGCCACTGCAAAATTCCACGATTACGTCTCCGTCAATCTCGTCTGTGAATTCCCCCAAAAACGAACCCAGCGGTAGCTTGTCTTGACCCCGCTTGGTTTTATAAATGACCGAGTCTGTATCGTAATACAAGACTCGGTCACCTAAAAAATCAAGGGCATCGTAAAGCTTGAGGCGAGCCAGCGAAGTCGTGAAGGCCGCGATGAACACGTTTTGCTTGAACGAACGCTGGTATTCGTCTTCCGCTTTGGTCACCACCAACTCCATGACATCTTCAGAGCAGATACGTACACTGTGAATCTCATTCACCGGGTCTTCTAGCAGCTGAAACAACTGTGAGGGTTGGGTGATGCAGTGCGTCACAGGCTTGTTCTGTCGCTCACCAAATTTCCCCCATAAGCTGAAAAAGAAAAAAGTAATGTTATTGATTTCTTAGTATGGTCCGCAGATTATAATTTTACAGTCTGCATTGCTCCTTACATAGTCTAAAACATTTCACGAATTGAAATGTACAGTAAAACACTGCAATGTAAGTTTAAAATCTGCACACTTTTTCAACATATTTCCCATACAAAACACTGTAATTTTTGATTTGTAGTGTGCACTTGTGTTTGCACAGTAGTAAACATTTCGCGAACTCAAATTTGCAATAAAACACTGCAACTAATTTTTCTTAAGTGTAGACTTTGACTGCAACTTAAACAATTTAATATAACTAGTTACCTGTTCAAAAGTAATTTCGCAATGCTTCTTCGGCCCGGATTCACAGCAATCTTTTCAGGATCCAGCTTAATCCCCTCGTGTTCTTCATATTGCTTTACGTACTCTGCTTTCTGCTCTGGGGTTTCCACACCTGCAGGCCATCCGGCGCTTTCCTGTTTAAGTTTCAACCAGGTATTCACGTAGCCAGCGAAAAGGCCTTCACGTCTATTTTCTTCGGGGAAGTGCCAGACTTCATGGATCTTCACAATCTGATATCCTTTCTCGACTGCCTTCTGCAATTCTGGTGTGCACCAAGTACCTTTTAGCATTCGCTGTTCTCGGGTGTGACCACACATGTTGGACCGCTCAAGCAATGGTTTTTCTAACTCTTCGGCAACACAAGACCTGCAAAGAGGAAAAGTAAGTTTTCCGCCTGCTCTCACGGGCAAGACGGGGTGGTACAAGCGTTCCGGAGCCAGGATATCGACTTGAGCGATACCAAAATAATCGTTAATGTTCTGGTTTTCTGGACGAAAGATAATTTGCGGGAATCCCACTGGATAAGTTCCATATTTGTTAATACTTGGATACAAGCTTGTAAAATCAACATAACTAATCTCCTCGTCTTCTGCTGTTTTAGCGTACAGGGTCGCAGCGCCCGTTCGACCCCCAAAGAACGCGTCTCGCGGCTCAAGCGGCGGGACAAATTCGAAGTTTGCTAGGAATTCGGCCAGCTCAGGATCGGTTTGTTTCTGTCGGGCAAAGTCGCACCCCCACATTTCAATGACGGTGTAACCAGCGTCTCGAAGAAGAGCGGTTTTCTTCAGTGTGGCTTCGTAGACTTCGAACACCGTTCGGTCTGGATGACAGAATCGCTTCATATTGCCTTGCTTCGGGTAACATTTTCGGCAGCCGTGATAAATGCAACCGTGGTACTCGTAGACCGTATTGCTAGCTGCATGATAGCCATCCACATTGTAAGACTGAGCCGGGGTGATGACTTTAGCTTCCCCATCCAGTGAATTTCGTACATGCTGAAAAATAAAAAATATATATCTTTGTTACTGTTTCCTGCGCGGCCGCAGATTATAATTTTACAGTCTGCATTGCTCCTTACATAGTCTAAAACATTTCACGAATTGAAATGTACAGTAAAACACTGCAAATAATTTTTCTTAAAGGCAGACTTTTT
Source organism: Porites rus (assembly GCA_964035705.1). Lineage (NCBI taxonomy): Eukaryota > Metazoa > Cnidaria > Anthozoa > Scleractinia > Poritidae > Porites > Porites rus. Next base: position 22,175,159 of record OZ037999.1, read on the forward strand.
ACACAATTGTCTCATACATTTCCTTCTAATTTTTGATTTGTCCTATGCATGGACGTTTGCAAAGTATAAAACAACTCGCGAATTGAAAAATGTTGTAAAACACTGTAACTTACATTTTTAAAATGCAGACTTTGACTGCGACTAAAAAAATTCTTACCTGAATTCCGCCGCCAATCTTGGCATTTTCAAACTCCAACCACTGCAATGCTTCGATGCTTTGGTTTTGCTGGTTATGACGCCAACCGCCGAGGGGTTCCAACGCAATGGTGTAAGGTTCCAAAAACTTTTTCTGGAACACTTTAAAGGCGGTGCTCGCAATTGTGACACATTCAATGGTGGGATTGATTCCTGTTAGCTCCATCATTTCGCTTCCGAATTTTTCCATCGACTGAGTTAAGACTTTCACATCACTTTTCAAGTAGGCGGACAGTTCCTTTCGGCAATCGAAGATCGCTCCGCTTTCGACTTTGTCTTTGTGCCAGGAGAAGAATTCCTTGCGCCGTTTTTCCGTCATGCGTTCAGGGTGGTATTCTTCCGCTTTGGGATATACACCAATGTAACCCAGCTTGTCTTCACAGATATACGAATACGGAAAGAACCCCTTGTGAGCTTCCGTCAAATTAAATGTGGCAGGCAAGCGTTCCAATGGCATATTAAAAAAATTAAGCGAGTCGCGAAAAATCATATTACCACACTGAAACGATAAAAATTTTGCACCCATACTCAACACTTTTTCCACCTTGTACCCCTTATAATACAACAACTGCAAAATAAAAGAAGAATCAAACCCACGCATATTGTGTGCAAACACAAACACCTGCCGTTCCTTCAAATCATCCGTGACCGTTTTAGCCATCACATCATTCAACATATCCGAAGCCTTCCCTGCCTCGCGGTAGCTACCTCTCACATTCACATACTGCCAACCCACACAAACATCTTCAAAATCCCGATTCTCATCCAAACTACATTCAAAATCAATACAACAAACAAGGGGTGGCGGTTTCTCGTCTTCTTCTTCTTTTTTGTTTTTCTCGGCTTTTTCTGCTTCGACCAGTTCTTCCAGAAGGGCTCGGTCTTCTTCGCTGAAGGCATCTGGTTGCGCTGTTAGAAGGTCGCTTAATTCAGATGTTAAAGGCTGAATATAACACTGATGGTTGGGGCCGACTTTGTCTCTACAGTTAGGGCAGCGATATTCCCCGCAAACATGCTTCTTTTTCTTAGAATTCTTGTATACTTTGCAACATTCAGGACACTTTTTAAACATGCCGCAAACGGCGCTTTGCTTGTGAGCGGTAAAACATTGTCGTCCGTAAAATGACCGACCACAGTCCTTACAGTAGACAAGTGCACGCTTGTTGTCTTTAAAATCAGGACATTTTCCGTTTTTTCTTCTACAAGCTTGACAGTTCTGTCGAGAACAATTGTGATGAGCCGAATCTTCCTGATTGTAGCCTTTGTTACATTTGTGACAGTAATAGCTGCGATTGAGGAGAGCCGGCACGCTTCTTAATCCGTGAAAATGATGTTCGACTTTCAACAGACACAGTTTTTTCGGGGCAGAATCAAACGTCTCATCGTGGTACCAGAGAGCGCCACACACCCCTTCAAAGATTTTAATCTGGTAACCTTGAGGGCCGAGATGTTCTTGAATTCGTTGAATTTCAGGTAATCCACACGGTCCTTCGGGAACACCGGTTTCTTGATGAAGCATGTAGGCCAGATGTTCCTGCTGCCCACGTCCTTGAGAAATGTTTTCATACCCCGGATCTTGATCCACATAGGCTTTGGTCGATACCAATGCGCGGGCGAAACACAGGTCATCTTTGTTTTTGATTATAATCACGTATCTTTTTGCGAGCAACTGTTCAAACGACTTGTTGCCAGGATTTTTTTTTCGGGGTCTACCCCCACGCTGTCGGTTCTTGAAAAAGGACAGTTCAGCGTAAAATTCACCGTTGGCGGCATCGAAACTTTCCGCGGAGTTTAGCTGTTTGGCAAGTTTTTCCAACCATTGACGCGTTAAAGGTGAACCTTGGATCCACTCGCTTAAAGGCAAACGGGGGCAGCTGGTCCATGTATGTGAACCCGTGCTGTGATGAATCGCCATGGAAAGGGAATAATCCTCCACATTGGTAATGCCATTGCGAGGATCGCGAATAAAATTGATTAAACCCTGGTGAAATGCTTGTGCGACGGCTTCACCCTGAAATTCACCATTCGGAGACCGTAGTTGCCGAAGGGAAAATCGAACATTCATCTGGATAGCGACATCACGATGAAACGAACGCGGGGGTCTGACTCGCTCCATATTAACTGAAAATAACGGATTCCCTCCCTGTTGATCGCTCTGGCGTGAGGCGATTAACAGATCGGTTTCATCGTCTGAGTCCATCAATTCTTCACCTTGACTCGGTGTCCATTCTGTCTCATCCTCTAAAAAAGAATCGAGACTATCGTTCATCAAAGCGAGAATATAAGGATCCATGATTTTCGAAGATCGTTTTGGAAAAGCTCCACACAGTAAGACAGTAAAAACTGAATGACGCTCAAAGAGACGCGGCTTAGCTAAATTATCTGTGGAGTATGTGTTTTGAATGTCATTAACTTATCCTAAACAAAAGGTTGCCCAAGATTGCCTAATGACCTATTTTCCCTTAGTCAGCTATACTCTTTGTTCTTTTTCTAATTACTTTTCCAACTGATCCCTCAAGACTAAGTCTTTGTTCGTTTTTCTAATTCATTTTTGGCTGAGTCAGCTTTACTCTTTGTTCGTTTTCTAAGAAATTTTGGCTAATTCAGCTTTACTCTTTGTTCGTTTTCTAAGAAATTTTGGTTGATTCAGCTTTAATCTTTTCTTTTTCTTGAGTGTTCATTAAGTTCTAAGAAAACCCCTCCCAGCCTGAGCGTTGATTTGACAATCTCAGGGTGTGTTCCTTTCGGCGAATCGAAAAACGAATTTTTGATCCTACATTTGCCAGATTTCGCGGTCGAAAGGAACGTGAAATCCGTTTTGGGATTAACCGAAAGGAACACACCCTCAGTTCATTTCTTTTTTCCCCAAAGACACAAGTAAATTACACGCAAACTTAACTTTATTTCATTTTACCTCCCTTCGGTAAAATGTTACAATAAGATTCTTAAATAGTGCAATAAGAGGAACGTAATTTAGCCGCAAGTCAGCTAAGTCCTTTTTAAAGCACTTAATTACAAACGGGATTCAAGAAAAATAAATTAATACAGCTCTTCATAATAATCGCGAAAAACACCAGGGAAATTCTAATTTTAGGTGAGCGTAGGTTCGCTCAAAACGTTCAATCATTGTTTCAATACCAGCAAAAAAAGGATTGTCAACAAGCTTTAAATCATCGATCGTTACATTTAAAATTGTGATACGAAAATCAGTTGTCTGCCTATTGATTTCAATCCACTCTGTAAAAGGATTTAGCGGTGAAAAACGGATATCTTGCATCACTTTTCTAAAAGAAACCCAAAGAATTCATTATTCTCTGTTCAAGATTTCTGCGTCTACGTAAAGCGCTAGTGTGTCTATATAACTTAAAAAGTTTTCTTCGCTCACTTTGAAAATCAACGGCTTCATAACGATCATGACGCATCTGTCCTTCAACGGATAACCCCTCAATACAAATTCGAATACACTGAGAACAGTGTTCTTGATTAAAGGAAAGCCACTGTACTGAGCTACAGCAGCGACGTCTCTTAATCTGCCTCAAACATTTACTAAAAAAGAAGTAACAAATTTTACATGAATTCCAAGTGCCTACGAATGGATGTATAATAATAAAGACGAATTAAACGGGCTTCCCGATTTTTATCTACAAATTTCTGTTGCCTTTTCGCCACAATTCCATCCAATGTTAATTGTGTGCTTCGAATTCTTTTACAATGAGGACATGGAGCTTCTCTGTACTTAGCATATTTAGTGGAAACCCATTCCGTTTTATGGCAATACGTATTCCATCTTCTAAGTTTCACCTGGTTTATACAATTTCTAAAAAAGATAATTCAACAAGCGCGTTTAAAAACACGTTTTTACAATTCAATCATACAACGTTTGGTCTTGACGCTTAACCAGGTACAGTCTTTAATCCAAAACAGGGATTCCAGAATCGGTCTAAAAACACAACATTAACTAGAGTAAATTGTCGATTTGTTTCCACAATCGATTTAAAAACGCAACATCGCTTGGGTATATTTTTGAGCTTGAAAACAATGTTTCGATAAAACACAAATCTGCGTAGACAAACCTGAAATTGACGCGATGTTCTTCTCGAAAGCGATTCCTGTCTTCAAGGTATTGCTGCTGTTGTAGTTGTTGGGCAACTGGATGCCATGGTACTAGGAAGGTTTCTGCCATTAGTCCTTTATTCGGAACTGCGTCAAAGGCGAGCTGATATAATGTCTTCATTTTGGAAACAGGAACAGCAACGGATTGGAAGTCTTGATACTGTGAAGAGCAGAGCGGAGTGACTTTTCGCAAACTTAGCCTTGCTTTATGCTGTTCATGGGAGATTCACGCTCATTGGTGCGGGGACAACAAATGCGGCGCGGCAAAAACTGATTACCTTTTCGCCGTTCTTTTAAGTTTTTAAACCTTAGCGGTAAAAAAGTTCGCTGCTCTTTTAAGTTTAACGGTGGACGGCAAAAACAATTACCCTTTTCGCTCTTTTTCAAGTTGGACTCCTTTTGTTTTCGAATTCTGTTTTAAGATGAACCAGAAAAAATTTTATTTTCAACGATGGCTTCGCCTTTTGAAACCGAGGGAACGTTTTTGACACAACAGCAAGCAGATCATATCAACGAGAGGCATGTATCAAAGAACGAACATTTGAGAGCCTCTAAGTTTGAGTCACAAATCGATTTAGTCGATTTGTTAAAGACTGTCTCCGAACTCACCTGGGAACATCACGAAGACGTCTCCGTCATACACGAGGGCTGGAACGAATATCATGGACACTTTTATTTGTTCGTGTTTAAACTAAACCGGCAAATTGGTACAGATCCGGAAGGCTTCCCTGCCAAACACATTGCCGTCTACTATTCTGAGAAAGTACCAGGCGAGAAATGGCAAATAATCTCAGCCTACCCATTTAACTATGCGTACCATTCCCAATTTCTAAGTAGGAAAAACAGATCCTACTAATTCGTCTTTGGACGAACCCACAAACGGTTTTTTTAAAAACCACCAAATGATTTAAAGTCAATGACCAATAATGAGAAAGACTAGTTTATTTTTTCTTTTTCTTTCGTCGGGAACGGGCTTAGCGCAGTGCGTTAAGCGTTAGTACCGACGACAGGTAACTTTTCATTACGTTAAAGCTTACGGGTTCAATTCTTTCTTTCTTTCAGGTCTTCTTTTTTTCTAAGACCTAGGAGCAACATTATTTTAGCTGACTCAGCGAGTTTTCATGCAAATTTTGAAGCGCGCGTGAATTAGCATACGAAACCATCCACTGGAACGCGTTTCTTATAAAACTACACACACACACACACACACACACACACACATTCTAGGAACTTTTAGATTGCTCACGCTGTAAAGATGTCAACATCTAAGGAAGTCGGGGATGCTTGGTATGGCTGTCAAACAGAAATAAAACATCTAAAGGCTCATATTATCACACTGAAAGAGACTATTCGAATCCTCAAACGAAAAGAGATCAGAAAACAACAAAGAGAGAAGAAGAGCGACGCTGAGAAGAAAGAAGTGAAAAAAGAAGAGAAGACTTTGATCTACGATAATATGGTCGGGGACCTAGATATCTTATGCGCTAAATGTCAACGCTATCTGAAAACACTGTAATAAATTACTTTTAGCATTAGATCTTTATTTTTCTTTGAATAGCTTGTAGCGGCATGGTAGCATGGTAGCGAAATGTAAGGTACGGGAATCAAAACCTCGCTATGCCCTGTTTTTCTTTAATAGAGACTCTATGGCCGAATGGATAAGGCGCTTGACTACGGATCAGGAGATTCCAGGTTCAAGTCCTGGTAGAGTCATTTTTTCAGAAAACGTTCCGAAAAAGTTCAGAGCGCTCTCCGAGCGCCATCTTGAATTCTTAATTTGATTGACAACTTAGAACAATAGCCTTAAAACAATAGCGGCGGCGGCATCCTTTGAGTGGCCAGGAGCCCACCCTAACTACTTCCATTAGGCAAAGCGACAGCCTGAAACTTAATAGAGTGGACACGTTTATGGCCATTGTAGATGGATCGCTGGTTTTCGTTAGGCCTACAAACTGGACGTACAGTTCCATCTATGAATCCCCAGCAGTTATCTAGGGCAGCTCCTGCCTGTTGGATAGCATCAGCATACTGGCGAAGCTTGGGAGGGGATAACAAATCATGATTATACCTTGTAAGCAGATGATGCTAGCGCTCATAAATCAAGTCCATTATGTGGTTATTTATGATAGAAATCTCAGGAACCGGTCTGGCAAAATGGTAAACCAAATCTCCGTATCGGCAAGGGTAGGCATAGCGCTTAAGATACATGCATAATGCAGGTACCGAAGGTACTACTAAACCATTGTAAGTGGTTATCTCGTCAGGTAACTGCAGCTGTTCCGCAAGTTTATAAATGTCATCTCTGTAGAAACGAAACTCAACCTTGCATTCGTCGTTTGTTTTCTCGTCCAAATCGAACCTTTCGTAGTTCCAATACGGAAACTCTGGGTTTTTTGACTTATGAGCATCATATAAAAGTACAAATTCTTGTTCTTTTAAAAGGTTGTTTCGATAAGCGTAAGCAATACAAGCTCTTGTTTCTCTGAAGTTAGGCATTTTGGTTTGAACAACCCGGCTTATGATCATGAAGTGATAAAAAACAAACTTCAGAAACGGCGGGAAAATTTGCAGCAAGCGCACCAACGTCGTCGTCTTTACTTAAAATCGTAAATTCAAATTTCTAGATGACGGCGACGCAGGACTATGACGTGGCCCAACGGCGTCGTCGTGCGAAAGTCGTCAGTTCGTAAGCTCCCTATTAAGAACAAGGAATGGAACGCCGGAGAAAAGCCTGAAGAGAAATCAGTAAGAAGCAGTCCTTAACATATTTCAAGAGTGACTATTTTTTAAAAAAAAAGACAAGGCGTGCGGCGAGTCTTATTGTAATGCCATGGTGTTCTAAACTCCTAAGTGCGATTTTTAAAGCAACAGAAACACTAGGTGGCACGCCCGTGATTCTGTGAGTATAGACACCACGGCATTATGAAATCACTTGCGCACCAAGTGGAAATTTAAAGTTTAATATGTTTAAGCTTGAGTAAGCGAGTTTTATTGTAATTCCATGGTGTTCTAAACTCCTAAGTGCGAGTTTTATCATGCAACAGAAACACTAGGTGGCACGCCCGTGATTCTGTGAGTTTAGACACCACGGCATTATGAAATCACTTGCGCAATAACTGGAAAATTAAGGGGTTTACGACCTACAAAAGCTATATGTGTGTCTTAGAGTGTTTTTTAATAGGAGATTTTCTTGTAGGAGACTTTCCGCCAGTTATATTTTTCGGCATTTATTAGTAAAAGATTTGTTTTCTCGTTACAGATAAAACACGCGTAGCAAAATTCCCATTTCCGGCACTTTTAGTACGTCCTAGAAACTGGAAAGCACAGTACGTAACCGTTTATTCGGAAGAAGGCTTTTCTTTTTCTTTTTGATATTTATTTAAAACAATACTGTTGCGATCCGTTCATCGAAAATCTCTGCTAATGCGGTTACATTTCGAAAACGATATTTTTGTGGTCTCGCGTTCTCCTCACGCGCGTCCTTTTGCTTTTAATCACCTGGAAACTTTGGTTTTACGTGGTAGTTAGAAAGAAACGTTTCGGCGCGGCCCGCACAATGTAAATAAATTTAATTAAAGTGGCCGAGTGTTCTGAAGTTGCTCTCTTTGAAAAGACATTTGTAATTTTTAAAATAAAATCGATGATGTATTTACGGAGGTTCCGGTTATCGTTTGGGGACAAAAGCATATTTTGATTGTGTTAATTGCTCTTGTCGGAATAAAATGTCATATGAATTAGCGAGATGACGTGCTAGTAATACGTTCCAGGGTTTTCTCATGGTTTCCGACCTTCAGTCCTGCACTATGTTGTCAACACTTCCTTTGTTTTATATTGCGCAATCGGTCAATTCAGATGACCGTCGTACACGTATCTAAGGCTTGCGGGTCATCGTGCATGGGAGGGCATGTGATCTCCTGCCTCCTTGGTCATGTGATAGAATCTCAATCAAACTTCAACTTACAGGTAAGTCTCGTTTAATTTTCCAATTCTATCACATGACCGGAGGCTAGGAGATCCGATGAGACTTTAAAGCTCTGACACAGCCCCAGCAAACATAATGTACCTGTAGCCATACTTGTATAATGAAATGATTGTAAGTTTTTTTGAGCTTAATGAAACAATGACCTTATTCCACCTGAATACTTGTAACATTATTAGTTTTGTCATCAGCTTCATGAACAAAGTCATCCCGGAACATTGAACTTACAAGAAAATGTAAAACATGAACAAATATAATTAATGGTATCTGAAACATTAAACTACAAATGATGTTTGTTTGGTTTGAGTTACATCTGAAGAACTGTATCCGCTAAGGTTTGTTGCTGAATGATAGATTTGTGGTAAAACTTTTGAAAAGTAGCCGCTGACCCCCATCCAGCAGTAGCTAGAATAACATCCAGAGGGAGATCTCTCTCTTTTGCTTTGGATGAAGTAGCTGCCCTGGTACTATGAGCAGTGAATTGACTTGTATCAATTCCTGCTGATTCCAGTCCGAGTTTAACCCATCTAGAAATAGTGTCCCTAGAGACTCCTTTGTGTGGTTGTATGAAGCTGACAAATAGTTTCCTCTCGGTGCCACTCAAAGTTGCTGTCCTCTTAAGTTACTCTTTTAGTGTGAGGAAGGAACAGGGGGCATTGTCTGCGTGATAACCGTTTATTTCGATGCTATTTTTCCTCTTATTGGGTTTGCTGGTCTTGATGTGTTCTAATAGGTCAAATGTACATGACAGTGGCGACATGGTCATACCGTCCAGGCTAATAGATAAATGGTTTGTCCTCGTTGCCCAGTGGCTAGCAATAATAGTAAGAGAAGCTTTAGTGTTAAGTCCTTTAAAGAGAGCTCGTCCAATGGCTGTAGTGTCTTCAGGTGTTTAAGTACGATGGCAACATCCCAAATGGTTTTGTACTTGGGCTGTGGTTTACGTGTCTCGTAGATTCCTTTTAAGAACCGGGACACCAGTGGATGGGAGCCAAAAGGGTGTGGGCCTTCAATATTGAGGATCAATGACAAGGCAGATCTTTCAGTGTTGATTGTAGAGTAAGTTAATCCTCGATTATATAAAGACATTAGGAATTGAAGTGCTTCACCTTTCTTTGGAGAACTGTGATTGATCTTCCTTTCACGACAAAATACCAGCCACCTTTCCACATAGTTTTTGTACTGTTTTTTAGTTCCTGTCCGCCATGAGGCCATGAGGATGTCGGTAATGTCTGAAGAAAGCTCTTGCTGTGCAAAGGTGTTCCTGATAAAGGACAGACCATCAGATGCAGGGTTTTGTGTAGTGGATGTGGCTCCTTGAAGTGAGCATGACATAGCAAGTTTGGTGATGGCTTGAAAATCCAAGGTTGGCTGTACAGTAGTTGGAGGACAAGTGGGAACCAAGTCTGTGTTGGCCACACAGGGATTTGTAATATTCCCTTTGCTTTGTCTTGTATAATCTTTTGTACACACTTTGGGATCAGACTGAAAGGTGGGAAAGCAAAAAAGTTAAAATTGCTCCAGATTATGGCAAAAGCATCCACATAGGTGCAACCCGGATCTGGTTTCCATGAGCAACAAGTGTCCAGTTGGTTATTAAGCCGACTGGCAAACAGATCAATGTTGAGCTCAGGGAAGGTAGAAAATATTTCTAGGAAGTGTGCTTTGCTAAGTGACCACTCATGTTTGTCTGAAAACTTACGTGACTTATTATCTGCACTTGTATTTAGCTTTCCAGCTATGTGCACTGCTGACACCCAAATATCCCTCTCTATACACCAATTCCAGATTTCCTTTGCTAAAGCATTAAGCAGGGGTGACTTGCTACCACCCATATTGTTAATATAGGAAACCGCTGTTGTGTTGTCAATCTGTAATTGTACATGAGTCTGGTGAGTGTTGTTGCAGAAAGCCTTAAGGGCAAAAAAGGCGGCCTGTAGTTCTAAGATGTTTATGTGGTTTGTGGCCTCAGCCGATGTCCACCGTCCACCCGTCTTATAAAATCGCTTATTTGAAATGTACTCTTAACCTGAACTCAAATTCCAAAAATGAAGCATTTTCGTGAAATATAAGCCGAGAAAACGAAGGCCAAAGTTGGTATCTAAGAGCGCTTTTTTAGAAATATTTATCATCACAGGGCTGAAATCCGACGCGATACTTTCCGTTGTTGACAGAAATGTGTGAAATGTGTATGAGTTTCAAGTAAGCCAGGGCAAATTATAGCAAAATTCGCTTACATTCTGCTTCCCCAAATTTGTGCAAATCCATTTTTTCTTTCAGTGTGTAAAGAGAAACATTGCACTGCAAGCAATCTACTGTTTTCTCAAAATATAAGTTGGTCAATGCAGATTGAAACTTTGGGCCAAATTTAACTAGTTCAGTCTAACGTGACCATATTTCATTGGTAACAGGTTTCGAAGACTCCGTTATTGTGGGAAACAGAAAAAACCACTAAATCTTATTAGGCAACTGGCTCGCACCTGTGGCTAAAGGTATAAATTCTCTCTGGAAGCGCTGTTGGCGTGCATCTGTGGACGGCTGGGCTACAAGTACATTTCACTCACGATGTGATGGCAAGGGACCGACTGTAACAATATTAAGGGTCGGGAGATACATTTTTGGCGGCTATACGAGTAGTTCATGGGGTGAGTAAGCATTGTAAACAGAGATGATTCTAGTTTCGGTTTCTAGCTTTGTTTATAAAGTAAACAAAGCTATTTAGTGAGCATCATCAAAATGATTCAGCCTTTGAAAGCAGATTGAAATGAGTTTTTTCACTTTTCTTAAGTCTTGTTCTAGCATAATCCCACCCCCTATCCTCCCGTACCATTTCCTGAGTTTAAGGACGATTCTTCTCATTAGTAGGCTTTGATTGAAACCAGAAGTACTTATCCGGCCATAAATATCATGATCTGTTAGCTGGGAATTCTAGGCTCTAAACTGAAAATGAAAAATAATTAAAAACAGTATAGCATGTTAATCAGGCCAGTTGTGCTGAACCGATTTATAAGATTTAGATTCAATTTCGATGAAGCCTGTTACATCAACTCCACGTACTTTGATAAGAAAAACTGTGTTAAAAGGTTCAGCAGTCAGTTCAAACGAAAACGTCAAACTTCGTGGCAAAACAGTGTGTAAACTGCGTCTGAGTGAATTTACCATTCAATAGTACCTCCGTTGATTTGTTCAGTTAAAATATAATGAAAACAAAAAATATTTTCTGTAATGAATATTTTTTCAGTGTAGATCAGTTAATTGGCACTCTTTCCGTTAAAAGACTTGACGGATTTGCTCTAAAGGCTATTTGTTTAGTTTTGTTTGTTTGTTTGTTTGTTGTTTTTTTGGCATTTTTTTCATTTAATTTTTATATTTAGGTTTTAAAATGTTTGTACTTGTCCTACAACTACAAAGTAAAATAAATGAAACATATCAGACTCACATTCGCTTCAAATGAGAAAATTTGTTTCCAGGTTTGTCTTCAGTGTCAATGCACTTGACGGCTGGTTTTAATTTCTAAAGTGAGTACCAGAACAAACGGTGCTAATTACACTTGGTTCCATCTTTGATATCTTTCTGATAAATTCCAGCAGTGGGAACCAGTACGACTCCAAAGCATTTTTGTTTTCACTGGTGAACAAACCAGGATGGGCACCTGTTAAACTGCCTCAGACAGGGACAGGTAGTTTAAAAAGAGAATCAATTTACTGTAGCTTTGGGTATGGACCTTCGGAGGAGGAAATGACATTCACATTTCCAACTACGCGTCATCCAATAGCAAGTCTTACACCGACCTTGGCTGGACTTACAGCCCACCGAGCGGGTACAGCGGGGGCAGCACCTTCGCCAAAGCATTCCTGGCAGGAACTGTCTACTTCACACCAGACGAAGTAGAAACTTTTTACGAAACAAACAGGAAATAATAATTAATAATGGAACACATGCACTTTGATATTAGTATTCCATTAGCCTTAAGCATCAAGTTAATAGTCCCAAAAACGAATTCATTATATACTGCCCTTTATGTGCCAAACGAGGAAAAAAGATGAAACACCCCATAAGGCACCCGATAAGGCACACCGGTAAAAAGTCTTAATAATAATAATAATAATAATAATAATAATAATAATAATAATAATAATAATAATAATAATAATAATAAATGTTATTTAGCCAGGGTTATCTCTTCAGCATAAAATGCTGTTATCAAAATCCAGGTTTTCCCTTTATAATTTAAATACAAAATATAGATTTAGTGATATAATGACGCTTTTGACTAACTTTTGCCATAACTACCATGTAACACCTTTCTCAAATAAGCGCCGCACCCTCTCAACAATAGTGCGAAGCGTATTCATTGGTATTGACGAGACATTTTTAAAGCTGAAAATTATTATTGTTGTTATCATGAGTCATTGATTTATTTCTCAAAGGGGTAAGGGATGTCAAAGCTGCCGAAGCTAACTTTTTTTAATTTTAATGTCATTTTAATCTCTTGTTTAACTACACAAGGAAAGGGAGGCTGCAAACCAATATAGACAAGATACATTTTATGTCTTTATTAATTTTTGTCTCCGAAGTCTACTAAAGGTCACATGTTGATTTTCGCCCACAGTAATATTAATAATTTTCTAAGTTTCAAAGCGTCCAGTATCAAGGCGTTTTGTTTATAAGTACGTATACACTCATTTTCCTTCCAAGTCTTCTCTAGAAGAGCTAAGGAAACCTCAGATTACCCTTAATTTTACAAGCCCTTAATAACAAACATCTTTTTGGAGTGTTTTATTTAAGAGGCCAAATAACAATGGAGCTCAGGCTAGAGCTGAATCAAATGTTTTCGTGCGGGACCTCTCAAATCAATCAATCAATCAATCAATCAATCAGTCGATCAATCGATCATTCAATCAATCAATCAATCAAACTGCTTAATGGCAAATGCAATCATCTATGATCTTGAGCCAAGAAGCATGTTGGAATGATACGACCTACAGAAAACACATGCAAACAAATCTTGAGATATATGACGAGATTCATACTCCAAATTGTTAGTGTTGTCTCGTCAATTCAAAGAGAGGCCGTTTCTCTGACTCATTATTTTCTTTTTTTACGAAAAATGATTTTGGTTTCTCCGTCACTTTTATGAAGGCTGTTTCGTCGCTAAAGAATGTTTTCTTGAAGTGTGAACATGGCGTTGAATTTTAGCCATTATCTAATTTCTCCCCCAAACGTTTTTGACATCAAATCCAGGCCCTATACTTTGTAAATCTGTTGAAAGTGTCAAGGACCTAGGGGTCACAATAAAGCACGATCTATCTTGGGGTAACCACGTCTCCTACATAGTAAACAAGGCGAACAAAGTGTTAGGTGTAATAAAGCGATCAGTCGAAAACGATATTCGGAATGCGTTTTCTTGCCTCTTTAAGTCGTTGGTAAGACCTATACTCGAATATTCTGCCCCCGTCTGGAGCCCCTACCAAAAAAAGGATATTGAATCCTAGGAAAAAGTCCAAAGAAGAGCACCACGGTTAGCCTTAAAGCAAAAGCGCGGAGAAATGATGTAAGAGGACCGCTGCCGCTCACTGAATTGGAAAACTCTGGAGAAACGTAGAGTTATTATCTCTAGTTCAGTGCTGTTATTATCTCTAGTTCAGTGCTACAAGATAATTTCTGTGAGGTAGATTTCACTTGAGATTTCTTCACAAATTTCTGGTATATTGTATTTACATCAGCACCAGAGTCTAACTGAAATCTGACTTCACAACCATTAACTTGCATCAAGGCAGTTAAACTTTTATGATCAGCCCCTACCACAGCCAACCACTGTTCAACACATTCATCGGAGTCTCTCCCTTCATTAAGTAAATTTACCTTCTTACATTTGACTTCAAAATGGTTTCTGCCCTTGCAGTAATTGCAGGTTTTCGCCCAGGCAGGACATTGTGTCCTTGCTGCTTCATGTTGCTTCATGCTGGATCGTTTTTGTCATCGTCGGCTTCGAAGTGGAAACGATCATAGACTTCGAGAACTTGCGGGCCAGCACAATGTAAAATGATCGCTGTTTGTCGCTGTTTCGGCTTGTTATTAGCTCCACTAGCTTCCATGTAGACTTCCAATTGACGCTTCCATTTCCTAAAACTATCAGCAAAATTACGATCGGTCAGATCCAGGTTTGGCGGTGAATGGAATTGTGCCATCTCCATGTGGAAAATATTGTTATCCTATTCTCACTCGTTTTCCAGAAGGAGTTTGACTCCTTATACAAAAGAAAAATCGCTGCCACCATGTTGACAAGTGCTGCTTCAGGCAGTAAAACACAACTCAGCTAGGTCTCAAAAGTATGTAAAGTCAGAACTAGAACTAAAAACATGGCGGGTCCTACACACATGTCATATATAGTTTCCAGGCCCTTACGGTTCCAACCGACTCGCGGGCTCATAACAATATACTATCAACAATGGGTGGTTTAATTTCTAAAGTAAGTATCAGAACAAACCGCACTAATTACACTTGGTTCCATCTTTAATTTCTCTCTGATAGATTCTAGCAGTGGGTGGCTGTATGACTCCAAAGCATTTTTGTTTTCCCTGGTGAACAAACCAGGATGGGCACCTGTTAAAGTGCCTCAGACAGAGAAATATAGTTCAAGGAGACGTTCAATATACTGTGCCTCATCGTATGGACCTGTATGCGGAGACGGAAATGACATTCACATTGTCAACTACGCGTCATCCAGCAGCTATTCTCTCAACAACCTTGGCCATACTTACAGCCCACCGAGCGGGTACAGCTAGGGCAGCACCTTCGCCCGAACATTCCTTGCAGGTTCACACCAGACGAAGTAGAAACTTTTTACGAAACAAACAACAAAAAATAATAAATAATGGGCCACATGTACTTTGATATTAGTATTCCATTTATAAGTGTGAAAACATTAAGTTACTTGTCGCTAAAACGAATTCTTTATATACTGTCCTGTATGTACTAAACGTGGAAAAAAACGATGAAATGCTCCATAACGCACGTTCAATTCAGCGGTAAAAGGTTGGTTATCTTCATTCATATTCTCCTTTTATAACTTAAATACAAAATACATATTTAGTGATATAATGACGTCTCGGACAAACTTTTCTTAGAGTTACTGTATTTACTTGAAATAACACCATCCCCAAATAAGCACCACACATTCTCAAATAACAAGTGAGAAGTGTGTTTTGAATTTTGTAATTTATTGCTATTTTTTTACAAACGGTTTCCAAAAAATCTAGTTGGAGAGTGAATGCATAACTGCGGGTGGTTCCAATAGGAAATTTTCCGGAGCACTCTAATTTCTTAAAAGTTAAAGTCCTGTTTTCTAGGTCGGAATGATACAAAAAAAATTATCCTTTAATATAAGTTTCATGCTCCTGCAGCAGTTTCTTTGTAATTAATGGAACCGATTTGTGCTAAACGCAAATCCGGGACGAAATTTAACAGTCCTGAATTTTGCTTGCCATCAGGCTAAAACGCGGAACCGACAGGTTGCCTATGTAAATGGTAAACAAGCAGTCTCTAGTTTTGGATTCTCGATAGTCTAAATAATAAACGGACCCGGAAAGCCGCTGTTGTTAACAGTACTTCAAGATCAAGTTTGCAATAGTTTTGAAGATAATGAACATAACGTCTTGTAGTTAACAAAAAATAGGCTCTCATTTGCCTGGATCCGCGCTCATATTCTTAAGATTTTAATTGTATAAATTAAAGCGGTCGGGACTTTCGAGAATTTCGAGAAACGTGCCCCTTGATCGTTCTGTTATTCGCGGTAGAACTGATCTTTTCTCCCGCCACCGTGGCCCCTTTTCCCAGATCACGTGCTTTAAATTTCGCCTGCCTTACACTTGCGCGTCATCCCTACTATCTGAGAGGGAAGGGTGCGGCTACACGTAGGCTAAACGGCTGAAACAGTGACAGTCACTTCCTGACCAGTTTCACTTGATGAGTATTATTCATGGTGTTATTTAAGATTTCACACCAAAAATGTGTATGGAACATCCTACAATGGTTGAGTATTGCCTCGCAATTTTTTTTTAAAAATAGTCCCGTTTGTTCACCTCGTTAGTAAACGACAACAGATTAATCTCCCAAGCGCTTGGTAAGTTTCCCTATTCCTCTCCGACCCATAACTCTCACGTTTGGAGTTTTAATTGACTGGTGCACAATTCTTCCTTACGGATACTTTATTATAGCCTTATCTACCCATACTTTTTCTACTGCACGAGCGTCTGGGCATCGACCTTCCCATCAAACCTCAGAGGAATTACACTTACAATTCAATTACACTGCAAAAACGGTTTTGTAAGAATAATGTCGAGGAGTACTGTCGATGCTCACACTGACCCTTTATTTAAAAATTTAGAAATTCTGAATCTTGAGAGTATCTACAAACCTGGAATAGGAAAATTTATGTATCAGTTCAAATCCGGCTCACTTTCTTATAGTTTCAATCATGATATGGTTTTTAGTGACACGCCAGGTGCATTCTTATAGCACTAGAAGTGTGGAGCTCTTTTTATTTGCCACAACGCAGGACTAATATAAGAAAGTTCTCTATCACTTTTCAAGGTCCTAGTAAGTTATTTAACCCTCGTAGTTTTGAAATTCGAAACGCAATTAAAGTACTGCTTCCTTTGTCTGTAAGCTAAAAGCATTCCTCTTATCATAAATATATTTTTTTTCTTTACCACTGCTTTTCATTTTCATTTTTTTTTTCTCATTTCTTTTTTCTTTCCACTTTTTAAGCCTAACTATGCTTAATACGATTATCTAATATATTTTACGATTTACAGTAGCTCTGCCATTGATCTTTGGATGTATATAATTCTGTTAATATTTTGTTGCAATAATTTGATTAAGGGAACCCATTCCTTAAGCACGGTGGTTTCCCTTGGGCTTCCTCGCCTAAATATTTAGATTTTCTTTTTTTTTTTACATCCTTATGGTAAAACAATAAACTGAAACTGAAACTGAAACTCAAACAATACGTGTGGACGCCAATGCTAACAGAACGGCTGATCACTATCTCTAACGCATCACGCAAGACCCACAGAGAGATGCTGATCACTTCTCTACAGACCTCGAAAGACCTTTGGTAAACAGCCAGGGCAGCTCGCTTTACGTCGACTGTAATGACATTATTAAAGCAGTAATTGTTGTTATGGTCATCATTTATCGATTTGTATCCAAAGGCGGATTGACCTAAAAAGCCAACTTTGCTAGAAAGCGTTTTTCTTTCTTTCTTTCTTTCCTTCTTTCTTTCTTTCTTTCTTTCTTTCTTTCTTTCTTTCTTGCTTTCTTTCTTTCTTTCTTTCTTTCTTTTTTTCTTTCTTTCTTTCTCTCTTTCTTTCTTTCTTTCTCTCTTTCTTTCTTTCACTCTCTCTGTTAGTAAGCACAAGAGCCATTAATTATTGCTCTTGGAAGGAAGATAAATAAACGTAATGTAATGGCATTTTTTTTTTCCTTTAAAAAAAAAAGTAAATGGTACATACCATGACTGGCTGGTTATAATTGGTTCTGAGACTCGTACCCAGTCGCTATTTATGTGTGTTTGTCGGCTAAGAGAACTTTCGGGAAGGTTAAGGCGCGCTGGATGGCATGGGAAGGTACGAAGGAAACATATTGACGGGAGTAACCGAATTTCTGAAATGTCACTGATCGAAATGAACAACAAACGGGAGTTCTTTGATAACGATTTTAGGCTTTCGAGGCCTTTTCGCAATAAATTGAACTGATCTGTGCTTTTAAAACGCCAATCCACAACGAAATTACTAGTCCTGAATTTTGCTTACCATTTGCCCAAACACCAAAACCGATTGGCTACGTCAAAAATTGATGATTGAACAGTTTACCCTGCTAGCACAGTCGGTTCGATCTCTCCAATAGAAGTCGTTTAATACCTACGAAAGATCGAAGTGACTCTGCTAGAAGGGTATCAACAGTTTTAAAGATAACATAATTCGAGCTATCCACCATTTTCACACACCTCATTTACCCCCCCGGAATTTTGCATAATCAATGACTTCAGTTTATCTTGGGGCGAATATAAAAACCCAGGAGGGATTAGTTGAAAATTGCAGAATGCGAAAAGAAAAAAAAAAAGAAAACTACTCAGGCAAGTTAAGGCATGGGTTGAAAGGCTGAAAAGACCCCCACAGAGAATGCAAAGATCGGGGCGGGAGGGGGGGGAAGAGACGAGGTCTGGGACCGAGAAACGATGTTCTCACAACTTGCAAAGCGGTCACCCAGCGTGGTGGTCAGCGGATAACTACAGTATTTTTCCCACAGTAAATATTTTAGAAGCAAGAATTGAAGCGAACCGGCAGAGGAAATCAGAAATGCTTAAAAAATTGAAAAAAATTATATCATGCAACTTTGTTTTTCTTGCATATCGTATTTGTCTTTCGGTACTGAAATGCGGGGGAAACTAAAACGCAACCGTGCTAGATCTTAACCAACAACAACGCGCTCGATGGATTTATTTATAGGTTACATCGTTTTTGCCGGGCAAGGATAACTTGATGCTGATAAAAATTACTGGAGCAAGTGTCAAATTTATCGGAAGCAAGTATATTCAAGAAAGCTTTACAAATATGAGCCTACTGCTCTACATATCATAACTGAATAAAAATTAACACTTCATAACATTTCACTTCGTTTATTTCGATCAGTCAACACCTTGTTGAATCCAAAGTTAAAATTCAAAACCATTCTAAAACAAATCACAACTACTAATGTAAGCTCTGTACCTTGAAGCGACTTTAACTTTCCTAAGGTTTGCAGCAAAACACTGCTCGATAGCTCAACTCTTCGGCGGCCTTTTCTTAGCAGCTATACGGAGCTAGCTATATGTTGCATTTTCCAAACTCTGCAAAGGGAAATTGTTTAACAGATAAAGAAAACCACACACTATGTCTGAAAAGTGACATAAAATCAATAAATTTGCGAATTACCAAAATAAAATAGTGAGAAACAGTCCCGCCTTCGACTGCCATGTTTTTGTTTTTTCTCAAGACCGTTGATCTATGGTTGTCGACGGAATGCCCATGATTAGTACACAAACCCGCTGGCAAGACCCTTGCTGATCGCTTTGCAAGTTGTGAGAACCTCGATTGGATTTCATTTAAGAGAATGTATGGGAAGTAGCTCCCCGCTCCCCCCCCCCCCCCCCCCCCCCGCAAAGATCTTTTTTTAAAATCTATTATAAGTCACGTGACCTTTTTTTCCTTATTTTGTAATCATTGCTCCACTCAGGCATACGTACATGCAGGGCTATTTCATAATATCCAGGCCCCAGGGGCCGCACTCACATATTTTAATGACGGGGGGGTCCGAAGGATTTTTTTGGGTCTGACATTTTGGCCAAAAGGGATTTTTTTGGGTCTATGAAAGACGCCGGGATTTTTTTGGGTCGCGAAAACAACACAGGGATTTTTTTGGGTATTGTATTTTTCATCAGCTCAAATCAACAATAACATAAGTGCAATTTACTGCTTGTGCGGTATTACGTGATATTTCTGAGATTGTAATCTATTTGAAAAGTAATTACCGGCACTCCACGCGCATCTAATCCAGAGAGAAATATTCAATAGGTCACGTAATTCAAGGCCTTTCAAGCCAGTCATCAAGAGCACAATAGAAACACTGTATACAAAGTAAACGTTTTATGAATTAGATGTTTACCCGCTGATATATATCTATTATCAAATGATCACGTTGCTATGTAAAAAATAAAGGCAAGGAAAACTGATTTTGTAACTAAACTCAAACCGGGAGTCAATGCTGTTGAGTTCCAGAAAGAGCTAAGAGGTCCAGTCAGTTGTGATCCCATTTTTTTTTGTTGTATGAAGAAGTTCTCTTGAAAATATTAGTAACATAACATCAAGCTTGCCAAAGTGGTTTATGAACCCATACAAAGATGTGGCGCTGACTCAGTTATTTCAGAAGATAAGTAATAAAATTTGCTGCTGCAAAAAACACTGAGGGATTTTTTTAGGTATGCTAAAAAAAAGTAGGGATTTTTTTGGGTAGACAAATTCTGAAGTTGGGATTTTTTTGGGTATAAAATGTGAACCTCTGTCGGACCCCTCCGTCATTAAAATATGCGAGTGGGCCCCTGGGATCCAGGCCAAGGGAAAAAAACCGCTGCTCTTTCATTTCCTTTCCCCGGTTTGACCGTTAACGATCATTTGCAGGTCATGCTACTAATTTTCAACGATGAATATGTCACATATTGTTAAGGTTACCGAGCTAAAACTGTTTGTCAAGTTTCATGACGAGTGATCAAAACAATCCGTTTCAAATACAACTTCGCCCAAATTATGAGGTGATCCCATGCCCTGAGTATCAGGTAATTATAACAAACAAAATGGGCTGTTTTTTGACTGAAATCAAGCTTTTATTCTCTGGCTCAGTTACGTCATTCGCGCAAAATCCACAACAAAGAGCTTACGTTTTTGTTTTGAAACTGAAAACCATAAGCGGCATTCGGCGCTAAGAGGTGGGTTAAATTTGTGGATTGGTACCGCTTAGGGTGCTAAAATCTAAATACCTGCTACCAGAGTTGATACGCTTAATTAGGATAAAGATTTGTGACAATACTTTGTGACAAAAATGTAAAATAATATTCCTATTTTTCTTAGCCAAATTTTAAAGGATCAGGTTTTACTGGCAACTTTCCCACAATCTTCCGTCTTCGAGTGAAACCCCGTAAAAGAAAACGATTGTGAAGCTGCAAAAATGAAATCTTTCAACTCGCCAAAATCTCACCGTCTCCTTGATTTTGTTCCGTCAATTAGGCCATCGTTCCTTTCTGTGATGTTAGTTTTCGTTTGTGGATGTCTCTGGGTGAAGAATGAAACAACAAACGAGCGACTGATCGCACTGGAATCTCGCATTCATTGTTTCCCATGCGGTAAGAGAGGCTCGGTTGAAAACCTTGACACTAGCTTGACTCTTTCGCCGACAACAGATTCTGCAAACGGTTTTTACAAGAAGATGCAGACACATATTTCAGAAGGGATCGGTTATACCGCAGGTAAAATCGTTACTGTATGACTTATCTAGTCCTACGGTGTAGGAGTTGTCTAGTCCTTTTGAGGATTAGACAATCTTTCATGACGGAAAACTGGGTGATGCTTTAGGAAATAGGGTTGTGCATGTGACTAGCTGTGAAGTGAGCTAAATAGTATTTTACTTCTAGTTTTTTGCGCTGTTTTAATTGTTTTTTTTTTTAGTTAAAATGCTGTTTGGATGTCCATATCACAATTCAAGGGGACTGAATGTTACACTATTAGCATTGAAAACGATATCTTTTGTTTTACATCCTCTAAAACAGATTTTATTTGGTCTAACACACTATGGGCTTCCTTCCGCGTCCTTCGAGTATTATTAGTTTCCATCCCTTTTCCACTCCCTTTCAAACGCCTGCCATGTAGGTTAGCGGTCTAAAACGAAAACATAATTACTTTGAAGCCCTTTCGGTTACATTGCTATTGTTAGACAGGCGAATACTGAACTATGCAGGCAAAGGGTAACGTCATATCTGCAATTTTTAAATTGGGGATACAATTTGAATAACCTGCTGCCTAAAACAAATGCAAAAGCAACATTAACAAACTGATGGTCAGTCGACGCCTCTAAATACACTTCGGCCACCTTCCCCTATGTTCTACCCCATTAATGGTAGAAAAAAAAAAACAGAAAACGGTAATGTAATGAAAGATGTGCCAGTAATCGGAGACCCATGTTATGCGCACAGGGTTCTGGGATCGCCAAGGGGCAAACATTGCAAGTCGCTACAAAAAAATGTAGTTTCTCCGTTAAAAGCAGTGCGTTTGGAGATATAGAACAAGAATCGCCGAAAGGTGAATAAAAATAAACAAGTTAGCCATTCATTTTAAGCAGGAAACGATTTGCATTATTTTCACGCCCCCCTCCCACAATTCCTCTGCCCCCCAAAATATAGCGCGACAGTATAACGTGACTAAATTGACGTAACCGGAAATTCCAAGACTTATTGTTGATCTACGAGTATAAAGTGCAACAGGGTCAACTACTCGCCACTAGGCTGACTTACACTAGACAGAAATATTGTATTGTAAGAAAACCAGAAGTTTACTTAAGCAGACAGTCAACTGTCTATTGATCCCGATACAGGGGCCTCACTGACTGCAACCCTCAGACTTTAAATAGACAATACTAAATTGCGGTCTACAGTCTACCTGAAAAAGCACTATTTTTTTCCACAAGATAAAAAATACAGTTGACTCTCGATAACTCGAATCCTCGCTAACTCGAACCTCGCGCTAACTCGAACCCAAATCGATTTCCCCTGGATTTCCGCCATACATTTACTGTAATTTTACCCTCGGTAACTCGAACTCTCGATAACTCGAACTCCCGTTAACTCGAACCAATTTTCGTTTCCCCTCAGGTCATTTTCTATACAATTTTACCCTCGATAACTCGAACCATGTTTTGAGCGCTTAAAAAGTCGGGAAAAACAGTGTACTGGCGTCGGAAACATTGGAGTCCCATTGACGTGTTGCAGGTATAGTTCATTAGTGGAGGCTGATGTTGTTTCTCACGAATCTAACGTGAAACAGCTGTACTTCTCAAAACAGTAAAACTCAGGCTCTATTTAGACTACGTTCACTGTACAGTAAAAACTGTTTTTACTGGGCTGCCTGTGGCACAGCCCAGTTATAAATTGGGCTCGGTTTTTCCTTCCTTCAATTCAGTACTTCAAAAGCGAGCTTTTAGGTAACAATATCCTTGCTTTTACATTTAATTTTTGTATTGATTTCATTGATATTATCTTTCTTTGTTTTTATCATCATTTATGCAATTATTGTAATTGCGTAGCCTGTGTACAGACGTCCCCCCTCCCTCAGGAATAATCGGGAGAGGAGACGTCTGTGAATCGCCGTCGTTAATCGTGTTTCGGTATACATTTGCATAAATTATTTTTTTGTTCCTTCGCTGACAGTTGAAAAGGCACATGTAGGTCGGAAAATAGCTCTGGTGCCTGTGCACAGGCTAGCCGAACATCTTCACGCAATGTCCACCCAAAAATCCAGATATAAGATCTCTGATTACAGTCAAGCCAGGTTAAGCGTACCTCCCAAGATCCCATTAATGCATTTATTATTCGAAAGTTGAACCGTTGGGTTGTAGATTTCAGATTCATCCCTGTGTGCATTGTTGCATGCGTAATGAGCCGTGAATTCACACGCGATTCAGTTACGAAATTTCTAGCAGCTCAGTTTCCCTGAATGTGATGTAAATGTCTTCTAAGACGGTTAATCCATTCAAAGATTTTCAATCTGACCAAATGCAGAGAATTTCTCTTAAAATATTTACTTTTCATTACGCATACGGGAATGCCGATTTAAATTTGACACCAGTTACGGGAACGACTAACGGATTCATTTGTTTCAAATAATCAATCTTTTTGGGGTAAGCGTGACCTGCCTTGGCTGTTAACGTTGGATTTTGTATGCCTTCTCTTTTATTTACAATACCGACCGGTACAGACAGACGCACCCGCAATCGGTGCAGCAAACATCGGTGGTCTTAACTTCTCATGCCTTTTCGAGAGAGCCGAAATACAAATACCAGTAAACAAATATGAACGTCCACAAAGGCTGAGCTTTTCCCCGGGGAATCTATTCTGAGGTTCATTCACCAATCACAACACCGGAAATTATTTGCGTCATGGCATTAACATTACAACCAATCAGAGGCTGTCCCCAACATTCCGGGGAAACGGGAACACGATTATCGTCGGCGATTCACAGACGTCTCCTCTCCCGATTTTTCCAGAGGGAGGGGGGACGTCTGTAAACAGGCTATAATTGCGTATTTAGTAATCGATCGTCTAATGCCGTATGTAGATGTTTATACAGAGCTGTTGTTATTTAAATATGTATAAAACAAATCAATTGACCGGAAATGTTTACAACGACTCCAAGGTAACAATAAAAGTGAAGATATAAGATCTTGCTATGCAAAGTATGTTTTCTTGTTAGGAAAGATAAACAACGTGATCGTGAGCCTAGTCCTTTTGGGCCTTTTACTCACCGAAATGACGCATTTTCCTACCCTTTCATATACTTCAGCTGGTGAAATCTCTACTCTTTTGTATACCTGAAGCCTAAAAAAGGTACCCCTTTCGCGCTGAGCCTCCCCATATAGGTCATTATGTGGAGTATCCCCCGGGATAAAAAGCTCCATCAGGAGCCCATTCCTGGCACCATATATGACCTCCGGAATGAACACTCTTATCCTATGCACACGCTAGCCTTGTCTCTAAATTCAAAATATATCAACAACGACAACAACGAGCTTGAATGAGTTCATTTTCATCCCGTCGGTTCGCAGTGTTTAAAAATAATACTGATAACAAACTAAAAACCAAAACAAAACAAAACAAAACAAAAAGGTTTTCTTCGCTTAAAAACTTTGTCCATGTCGAACCAGTTTGGTTTAGTTTAGACAATTTAACTCTGTGTGCCGCTCTAACTACAGCTGAATGGTATTGCACGCAATTAAAGAAAATTTCGGATGCGCTGAAGCTTTTCTCCTACGAACGGGACGATTTTTTTAATTGTTTTCCTCAAATATAGACACAAGCTGTCAACAAAACAAAAAAAGTTCAGATGAACTAGAGATACCGTGTGGCACGAAGTTTTTGCGGGTTCTAATTTTTACGATTTTTGCGATTTTTCCACCGATCTGCAAAAATAATCCCCCCCCCCCCCCCTCAAAGTTGACGAAAACATTTTTCCCGTAACAATTTACTCCAGAGTATTAAATATACTCTGACTAAAATTTAGTACACAAAAATACAGCACTAAGAAGTCGTGTCTGTTCAATTAATACAACTCGCCTCTTCAATTCAGAAACAAAACGGTATACAATGAATTGGTTTTACATAATGTGCCGTAGCACTGTTTGGAAATCTGTATTCAGTCTATTACAGCCTGATTGTACGCACTTAACAAGAACGAAAATATTATCAATGCTGGGTACTTTTTGAAAATTAATTCTCAGTAAGAAAAACCAATGTGTCCTAGTGTCTTGAATGGCGTACGGCGGTTCTTCACGATATCACAGTTTTAAGCGAAAACAGCCTGGTTTATTTCACAACTTCACTCCTCATATTACAATGGCTCGCTCACTCACTACACGCAATCGTGACTTTCTTGAATCTACAAGCTTTAGTTTTAATCCGATCTGTCAGCAAGTTCTCTTTCGCTCAGTTATGTTGTTAATCTAATTGAATACTTCGAATTTTTAACCCCGCAATAAGTAAAATCTGACAGACGAGGGAAACTATTAAAGGGACTGGTTCACGATAATGCGCATGTGTGAGTTCTGACAGTAGCTGATTGTTTTTCAACCAATCGGAAGCGAGTTAGTTGCACGCAAGTAAATTTACAAAATTCAAATTAATTGTTCGCGACGCGAGAGTATTTCCGGGCATTTGGTTTGATTTTATTTATCCCCATAATTCAATTTTATTCTTTGCTACTCCTCAGATATATGTTCCAGCCGATAAGAATAAGATTTACAGCCCTGTCCTGCTTTGAAACAAACATTTCATGGCGAGCCGCAAGCCTTAGCGACCGAAATATGGGGGAAAATTTGTCCCCCATCTGACCAGAAGGCCATTGTTTAAATTCAGCCAAGCATAGATCGTTGACAGCTTGAAACCATACTTGAGCAGAAATGCGAATCTCCTTTCGTGGCCTCCTGTGAAGCTTTATCCGACATATCTTTCAATTGCTCGTTTTAGCAGACACTACTAAAAAGCTGATGAGACGGACACAACTAAAAAATAGAACCTGATAGAATGAAAATCGCTCCAAACATTGCATCAGTTGGAAAACTTGTGGCGGTGTAGAAGAGTTTTGCAACAAACAGGGGAGACCTCAGAATCAATATGCATTTCTTTACCGAAGATGAACGAAGCGCAGCGATTTAAATTTTATAGAATTTACATTAACTATAAATTCAAATAGTTTTCACAGTAGCTTTCTCTGGGGAGCAGAATTTAAATAGGAGACTTCACCGGCCTTTTCTCAAAAAAGGGATTAGTCCCTACTTTTAATTCTGCTCCCCCGAAATTTATATTTCTAAATCTAAGTAGCTTTCTTTTTCTTTCAAAAAAATTTACGGGGGAATCGAAACGAATTTTGGTTGAATGGTTGCGTCCATCGCGGTTCCCCCCTATTTGTTTTTTTAATAAAATACCATTGCACGAACGATCTCTATTATTTTTCACGAGCCATAACCAACCAAGTTCCCTTGCACTAAGCGAAGGCGACACACCCGATCGCTTGCTTTTTCAGGCGACTCACCCAGAAGAGCACGTGCAGACGGAACTTTAGTCGTTGTTTAGCTTTGTTTTGGATCACCCAAAGAATAAGTTCAATTACGAATTCTAAGCGTCTAGTTGACTCAATACAATCTTAGCAAGTCCCAAACAAAAGAAAAATATATTTGGCAAACCGTTTTCCAAGACTATTTTATACCTTATAAACTTTCCTAAGGCCTCGTTTTTTTACAGAAAGATTCATTTAAATACACGTTTTACAAAGTCTTCTTGCACTAAGCGAAGGCGACTCACCCGATCGCTCGCTTTTAATCAGGCGACACACCCAACATAAAAGCACGTACAGAATACCCTGAACCATGTTCATGAATTTGTTTTCGATGAATTATATCAAAGCTCTCTGCTCGTGAAAAATAATAGAGACCGTTTGTATTAAAAAAAACAAATAGGGGTGAACCGCGATGGACACAACCAATCAACCAAACCTCATTTCGATTCCTCCGTAAAAAATTTTAAAAGAAAAAGAAAGCTACTTAGATTTAGGGCTTTACAAATAACGAGCAAATTTAACACTCAACGTACCCCCTCTCCGTGAAGTACCTTAGGTAGGTCGGTAGGGGTATAGGTAACACGAGCGTCCTGGTATTTTTAACGTGTTTCATTTCATTTTTGATCAAAATAAAAAGCTTTTAAGAGGTTTATACTTGGAATAACCCTTATTAATGGCTTTGTAGCACAATTTGCTACCAGTGGGAGTCATATTCGCCTATTCGATACTAGGAAAACGATTATTTTCATAGGCAGAGCTCCGTCCGGCTGTCTCGAGAACGGATGCAACAACGCAATATCACGCGATAATTACTCAGGCCTTATTGTTGTGCAAAGAGTGTTTTTACTGTACGATAATTTTCTCATTAATTGAAACAAAGATCTGAGCATGAAGTGACAACTATAAATCGCACTGGATCATGATGAAGCATTTAAACATCGGCAACAAGCAAAACAGTTGAAAAAAGATCAGAGATATAGCAATTTGGCCACTACGTGTGTATGTGTATTATAAAACACGGACGTCTATAATTTTCAACACATTCCTTTGTTTATCAAGAAAATGTCGCACGAAATTAATAGAGCTTTTCGACTTCTTTATTAGGGTACTTTTTGTACACAAAATTGTCTCCAGTGGAAGTTGTGCTGGGCCTGTTTCTTCCTAAACACGAACTGTACGATCGAGAGCGCCACATTAAATTTGGCGGGCATTTAGGAGGTTTTGGCGCGGATATGTTCGAAGCCGAAATAAATAAATTAAAGGAAAAAAATCGAACACTGTGCTTACCTTCAAGGAGTCTTACGATTAATCAAGTCATAATACAAACCAGAATTAATGTGTCGCAAGGTAAACCTACTGATCTAAGGCTGAATTGGCCCCGCATTTGAACGAATGTGAAGAAGGAAGGCTGGCCATCTCCGGTTTTCAGAAGAGAAGCTTGAATTCTCCTAACCTGTCCGATCTGTTTATGTTGTTCTTCCAAATACCAATCGCTTCTAAGGGAAGCGATTTTGATCGCGAATCAACACAGAAATTCTCGACCAGGAAACGACAAAAAGTAACCCACATATACTCCATACAATGATGGCTTGATCGAGCTGATCCGATCCGGAGAATAATTGAAAAGACCGCGCTCGACTTTATTTACATGTATTTACCCCGCCTAGTATTGTTTTAACCATATTAACAGACGGTTGCGAAATTTAGAATTGTTTCATCGCCTCTGTGAAGATCACTACCGATGACAGCTAATCTGACCCCTGCTAACATGCACGAGATCGGAGGTAAAATTCTAACAGGAAATTGAGCTTAGCAACCGTCACTCAAGATAATTAGAAAAGGGACTTTACGCGGCTCCTCATGCCAACGTGTATTTTTACGAGGTCGTACCCACGCTAACAAAACAGTCACCGATCGGCAAACAAAATTTGTAAACAAACATCTTATTACTGTTCTCTCAGTTCGCCTTATATAAACCCAGAAATACCTACAAATAGCGCCGGGCCGGTGACAAAAACACACAACGTATGAGTATAAAGATTATCCTTAATTGAGCATAAATTTCAATTGCTTATCAGCAAATGAACAAATTCATTCGCGTTGCATCGGGTCAGTGTTCCGCAAAACAAATGTTATCGAGTAGCACACATAAAGAAACTAGATTATGAACAGAATATTCAGGCAATAATTTATTTTAAAAACATCAATTCTTAAACATATACGATCGTAAAGCAAAGATACAAGGAACATTTCAAGTGTACCAGATCGGTGAAGATCGCGCGGCCTGTTGCGGTATAACTACAGGTCGGAGTCAAAAATCAAATCAAAGTTGAACGAACTCATGCCTTTAACCACTTTCCAAGTGTCGTGTATTCTTTTCGTATGCCACACACTACTCCTAGAACCATACCAGATCGATAGGCTAAGCTTCTCTATCTCCAGAGACTCTTGAGAACGTCCTGTTGCCGGACGGCCACGATGCTCTTCTCAACCTCCATGATCAAAACATTATTTTTTGCGTCTTCTTAAAACGTAACCAGTCAAACGACACAACCACACGTTAATCACCACTACTGAAGTATAACTAGACCAGCCAAAGCGACGGATGTCCAAATAAAACGAAGGATTTTCAATGATTGTACCGGTAATGGCGATTTCGAATTTAGTGTTGACCCAACAAATTTATTCTGAAGAGACAAACGGCGCGCATGCCCATTACCGTGAACCAGTCCCTTTAATAACAAAGTTTTAAAAGGAGTAAAATCCGCCATCTCACAATCACGCTATACTCTTACTTCATAACACCTAGTCGCAAAAATTAGTTTCCGCGAAACAGAAAAAATGCCCAATCCGCAAAAATAAACCGCAAAAATTTCGTGCCACACGGTACACCCATTAAGCTTGCTTTGTATCGACCATCAGTTATCATTTTCATTTTAACACTAACAACAACAACAACAAGTTTATTTCAAATTAAATATAGCTTACAAAGCTTGTGCCCGCAATTAGCGAAGGCTATTCGAGGCGGGTACAAGAGAAAAAAGAAAATTGTATATATATATATATATATATATATATATAGACCAGTAGGTGAACTACTCAAATCCTGAGTACATGGGTGTTTAATACAAGCCTGTTTCGTAGGCCACCGAAAAGGTGACCCACTCTTCAGTTAAACTCCATTATAACACTGAAGCGTCAGGGTCTACATCAAGAAAAGTGATCGCGTGATAAAAACGGTTACATATAACGTTTGAAATTTAAATTTTAGAATGAAAAGCGCGCGCTCGCTCTCAATCGCCTACAACTCTTATACGAAACCTAAGTCGCACGAAAGCTCGCGCTACAATCTCTGGCTTTCACATGTTCGATTGTACCTTAGAATGAACTTGCGTCGATGTCTACATGTAGAGACAAGTTCGTTGCGCTTGTTCAGTGTTGCCATGTGAGGCCTACAGATTA
The DNA here is from genome assembly GCA_964035705.1 of Porites rus. Lineage (NCBI taxonomy): Eukaryota > Metazoa > Cnidaria > Anthozoa > Scleractinia > Poritidae > Porites > Porites rus. The sequence continues at coordinate 22,205,324 of OZ037999.1, forward strand.
AAAAGAACTTCTCTGTTGTACATAGATTGCAACGTTTTGTAAGGTTGGTGTAAGATTTTGCTTTGGCGAGTATTTTCCACGTGATATTGAATTCCTTATTTGCCTCCTTTAGCTGCCACAGGTGCTTGCTCAGCTCAGTCTCATTCCTTCTCTTTTCATGTCTAAATGACATCAGGTGGTTTCTGTATCTTGCCTTGAACTGAGTAGCTGTGAGACCGATGTATGTCTCCTTTTCGTCTCCGGTTGTGACTGTGGCTTGGTACACTACTTCGCTCGCCAGGCATTCTCCGTTTAGCGGGCAGTCTTCTTTTTTCCTACAGCTACACGTGTTCTCGTCGTTTTTCTGTGGCTGCGCTGTTTCTGCCATCTTCAGGATAGCTTTGTTGTGGCCATCTATTATTTGCTTGACGTTGGGCATGCAGCTGTAGCTGAGCTTTATGGTGTTCCTGTTGAAAATTTTCCTCAGCTTGTGGCCCGCTGGGAACGATCTTTCAATGAGGCTGATGAACGCACGTCCGATGTTGGTTTTGACGCTTTTGTTATATGGTGGATTAAACCATATAACATTTCTTTGTCGTTTGCGTTTCTGTGATGGTGGTTGCTGTGGTGGTGGCTTGAATTCTAGTTTAAAAGCATAGCCACTCTTTCGTAATGCTTCCTGATATGGAGCCGATGCTTCATTAA
>OZ037999.1:22211007-22228507 GCA_964035705.1 Porites rus
CAAGATCATGTACAAATTTAATGATAAAAGCTTAGCAAGATACAGATACAAACAAAAGCAAACCCCCTGAAACCTCGACCTGGGCTACACTTGTATGCTCTACTTAGTCACCAGACCTTGTCAGTAATAGCTCCTAGTTTCCTCAAGTTGGTCTTTGTGAAGCTCCCGGATGGCATGTCCCGGTGAAGCTTTGAACTTAATTGTGTGCGAAATTCTCGGAGTTCCTACTTTTGTCCTTGTCTTCTCTATTCCCAGTATCCGAAATTTAGAACTCCAAAGTGGCGTGTGTTGCATTAAATAGAAGGAAATATTTAAAGCAAAAGCTAGTCTTCTAACATGGCGAAGATGTCACGTCCCTCGCTCATGGACGTCCATTTCGTAACATCAGGATGCATCTGACATTCATCGGCAACTGAGTTGTTCGCCTCACCGAGTACGACAGCTTACCATCAAGTCTTCAACCATTGTGTAGTCAACTGGTGAAATACTTTGCTCATAAATTGTGCCAGTTATTAATTGCTCATGTACTACATCGATCGATAATTCTCTCTCTGAGTTCACGAAACGACCCCGGCGTTCCAAACCTGACGCGCACAGTCATCTTTTAGCGTGAACCTACCATTTCTCTGAGTTTCCCAGCGCCAACATCATCAACTGACCTAAACTCGAACAATGACAAAACTTATAGAGTGACTCCTATGATCGAATCGCTTCGAACAACGCAAATAGCCTTCTTCAGGTTCGCAACGCCTTCTGGGTTTCTGGGGGGGGGGGGGTGGCGGAGACGAGGTACAAAAAGTATTCGTGCAAGAGTCCGTGGAAGGGAAAATCGTATGAAACCATTTATGAAAACATCGTTTCCCGAGTTTTGGGCATTCTTAAGGATGGCTTTGTTATGCCCGTCTATTACCTGTTTCATGTTTGGTTTCTGGGAAGAAAATCAACCCAAAAAAATGTGCAATTGCCGAAACGAAAAAGAATGTCCATTAGAAGGGGAAAGCTTGCAAAACGAAATTGTATACCAAGCCACAGTTATCACCAGGGGGGTAACGGGAACTACTGAGACGTACGTCGGCCTTACAGCAACAGATTTCAAAACAAGATGGCGCAACCACCAAATGTCTTTTAAGCATGAGAAAAGGCAGAACGACACCGAGCTGAGCAAATATTTGTGGAAACTAAAGGAAAAGAAGGAAGGCTATTCAATTTCGTGGAAGATCATCGCAAAGGCCAAGGCATACTCTAATACCACTAAACGCTGTAACTTATGTATCACTGAGAAGTTTTTCATATTATCTAATCCACAGATGGCCACTCTGGACAAACGAAACGAACTCATATCAAATTGTAGACATCGAAGAAAATATATTCTCAAGTATTCCTGAAATTTTGTTTATTGCATCGAGGTTCATAGCAGTACATTTTATCATAAAAATGATGGGTTGGTCAGATATATCTATGCCTCACTTTTTTTGTTTAAGATCACATCTTGTAAGGCAACGTCTCACTGAAGACAGAATACTGAACTCTCGGCCACAAATGGTTTGAAGTTAGTTTTCAGTTTCTCTTAAGAAAGCCTTGGACAGCGCATAAAACACTCCATCAATAAAAAATGCTTCGCAACTTGCTATAGATGCCATGACATTAACGGCCTATCAATTTGGGGACTTCCGTTTCTACCGAATGGCACAGAATATTCCAAGAAAATGTTTTTTGTGTGACGGCTTATAATCAGCCATGTAATTCGCCATTGCAAATTTTATTGCAGGGCGCATGCACTTTTCTGAAAAAAACTCAGCGACATGTTCTTTTCAAATTGGAACAAAGAACCCGACGAAGAAAAAATGTATCGTTGAACCGAGTTTTTTGTCAAGTTGGACAATAACGGGTGAAAAATGCACACGGGCGCACGTGCAAGAAAACAGAAGTATCTATGTATCTGTATATCTCTCTATATGAAAACCTTTTTGAAAATGGGTGTATATATATATATATATATATATATACACCCGTTTTCAAAAAGGTTTTCATATAGAGAGATATATAGATAGATATATACTTTTGTTTTCTTGCACGTGCGCCCGTGTGCATTTACACTTGTTATTGTCCAACTTCTGAAAAAACTTGGTTAAACGATAAATTTTCTTTTCTTCAGGTTCTTTGTTCCAATTTGTCAGTTAAAAAAAAAAAATGCACGAGCACTGTCTGCAATTCTCTTGATTTGCATTCTCTTGAAAATTAAAGAATGAGAAATTCGGTCACTTGTAGATCATATAATTGTTGTCGTTACAGGATAAGGGGAAAAACATCAAAGATTTTCATTTTTAAAACAACGCAGATGAAATGAAAAAAAATGTGTTTTCGAAACCGCTGAGAAGGAATATGTGACGGTGGATGTCCATATTGGATATGTGGGAAGGAGCAACAATATTATAGCAGTTGATTAAAACGGACTAAGACGATGGCGAGGTTCGTAGAAGCAGACTTTATCATAACCATGATAAAGTCATGTATCTTAATGTCTCACCTTTTTTCGTGTAAAATTACAACGTGTCATTGAAGACAGAATAAACTCTCGGCCACAAATGCTTTCAAGTTAGTCTACAGTTTCTCTTAAGCACGCCCCTGGACAGCGCATTTTTTAATACACTCCATCAATAAAAATGTTTCGTCACTTGCTACAGATGCCATGGCATTTGGGCTACCAATTCGGTGACGCCGTATAACTCGCGGATCGGCTGCTTCGCGGGATGTTTTCCTCATTCCCAAAATCAACCATATAATTCGCCATTGCAAATTTGTATCGCAGGGCGCATGTATTTTTCTAAAAAAAAAACTCAAAACGACATGTCAAATTGGATTAAAAAACCCGACGACGAAAAAATTTATCGTTGAACCGAGTTTTTCACAAGTTGGACAATAACAAGTGAAAAATACACACGGGCGCACGTGCAAGAGAACAAAAGTATATATCTATCTATATATCTCTCTGTATGAAAACCTTTTTGAAAACGGGTGTATATATATATATATATATATATATCTATATCTATATCTATATCTATGTCTATGTCTATATCTATATCTATATCTATATCTATATCTATATCTATATCTATATCTCTCTATAAATCCACAGATAACTCTGTTGACAACAAATCATGTAACTGCCGACAAAAAAACTCATGCCCTCTTAACGGAAACTGCCTTCAATCATCAGTTATCTACCAAGCAACCGTCAAACGTAACGACAATAATACTTCTGAAACATACATCGGACTCACAGAAAACGCCTTCAAAACTAGGTACAGAAACCACACTGCATCATTCCGTCACACAAAACACAGGAACTCTACGGAACTCAGTAAACATGTCTGGTCCCTGAAAGACAACAACATTGACTACTCTATTTCATGGCGTATCATTTCATCTAGCTCATCCTATAACAGTTCAAGTAAAAGGTGTAACCTTTGCCTCAAAGAGAAATTTTTAATTATCTGTCGTCCCAATCTATGATCACTTAACAAACGTAACGAACTTGTATCTTCTTGCTGCCACAGAAACAAAGCGTTGCTACGTAACAATTAAACATTTAAATTTAAATTTTCCCCAACAATGTAATCTCAAAGTATATAGTCGATGGTTATGAATATTCTTATCATTAAAATCCCCTGAAGAGTGAGAGATCACGAAACAGGCTTGTCGGGATGAAAGTGTAGTTTTTTTCCTACTTCCAATATTTATTTATATATATATACACCCGTTTATACACCCGTTTTCAAAAAGGTTTTCATATAGAGAGATATATAGATAGATATATACTTTTCTTTTCTTGCACGTGCGCCCGTGTGCATTTACACTTGTTATTGTCCAACTTGTGAAAAAACTTGTTTCAACGATAAATTTTCTTTTCGTCGGGTTCTTTGTTGCAATTTGTCAATTAAAAAAATAATGCACGAATATTGTCTGCAATTCTCTTGATTTGCATTCTCTTGAAAATTAAAGAATGGGGAATTCGGTCACCGTAAGGTCACAGTAGGTAATTTTTAAAATAACGCAGATGAAATGAAAAAAAAAATGTGTTTTCGAAACCGCTGACAAGGAAGATGTGACGGTGGATGTCCATATTGGATATGTGGGAAGGGGCAACAATATTATAGCAGTTCATTAAAACGGACTAGGACGTTGACGAGGTTCATAGAAGCAGACTTTACCATAACCATGATGAGCCGGTCATATATCTTAATGTCTCACCTTTTTTCGTGTAAAATCACCGCCTGTAAGGCAACGCCTCATTGAAGACAGAATAAACTCTCTGCCACAAATGCTTTCAACTTAGGTTACAGTTTCTCTTAAGCACGCTCCTGGACAGCGCATTTGTCAATACACTCCATCAATAAAAAAGCTTCGTCACTTGCCACAGATGCCATGGCATTTGGCCAACCAATTCGGTGACGCCGTATAATTCGCGGATCGGCTGCTTCGCCGGATGTTTTCCTCATTCCCAAAATCAGCTATATAATTCGCCATTGCAAATTTGTATCGCAGGGCGCATGCATTTTTCTACAAAAACAAAAAAAAATAAAACGAAATGTTCTTTTCAAATTGGAACAAAAAACCCGACGTAGAAAAAATTTATCGTTGAACCAGTTTTTCAGAAGTTGGACAATAACAAGTGAGAAATGCACACGGGCGCACGTGCAAGAAAACAAAAGTATCTATGTATCTATCTATCTATCTATCTATCTATCTATCTATCTATCTCTCTATATGAAAACCTTTTTGAAAACGGGTGTATATATATATATATATATATTCGTTTTTTGAGTAGAACGTATTTCGTAGAGCGCTCGACTCAATTGATTGAGGAGCATCAGCTATAACTTCACAGAAGTTCAGGTTTCACGAGTAATGATCGTTTTATTGCTACAGAACTGTTTCGTATGGTGCAAGGACCACACTCATCAGGCAATAAAACGATGATTACTCGTGAAACCTGAACTTCTGTGACGTTATATATATATATATATATATATATATATTCAGTTAGATGTTCACCCATGCTCTCAGGATTTGAGTAGTTCACCTACTGGTCTATTCCACCACTTCCCAGAGAGCTCGTGAAAGCTGTTACAAGTTCAAAAAAAAGTGAGAGCCTATAGTAAGGGTCAATCCCGTTGGCGAAATATGATGGTGCTCGCTTGAGCTTAAGACATTTCAAAAGTGAGAATATTTTGGAAGAGGAAGCGAACGAATTCCAATCACGTATGCTATCGTAACCGCCACAAGCAAAGTCAAGCTTTTTAAAAGCCTTGGTGCTGTCGGCTATCTGTGGCTACCTCGCTCTATTTTCATTTACAGTAACAATACCCTTTTAACGGAAGGATGTTGTAAATCAGAACTTAGATATCTGAAACACTGATATCGTCTTCTTTGTCCCGGTCTTGTGAAACCAATACTCGGACATCGTTTCGGCAGAAACTGGTATATGAGGCTTTTCCATACTCCGAGTACAACTTTCCTTTAAACTACGAGGCCTTGAAAACACAATTCTTGCTCGGGTTTTATTTTTATTCCAGGAAAGAACTTGAGAGCGCCCTCTAGAGCCTTTCTGAATTCCTCTCTGCGTCTCTGTCCATAAAAGTATCACTAATAACATGAAATCAAAACGTCTATGAAAAATTTCAATGGCTTCTCCTTCCCGATCGCTCTGCTCGTATTTACTTGCGGTCGGTGACGTCAGAGGGTATTGTGTGTTATCCAATCACTGCCACGTCCAGATTTTAGATGTGTCACACGATTTGCTGAATGGTTTTGTGTCAGGCCATCCTTTCTCTTCTCCCCCTCCACCCTCCCCCATCTAAAATCTCTCCCCTAGCCCCTTAGGAAGGCCTGATACCCACTGAGGTTACCTTATTAAAGAAATATTTCTACCTATTACGTACAAAAACTGGAACGAAATGCGATCTAACGAAAACAAAACTTGGGTTTTATAATTTGAACTTACACGGCACTTTAGGCGAAGTAAACAAGCTTTCACTTTGTAAACCTTAAGGCTTAACTCGTGTGTCATTTGCAAATGACTCCCAAAGATGTTTAAACGACTGGAACCGATATATTTTTCAACCCAAAACTTACTTGTATCTTCACAATTCAGTCATGGTTTACTTCTTTTGTTTTCGTTTCGAGTTCCACTCATGATATTGTACTCGAATGTGAAGATAAAGGCAATATTCCAAGCTTATAAATATCTTGAAGACACTTTCAGCAAAGCTGAACAAACGTTTCTTCGAATCTGTATCGCCCGCCAAAACCATATATGGAAGTTAAGTATTCTGTAAATGATTCATACATGACCTAATTAGGAAATCCACAAGATCCCGTATATGTTCCAACGGTACTGGAAGTCAGCGGTAATTTAACACCTTCATGTATACATGAAGATGTCGCACGTAAAGTTGTCCAACGATAGCTGATGGTTTTGCTTCGAGTTCTCGTTCTATTTCTTAAGGTCCTCGTAAAAAGGAGGTAAAACGATGCGGGCCTTAATTACATCCAGTATCTTTTACAGCCAATTCAAAAATCTCACGAAAGACCTTCAGAGAAATGACCAGAATGAAACTGTGCGACTTAACTATTTCGTCCAGGGATCGGCGGATGACCCTCTCACGAAGGAAGTCGACTGAACAGCTAATGTTTGCCCTGTCTACCTAGAAACGTGCTATATACTTCACCACTCTGAAGAAATGTTTACATGATCTCAATTGTGTTCTTAATAGAAGAAAACTGATTTGATCTGAATAGTATTTTGAAGTTAAATTATACTTAAAGCATACTTTAAGTAAACTTTTGTCGTGAAGTGATTTCAAGATCCGGACAAACCTTCTAGATCCTCAGATCAGAATGTGTCTTTCAGTTTCAAAGTAGATTTAAAGTACACTTTTCTTTGCGAAACTATTTTTCACAAGCACTGAAGTTTGAAGAAGTATACTTAAAGTACACTTGCCAAATGTACTTAATTTATACTTTTTTTCTGGAAGTACAAAGGAGGTGTACTTCAAATGTACTTTTTTTTCTGAGAAGTACATATAAAATATACTTGAAGTATACTTAAAGTATACTTAATTTCTGTAAGGGTGATGAGCTATGCAAGGTTAATTCGAAAGTGCGTCGCTGTAAATCAAACGACGAATTTGTAAAAGATGTGCAGAGGAACAGTAACCGACTTTTATAAGGCTTGAATAATTACAGATAGCATAACTTGATTTTTTCATTACATTTTGTACTCTAGTTACTGTTTACTGCACTTGCATAATAGCGACAAAAGAGCTTTCAGAATTGGGCTTTAACTTTTTTCCATGCAGCATTGCACTGTTGCTCGTTTTGTCTTCTGACGACTGTCAGACGTAGCTGATATGCACAATGTTGTATGCTATTGAAAGACACAGTGTCTTTGTACTATGAATTAATAAACTTAAATGCAGTTTAAAGACGAGTGTAAGCCTGGTTTTAACTACTGAACACTTAAAACTGTAAGTGGAGTCAGAAAAGTGACGTCATCGTTGTGACCTCGTTTATACAGACACCTCTCTATTTCGGACGCTTCGCTCTGTCCCTTCGGTGTCCGTATTAAAGAGGTTCGACTGTATATATTTGGAGACCATTCAGTAAATTTCACAGTCGACCTTTAGCAAGATAGACTGTCAGTATCGATAGAATTTATCGCATTGATCACACAAAAACTTACAACTTTAACGCATCAACATTAGTCACCTCCGCTTCTCACAAATCACAGCAAAAATGTGGCATTCTAGGTCCAAATATATTTTCTTTTAACGAAGAATAATGGCTTTCTTCAACTCCACGCTATACATTTCTTCTAGCGACTTGCAATGTTTGCCCCCTGGCGATCCCATAATCCTATGAGCATAACTAGGTCTCAGATTACTGGAAAATCATTCCATTCATTCCACAAACTGGTGTGCTGGTGTGCGATCTTTGGCCTGATGTAAGTGCAGGGCGAACGAGTTGTTTCACTCATTTCAGTTAATCAGATCAGTTATTATAGTTGCTATGTTGTTCCAAAAGCTTTTATTTTTTTCTGCTACAGCTGTACCGTCCAAAATGGTATTTACAAACATCCGACGAAGAGACCGAAGACAAGTTTTAAACGACACTTCAGTTAGCTTCACAATACATGACGTGAGAAGAGAAATTATAAGACAGTTTGAACAACTTATGCCACTCAAATACTGTAAGTCAAGTGAAAAGGTCTGTCCTGCAGGACCCCCCGGACTCCCTGGTCCCACTGGGGCAAAAGGACCACGTGGGAGGAGGGGAACAAAAGGAAAGAAAGGACCTCAAGGTGCCATGGGACCACCCGGAAAATCCGGGAAAACAGGAATGAGGGGTCCTACCGGACCGAAAGGTGCAAAGGGAGACAAGGGAGAGCCTGGGCTTAAAGGCATTCCGGGACCGCGAGGAGAAAAGGGAGGCAATGGAAATCCTGGGCCAAAAGGCATGTCGGGACCGATAGGAGAAAAGGGAGACCATGGAAATCCTGGGCCAAAAGGCATGCCGGGACTGAGGGGAGAAAAGGGAGACAGTGGAAATCATGGGCCAAAAGGCATGCCGGGACCGCGAGGAGAAAAGGGAGATAATGGAAATCACGGGCCAAAAGGTATGTCGGGACTGAGAGGAGAAAAGGGAGACACGGGAGAGCTTGGGCCGAAAGGTATGCCGGGACTGAGAGGAGAAAAGGGGGACACGGGAAAGCCTGGGCCAAAAGGCATGCCGGGACTGAGAGGAGAAAAGGGAGACACGGGAGAGCTTGGGCCAAAAGGTATGCCGGGACTGAGAGGAGAAAAGGGAGACACGGGAAAGCCTGGGCCAAAAGGCATGCCGGGACTGAGAGGAGAAAAGGGAGACACGGGAAAGCCTGGGCCAAAAGGTATGCCGGGACTGAGAGGAGAAAAGGGAGACACGGGAAAGCCTGGGCCAAAAGGCATGCCGGGAACGCAAGGAGAAAAGGGAGACAAGGGAGAGCTTGGACCGAAAGGTATGCCGGGACTGAGAGGAGAAAAGGGGGACAAGGGAGAGCCTGGGCCAAAAGGCATGCCGGGAACACCTGGAAGGCCTAGAAAATCGACATCTACTCCAAGAGTAATGTTATCACCGGCAGAACAGACAGGGGATGAAGGAAGAAATGTGGCTTTTTATTGTGTGGTTGGAGGAAATCCTTACCCTGTCGTCATATGGCGATTCAAGGGCAGAAACCTTCTGTCAGGTGCAAAATATTTTATTAGAGTGGGAGAGTTGGTCGTTAGAAATCTGAACTACGGGGATGCTGGGCAGTACACATGTCACGCCAGGAACATTCTTGGATCATCTGAGGCCACTGGTAACCTTTCTGTTAGAGGTAAGAGCTACTTAATTATGATTATTGACGCCTGTAAAGGGCAAGGGTTGAATCACACTCATGGTAGAGATTTTACTGGTCACCTTCTTTCTTGTTGCTTTCATTCTCTTTGTGTGTTGCTTTTGTTTCGTTATTTGTTTGTTTGTTTGTTTACCTTTTTCTCACTGTCAACTTGTACAAACCATACGGTGCTAGAAGCATTTACAGTCATTTACTTCTTAAAATATGACAACTTATAAAGTTCGCATTACGTTGTAAAATTGATACTCCTTCTTTCCAAAGATCGCGGTTGTTTTCTTTTATTTTCGTTGTTATATATCGCTTTTTTTTTTTTGTCAGGACTTCCATTTTTCACAAAAGTTCCACCATCACTCGTTAAGCCAGTACAGCACACTAACTTCGAAGTAGTTTGTCAAGCTGAAGGTTTCCCTCGTCCCGTTATCAACTGGAGTAGACGGGGAAAACCTTTGCCAGCTGGAAGGACTGAAGTAAACCAAGGGACACTAACCATTAAGAATTTGATTTCTGCCGACAACGGTTTGTACGAGTGCATTGCAACGAACATAATTGGGACAAAGAAGGCCACAATCTACGTGACAGTTCAACAACAAAAGCTAAGTATGCTCTTCTTTCTTCTTTTTTAACAAAGATTCGTTCTGGTAACCACAGTAGATGTTCGTTTCTATGTACGAACGTTTAAGCCGAACTTTCTGACTCTAAACTATTCATTAGCCCTAACTTATATATTTTTCTCTCTCATAGCTTGTGAACAAACACAACACTTGAGTTTTCTCATGCTGCGTTGTAGCCTGAGAAAACAACCGACATTTGGCGACGCTACCACTGGTTTCCCCGCCAAATGACGTCTGAGAATCGAGCGCAGAAATTCCATAGTGATGACGCGTCACTACCCAGACCTGGGTAGTGCTTCTGATTTGTTGAAACAAATTTTCCACGCGGCACGATCAATCAGAAGCACTACCCAGATCTGGGTAGTGACGCGTCTACAGTATGGAATTTCTGCGCTTGTTTCTCAGACCACGTCATTTCGCGGGGAAATCAGTGGTGGCTCGCGAAATGTCGGCTGTTTTATCAGGCTCTTTGCGTTGCAGAATGCTTTGAAAAGAAAATCGATCCTTTTCTTAGATAGTCTTTGCACCTTAAGACCGTACGTGTTAAATATTGCACTCTTAGAGTGGCAAACTTTGAGATTCTCGAGAAATAAAATTAACTACAGATCTGCATCATACTATTTTTTATCGCCTTTGAAGACAAACGTCTGAGTATGCAAAGTTATAAACCTTCATCTGAAACTGCATGGAAAACGGAGATTGGGTAAGATTGACGAGTTCGCGCTACTTAACGAATAATAAGCCTTTTTGTCTCAAATAAAGCTGAAAGAGCCGCTACTGTAGTCAAGAAAAAAATTAATAAACCAAAAATAAAAATTCTTTTAAATAAAAATCTTGCCGATTTGATGCCTACTGTGTTCGAGGAGTATCACTTATATAATTCACCAAGAGCCTGAATTCACTTATTTTGATTCTTGTTTTGTTTTCTTTTACTTTGATATTTTTTTTTTGATTGAAAAGAAAAATATTCTTGGCTTTAGTGTTTCATTTTGATTTTCCAGCTAATGTTTGTTTCGTTTAGTTTTCTTTTTCCCTTTCGAAATAGATTATATATTGCATGGAGAATTCTTTGTTCTGTAGGTGTTTCCTGGAAAGGGGCACTCCCTTATTTGGCCTTGACGTTAATGTGCCCCTGAGCAGGGCATGGTTTTCAGGGTCTTGGACCGGAATCCTGTAAGAATGTGAAAGTTGGATATATGCAGTCTACATTTGTGACACTGTGAGGGTGTGTTCCAGCAACTCGCTCGCTACACGATGAGGTACCTGAGGAATCTAATTTACATGCGTCTTGATCTTTATTGTTCTTTGACTTCTGCTAACAATCATAATCTTCTTACTCTTCTAACCCTTCTAACTTTTTCACTAACTAGTCCAGGTATAGTAGCGGTTGTTATAGCCAAAGCTGGACATGTTTGGGTTAACTGACCGTGGGAATAAAATCAACGTGAACTTGTTGTGGATAACGTTTTGGTATTTCTGAACTTACATGGTTGCAAACCAACGAAAAGCTAAAACTCTGGTTAACAAACGCAAACCGGAAATTCAACAAGACTAATGAACCAAGGTCAGCTCTAACATCACAAACACGACCACCTATGAGAAACTGACTTCTGACAACGGCAAGAGACGAATATTCCTAAAATGGCATTAAGTAAATTCCCGAGCTAAGCATTAATTCAAGTACAAGTAAAAACAAAAGATCAAAACAGGAAAATAGTAGGCGGACAAAATCATGACTAACCTTAACCCACTTAATGAAACAAAAACGAAACTTAAAAGATGAGATAAATCCGTCTTAAAAATAACTTTCAAAATACTTCACAACATTCCTCCCCCTTAGAAAAAACCATCGTCCTCAAAGCAAAAGGACGTAATTATACATATAAATTAGAAATGAGGGGGCGAACGCAACTATTTAAGCGCGCAAGTACAAAGTAAACGAAGTGCGTTAGATATCAAAACAAGACTATCACTCCTCACAATATTAATTAAAACAATGTCAATAGTTCAATGTACAATGTGTAATGTTCACTGGTTCTTGAATCTTGTAGGAAGGGCTTGACTAGCGAACCACTTGGAATGAGAATTGACAGCATACATTATCTTGTAGTAGCATACAGGGCGATTGCTAGTAATGTAAACTCAACTTGAATCTGTGGGAGAAGACAAGGAAGACAAGGCTATCTCGCTTGTAAATCATAATTCTTGTTATGAAACACAGCTCCAAATGAAGCGAACTGATGAAGATTGAATGTGCTGACCAGTGGTGAGATATATCAACAGGCACAGTTCTACTTAACCGTAGCAAGCCATGGGGTCAAACTCGACCACACAAAATAGCCAATGTAGTGTTCAAAGTGTGTTTAGACTTCTTGCAGATAAACAATCCAGTAATGCTCAGATCCATTTCAGGAGCAGAAATGTGACGAAAAATAACTGACAAGCCATCGAAAAACAACTGAAGAATCGGTGATTGAATAAATTATGAAATGCCTTTGCAAGCAACTTTACGAAATAACTATTAAAAAGCAATTTTAAAATATATATCCAATCATTTATTATCTAATTTCCGACGACTAAGGTTAACTAGTTTAACAAAGCGACTTAAACAAAATGTTCAGAGAAACAAAACATAAATATTAATAGAAGACCATAGATCGAAAAATTTTAAAACATTGCATGCAATAATTTCACGTGAGCATGACTTAATACTGGCTATTGAGAACCTACTTAACTTGTCTAATGAAGAATTCAATAACCCTTATAATAATAATAATAATAATAATAATAATAATAATAATAATAATGATAACCTCTCTGACACCAACGCAAAACTGACCGATAACAGATGGTTTGATTGGCTTTTAGGATAGTTGAGCCACTTGACCAGGTACTCAGACTACCTTTCCATTTCTCTTTCGATGTTTTAAGAAATTTAAATTCTAGGTTTCTTTTTAAGAGTAATTTAAAAGAGTTTTTTCAATAGTATTCCATAATTCACAACTCTTTTCAGTCTTATAAGTCAATAATTTTTACAGATTTTGATTTTTGAATCTTAAATTTCTTAGTGTTATTTTATTTTATTTTCCTCTTTCGATTTTATTCTTTATTTTTTAGTTATTTATGAGATAATTACAGGACCCTTTTGATCACAGTTCTTTTTATTAGAACTGATAGATTATCCTGTATAAATATTCGCGTTATTATTATTATTATTATTATTATTATTACTATTATTATTATTATTATCATTATTATTATTATTATTATTATTATTATTATTTTATTATTATGTTAATCGTTTTCTGAATCCCTCAATAATAACTGGTGAAAATTATCGTCGAGACCTTCTTTTCCTAATCCAGTCCAAGTGCCTATATGTTCTAGAATTAACAGCTGGTTTCGAGTCTAACCTTAACAACAGTGCAGTGCGTAAGAAAGAAAAATATCTGAACTTGATCAACGAAATGAGTAGAAGTTACAAATGTGTGGGATTTGTAAATCTCTTCATGAGTTCCCTTGGCGTTTTCTCCGATGAATGCTCCACGTTCTTAGAAATGATGAATGACATTGGCATTGACAAAAGGGAGCAACGTTATATAATCAAGAAAATGATAAATGTAGCCATTAGAGCAACATATTACATCTTTTGTTCTAGAAATAGGAACTGGGATAGCCCAGACTTAATGCAATTTTGATTTTTTTTTTTTGGCTTTTGTTTTGTTTTTGTTTTTTTGTTTTTGTTTTTTGTTTTTTTTTTTAATAATCCAATCTCAAGCAGCATTTGTAAATTGCCTATACGTAGCGAGATTTACAATTGTACATTCAAAAACACAAATAAAGTTTCCATTATTATGGAGAACTTTGCGAGACAAAAACCTATCAAATTTATGATATTGTAAACAAAAACGTACCAAAAACTTATAGAAACTAGAGAAACGGAGCATAGGCGTTCATGAATTCATGGGCAGAAATGTTTTGGTTTATACTACCAAACTCCATTCATGGGTAAGAGAAAATCAAACAAATACAGCCCAAGCAGCAAGGCAGAGTACAAAAGCTATAATTATTTTTGTGATAGAACATAATTTTCAACGAGACATCTATCCAAAATATAGTGTTCTGGTTTCCACGTTGACTGGTTTTTGGGATAGTTGAGCCACTTGACCAGGTACTCAGACAACCTTTCGATTTCTCTTTCGATGTTTTATCATTTTTTTCTGCACTAAACACAGTTTCATGGTCGATAACAGTTGCTTCGGTAGGTGATTCTTTTGCATTTTGAAGTTGATTCTTTGTCTTTTCTCGGTCTGTTTCTTTGTTTGATTCTTTCTCTTTTTGATGCTTTAGGGACAGTGGCGTCTCATTACCAACTGGACTTATGTCAATGTCTTTAGGATTCGCTTCAGCAGAAATTGGCTCCGCAAGGTCATCAAGAGACGGAGGGCCAATTGGTCTCAAATTAAGATCAGCAAATGGCTTCATACGATTTGCATGACAAGAAAATTCGACCTTCTTATTGGTTACCGTGCGCAACTCAAAATTAACCGGTGACAATTTCTTAACAACTCTGTTTGGACCCCAACAGCGATGCATTAACTTTTTGGATAATCGTTTTCTAGTTCTCGGGGTATAAATTCAAACACGTTGACCAACTTCAAAAACAGGCTCTTTCGCCCTTTGATCATAATATTCTATCATTTTTTTGCTGTGCACGTTTTAAGTTTTCTTTAGGTAGATTTTGAGCTAACTCGACCTTTTCGACAACACGTTTACGACGTTCAACGACGGAAGTACCCAGATCATTACGCCCACGAGGAAAATACTTAACATCAATAGGTAAACGAGGCTCTGGCCCATAAAGAACGTAGAAAGGAGAAAAACCCATTGCTTCTGGAAAAGAGGTCCTATGAGCAAACAAAATGAGAGTTATGAATTCATCCCAACCTTTCTGATTTTTAGAAACATACATCGACAAAGACTGACACAAGGTAGAACTGAATCTTTCTGCAAGACCATTGGTCTGTGGGTGATAACTGGAAGTACTGACCTTTGAATTTGAAATATTTTACAAACTTCTGCAACGTCCTTAGATAAAAAGTTAGTGCCTCTATCAGAAAGTAAAACACCTGGTACCCCGTGTCTAGAAATAATTTCATCAACCAAAAGACGTGCAATAACAGTTGCTTCTACACTAGCCACTGGGAATGCTTCGGCCCAAAGCGTTGAATAATCACTTAAGACTACAACATACCTACTGCCTTTACTAGAAGGTGGAAAGGGACCTAAAACACCAACAGCCACTCTACCAAATTCACCCTCCACTGGAATTGGAAGTAAAGGTGCTTTTTTTCGAATTTCTAGGAGACTTCCTCATTGAACTCTCAACGTAAGACTTAACCCAATGTTCTACACCTTTAAACATACCTTTCCGCCAATATCTTTGCTTAAATTTACTAAACGTTTTGTTTACGCCAAAATGAGCACTCGAAATGATTATGCGCATTAGAAAGCATTTCAAATCTTAACGGTGCTGGGACAACAAGCTGAGAAAAAGATTTACGCGCATTACGCTTCCGATTAAAATCAATGTGATAAAGCAAGCCATCTTGACCAATACAAAAATTATCACTTGTGAGTAAAATCCTCCGTGCATCTTTATCGCTAGGTGGAGGCACATCATTTTCTAGAAAATCAATCATTGCTCATAACTCGGGATCCAATCTTTGCACTTCTCGCGTTTTAGAAATTTGAGGTTCTTCCTTGGCTTATTGAAGGAACTCACTTTTCAAGAATAATATGGACGTCTAGATAAACAATCAGCATTACCATGAATTCTACTAGGGCGATGAACTATATCAAAATCGTGTTGTTGCAAAAGTAAGGCCTACCTCGCAAGACAAACAGAGGCATCCTTAACATTTATTAATCAACGAAGAGAGCTATGATCGGTAACAACAGTAACTTATGATTGTGTAAGTAAGGCTGAAAAATCTTTATGCCCTCAACTAATGCGAGAGCTTCTCTTTCTGTGGTACTATAATTGGATTTTTGATGAGGTAAAACCAATACAAGTGGAGCTAGCGTCGACAAAAACAAAAAAGGTTCCCCGAAATTAGGATATGCCAAAAAAGGTGTAAGAACCAAGGCTCTCTTAAGCTTGTCAAAAGCCTCAGTACGAGCTTCAGTCCGAACAAAAGGAACGTACTTCTTTGTCAAAGTATTCAAATAGTCGGCAATATTTGAAAACCTCCTACAAAACGTCTGTAATTATTGGCCAGACCTAAGAAACTCTTCAATTCCTTCACATTTGTGGGGGAAAGTTTTGAGGCTGGCCTTCTTGAGAACACCCACGGTGTTTAGCTTCTTTCAAGACAAGGAGTATGTTTGGTCTTTTGTTAAAAACTTGAAAAACACCAACATTTCAATCGCGAATGATTTCCCCCGGGAAATTGATGAAATACAGAAAACGTTATATCCCATCTAGAAAAAGGCCAAACAGAAAAAGCAAACAGCATATTTCAAAGTTGATAAGCTAATTATAAACGGGAAAATCTACAGAGGTGGAGAAACAACCAATCTCCCATACTACGGTCTCATTATGGACTCAAGAAACAGCGGAAACTAAAGCCAAAGCGGTCACAGCGCGACAGCACATGTGACGGTAACTTGGGGTTTAAACATTTTAGACTCTGACGAGATAACAGGCTCACAGGGATTAGACAAAACATGACTAAACTCTTGAACATTCTTTTAAGTAACATCCTCGGCCGAATTTCCAGAGTTACTGAAAGCACCTTAATCAGAACAAGATCCGACGGAAGAATGATTATCACTTGCAGAATTTTCAAGCGCCCCCACCACGGGTTCACTACCACACCCGACAGGGTTTCCACCCAGTTTAACTGAGCTCCCATTTTTCTCTGCTAAAAAGTTTTCTGCATACTATTTTCCCGATACGGCGTCTTATATAAAGTTGGGTTTCGAACCTCTATAACTGCCAGAGTAGCTTTTTTTTTTTTCTTTTTTTTTTAATGAGAACGCTGCTCCCATTATGGATTACGTTTATCTCATCGAAATTTCCGATGAATACTACAATTTCCACTGTTTTGGAAATCTGTACTCCAAACATCAATTTCGTCCCTGACAGTTTGTTTGATATCCTCTTCTGAGGGCTTAGACTGTAATTCTTCAAAATTCTCACCTTCTTGACCACTATTTGATTTACGGCTAAGACTCACCAACTCTTTTAGTTTTGCAATGTTCAATGCAGACTCCAAGTCAGGCGGTTGTTGTAAAATAACATGGTCACGTATTTCTGGTCTTAGCTGCTTAAACCACGCACAAAGCAATAGACCCATTCACTTTTGGGCAATTTTATACGATAGCAATATGAAAGAATATCATAACAGTTACCCATTACAGTCTTTCCTAGTAATTTACGACGTTC
>OZ037999.1:22236007-22276007 GCA_964035705.1 Porites rus
GCCCGATAAATTTTGGAAATCAAAGAGTAGCTGAAAAATCAAAATGAAACACTAAAACAAAAACATTTTATCCTTTCTAATCAAAGACAAAATATCTATAAATCAAAGAAAACAAGGTAAGAATCAAAATAAGTGAATTTTATAAGTGATACTGTGATACTCCTCGAACACGGTAGACATTAAATTGGGTAGAAAAATATTTAGTGAAAATATTGTAAATTCTTCATGGGCCATCCGCTTGGGTCTAATCTAACTCTTTTCTTTTCTTTTTTTTTCTTAACTTCATTCAATAAAGGCTCTTTCAGCTATATTTCAGACAAAAAGCTAGTAAGTATTCGTATAAAGGCAACGAACTACTTTCTTAAAAATCTTCAGGAGTCGTGAAGTAGCGTGAATTCGGCAATCTGACCCAATCTCCGTCTTTCAATTTACAGATGAAAGATGTTTATTGATTCATTGTTGATATTTTAGGGGTTTTTTGGTTTTGTAATTTTTTTTACCTAATTTTTGTAATTTAGGGTGTTCAGGGGGATCCGTTCCATTAGGGAGTGTTTTTCTGGGGTGTTCCAGGGAGTTCCGGGATGTTTTGGACCTGTTCCGGCTTTTTCAGACACTGTCAACATTCGCTAGTGACATGCAGTTCACTGCAGTTTACCATGAGAAATGTATCATGGAATGTGCGACTGCCTCTCATCTCTCTGTTATATCTCTCCTTCTTGTATAGTATTTATAATTACCGCTAAAAACTCAACATAATTCATATTGACGTTGTGGTCGGTTGTTATCACGCCTCGCCCCATGAAAAGGTACACGGATTCCGTAATCTGAGAAATGTTTGCTTGTGGAATCCGAAATCCAGGAAATTTTTGCTTTTGGATTCCGGAGGGTGGGCATTAGAATCCGGAAAACAGCTCAAGGAAACCGTAATCCAAGTTCCACTGACAAAGTCCGGAATCCACGGCCTGAAAGGTAGAATCCAAACTTGTCTCGGATTCCCTTACATAGGTCGAATGATTTAATGCTGATCGATATTTGTTGAAATTTAGGAGACTCCGTTATTGTGGGAAACAGCAGTTACTTAAATACTTTAAGGAGGTGGCTGTCTCCTGTGGCGCGAAGCGTGAATTCTGCCTGGAAACTTTGCTGGCGTGCATCTGTTGACGGATGGGCTGCAAGAACATTTCACTCACGATGTGATGACATGGGACCGACTGTAACAATAATAAGAGTTGGGAAATATATTTTCGGAGGATACACCAGTGTACCATGGGGTAAGTTAACATTGCAAAAATAGATAATGTTACCACTAACGGCTACTAGCTTCGTTTTAAGACTTAAAATTTGATCCCGATCGCTATCATTATTTTCCTCCGTTAAAACTGCCTATCCTGGCATAATAATTGTAACGGTCTATTGAGCTGAAATTACAGGCTCTAAACTGCAATTGTACCTGAGCCGAGGAAGGAAGCCTTTCGATAAAATTTCTGTACCATATAGTTAATCAGGGCCGTAGCAAGCCTTTAGAAACTAGTGAGCACAAAGACTTTAGGTAGCTCATTGTATTTGAAAAGCAGAGGGTTTGGGTCCAGAGGACCCATTGGACTAGCCACTGTGTCTTAACACCAGAAAATGTTTCACCTGACTGCAGAGACATCAAAGTAATTTCGTGGTCATTTTATTCCGTTTGAGTTGCCTTATAGGCAAATGAAACACAGACTTCATAGGAAAGTCGTATTTGGAAAACGTCCTAAAAAAAAACCTGCGTCGGTGGTTGTCATGTAGCAAAGAACGGTAGGGTTAGATACATTATGCTCGAAAATTTGAGCATCACGCTTTTGAGCGTCACCCTCAGAACAGCAGTATGATGCTTAAAATTATGCTCGAAAAGTGGCATTATGCTTGACTGATCTTAATTACATTTGATGCCCTTTTCCGTGCCTGAGGACAACAACAAAAAAAACAAAACAAAAAAAAGAATACCTCCCTGAGCCAGAAACAATATTTTATTGCATCGATCACAAATTTACAAGAAATAAATGACAAATAATGCTCAAAAGCACTAAAAATGTATTATTTCAATAGAACTCTCCATCGTAAGTTTGCAGCCGGGCATAAGGAACCATGCCTTTGAATACGTTAATTTTTTACTAAAGGCATTTGCACCTGAAAATGTCTCATTAGATTAATGGAAATATTAATTTTCTCATTATTATTCATCTCTTTATGCTAAAAAACATGCTCATTAATGAATACAAATTGTAGTTTATCAGGAACGACTTATTTCGGAATTATATAAACAATTTGTTTCAGTGCTCTGAGAGAATAATTGAATTTCTATTTTCAACTTTTACGTACGTTTGGACTTTTTGGGTCAAAAAACTGGGGGGCCTACAGGACCCCCCGGCCCCTCCCCATGCTACAGCCCTAAGTTTGCACTCAAAAACACAAGGATTGAGTCTGTTACATCAACTAATTTGACAAGAAAGACTGTAAAAAGTAAAGGAGTGCTCAAAAAAAAACTACAAACTTTACAGCAAAACAGTGTGTAATCGGCGTCTAAGTGAATTGACCATTAATAGTAGGTCCATTTTGTTCAGTTAAAGATAATGAATGAAAACATTTTCCTGAATCGAATGAAAAGTTTCTTATAGAGTAATTAATTGAAACTGTTTCCGTTAAAAGACTTGACAGATTTGCTCTAACCGTTATTTGTTTAGTTTTGTTTGTTTGTTTGGTTTTTTTTTTGCATTTTTTCTTGTTAATTTTGTTTTGGAAATGTTTGTACTGGTGCTACAACTACAAAGTGAAATAAATAAAACATATCCGACTCAAATTCGTTTCAAATTAGAAAACGCGTTTCCAGGTTTGTCTTTGGTGTCAATGCAATTGACGAGTGGTTTTAATTAATTCCTAAAGCGAGAATCAAAACAAACGATGGCGCTAATTACACTTGGTTCCATCTTTAATTTTTCTCTGATAGGTTACAGCACTGGGTTGCAATACGACTCCAAAGCATTTTTATTTTCACTGGTGAACAAACCAGGATGGGGACCTGTTAAACTGACTCAGACAGGGAAACATAGTTCTTACAAATATTCAAGATTCTCTAGATTATGGGATGGGCCTACATTCGGAGGAGGACACGACATTTACATTGCCAGCTACGCATCATTCAGTAACAGATCTTACAGCAACCTTGGACATACTTACGGTCCACCGTTCGGGTACAACTACCGCAGCACCTTCGCGAAGACATTCTTGGCAGGATCATGGTACTTCACAACAGACGAAGTGGAAACGTTTTACGAAACAAACAAGAAATAATAATTAATAATGGGCCACATGCACTTTGATATTAGTATTCCATTAGTCTCAAACACTAACTTAATACTCGCTAAAACGAATTCTTTATATACTGTCATGTATGTACTAAACGAAAAAAGAAAAAAAAAAGATGAAATACCCCATAAGGCGCTATATAGTTTCAATTATTCATCGGTAAGAAGTTGGTTATTTTGATAATCCAGGCTTTCCCTTCATAACTTTAACACGAAGTATAGATTTAGTGCTATAATGACGTCTCTGACTAACTTTTGCCATACCTTCCATTTTACTGGAAATGGCTTTGTCTTCAATTAAGCGCTGGACTCTCTGAAACAACAGCGGGAAGCATATTCATTGTTAGACATTTTTAAAGCTGAAAATCATTATTTTTGTTATCATTCGTTGATTTATTTTTCAAAGGCGGAATAGATAAGCCAACTTTTTTCGAGGTTTTTCTTATTAAATCTCATTTTAATCTCTTGATTAAGTACACAAAGGAAGGTAAAGAAACGTAGCTGTTTTCGTTGTTTACCATTTTACACAAAGTTTCCAGAAAATCCCGGTAAGGAAGTAAATGGAACACGACTTTTCGGGGGGGGGGAGGGGGGTTCGTGTAAGAAATGTCCGGGAGCAAACGAAGTTTTGAAAAGTTAAGCCCTGTCGTCTCGGTGAAACTGAATACAAACGATTTTTTTAACACTGGACGAAATTTGCGAGTCCTATTTTTTACTATTTCTTTGGATTTGTTCGACCGTTTTGCCCATTTAAATGGTAAAACATCCACTATGCCTAAGTTCTGGGGCCCGTTTCTCGAACGTCCTGATAATTAAAGGGACCGGAAAGCTTTTTGTTTAAAGTAATTCAGGATCGAGTTTTCAGTGGTTTTGAAGATGACATGATATAATTGTCTGTTAACAAAACAAAATGGGATCTTTTTGCTTAGACCCGCCCTTTTCATTTTTAAGACTTTGATTAGAATATTTGATTTCGGGCCCATAAAGCTGTTGGGAGTTTCCAGAAGGTCGTCCCGCTCAGTGGTCGTTCCCAGTCTTCCCAGTATCATGCTGGTCTTTCTTGCTGGAGGGGAGAGTTCATTTTATCTTTATGCTGCTCTCTTCTAGTTTCTCCCTGAATCGCCTGATACTTAGGCTAACGTTTGAGCTGCGCATGGCATGGACAAGGAATTTACTTTTCATGCCCAAAGCTTCAAACTTTCTGATCTGGGATAATATGATGAAAATCGTCGTATCCTGTATTTTAACTTTAATGGTGCATGGAAACCGATTTTTGACAGCCATGTTTTTCAAAACATGGCTCTTGTTTTTTTTTTTGTTTGTTTGTTTTTCTGTGAATAAAAAAAATGTTTTCTTTTTAGTTACTGAATGATTTCATTACTTTTGATTTAGCAATATTTTATTTTAAAAGGTAATTACAACCGTTTGTGAATTCCAGAGTTTTTAGTCGACTAACGCCTAGGCCAAACGTCGAACATTTCATGAGACGAACCAAACTGGGTGAGTTAAGAGCCAGTTTCTGTAAATATCGAAAATCCGGCGACAGTTTCAAAATTTTCGCTTTCTTCATATTTTGCCCAAATAAAGCCTTTAGTGAGTTATTTTCGAAAATACAATTAAAAGATCCCAAAACGCTCGAGTTTTTTCAAAATCGAGGAAAGTTGAAAATCGCCATTTTGGCCTCCCGCGGCCATTGAAAATTGACAAAAATGATGCATTTTCGTTTCGCTCGTGCTGGTAAACACAATAACATCTAGCAATGTACTTTTGACATTTTATAGCACTTCATTTGTTCTTTCTAAAACACTGATTACTTTTAGCAAAAATTATTGGTATCAGTACGACTCCAAAGCATTTTTGTTTTCACTGGTGAACAAACCAGGAAGGGCACCTGTTAAACTGCCTCAGACAGGGATAAGTAGTTCAGACAGAGAGTCAATATACTGTAACTCAAATTATGGACCTACATTCGGAGGAGGACATGACATTCGCATTTACAACTACGCGTCATCCAATAGCTATTCTCAGGGCAACCTTGGCTATACTTACAGCCCACCGAGCGGGTACAGCTACGGCAGCACATTCGCCAAAACATTCCTGGCAGGATCGTACAAGTTCACACCAGACGAAGTAGAAACTTTTTACGAAACAAACTAGAAATAATAATTGATAATGGGTCACATGCACTTTGATATTAGTATTCCATTAGTCTTAAACATTAAGTTAATAGTCGCTAAAACGAATTCATGACATACTGTCCTGTATGTACTAAACGAGGAAAAAAGATGAAACACCCCATAAGGCACGTGTAGAAACACATTTTTCGAACATTTTATTTTCTATTTGAATCTTTATTTATTTTGCGTTCACTATTTTACCATGTGCTTAGGACAAAGGTCTCTTGAGCAAACAAACATGACGTCGCGTTGTTGGGTAGAGCTATAGTCGCATTGAGGACCACTTCAAACGAAGGATGACAAAAATGTCAGAGTGAGATGCGGCAGAAGTGCCGATTCAACCTCAAGTCATAGAATTAAAGGAGTTGAAGTTTAAGTGTCTACACATATTGTCCCTTCCTTTTAACCTGTTTATACTACTGCATGAGAAATTTCTGCAATTTGATTGGCTTAGAGCAGTGGTATTTCAGCTTAATTTGAAATAACTACATGTGAAAATTACAAACCTTTTGAGGGCAGTAGTAAAAACAAATAATAGCTTGATTTGTACGTGATATTTGGCATAAATACCACTTGTGATATTTCAAAACTGTCTCAAATTTCACTCGCCTAACGGCTCGTGAAATTACGAATAACAATTTCGAAATATCGCTCGTGGTATTTATGCCCCCAAATATCACTACAAATCATACTATTATCTATACTAATCATTTTAAGTTTCAAATATTTAATCATTTTACCTTTCAAGTATTGGGGAATGTTTTCACTAAGGGGATCATATTTATTCAGTCTATGATAAGAGATAAAATTTGGGGGAAATATTAAAAAAAAAATTTAAAAGTATAAAACACAAAAACACGTAAACTTAGTATCGTAATGATAGGAATAATAATAATAACAATGATAATGATAGGTTTTGAGTTGTGACGAAACAGGACTCAAAAGGAGCCGCCTCTTACTGAACAGGGGTTGAATGAAAACAACTAATTTCTTTTGCGGTTAGGCAAATAACTTGGACTTCTGTATGATCAATGTTTTCGATTTATCTTGTTTTAGGAATAGGGTGTTCACATACTAAGTTCAATCAGAGTAAAGGACCGGAAGGAGAAGTAGGCGCTGGTTCCCAGATTAAGGAACTAAAACAAACACTATTGTTCCAAACGTTTTGCCAGAAATTAACACAAGCTGAGTCTCTCAATCTTGCTTCCGGTCCTCAGCTCGCTAATATGGATTCTATTCATTTCGGTGTTGGACATTTTAACTTTATTCAGGGGTATATATCATATAACTAAATTTGTTTTTAGGTCGGTTCAGAAATCAAAAGTTCCACCATATCTCAAATATTTTTTGTTACGGGACAAAGGATGGTGTTTACAAGCTCTCAGAACAGCTGGACACACTTTAGTTTTTACTAGCAAACCTTTGCTGGTCCGTTAAGTCCTTTGCTAAAAGATTTTTGCACCGACCTCTTTGGTGTTGGGATCAATCAAAAATGGAAGTTGGACGCACGGTAATTGCAGGAAACATCATAAGTGTAGTTTCAGTCTTTCACAACTAAAGGTTTAACTGAGGTTAGGAAACACCTCTTCAAGCTTACTCAAGAAACACGGAAACAAGTTCAAAAGATAGAAATAGGTAGATGTATTCAGCTGTGGGATAGGAAAACAAGCGTTTCCTGTTAACGAAGTTCGTTTACTTAAACCTGGAGTTGGTTCTCACTTTCACTTCCAAACTTGAATCATAATCAGATTTCCTATCTCATTAAAATCTAACCTAAGGCCACGCGTCCTGACACCTTTCGAGTTGTTTGTTCTCTGTTGAACCAGTTTTAGCCAAATTTCACTTACTTTTCTGATCTCAAACTGCAATTTCTTTCGACACAATCTTAGGAAATCTTAGTTTCTTTCAAACTATCGTTTTAGTTCCCTGTAAAGGAATTTAGGTATAGAGATATTTCTAGTTTTGCAAATTTCTCCCACGCGTAGTGGGAATCAACTCAATTTCAGATCCTTTTGTTCTCTAAACTCTGACACTTACTAACACCTTTAGTTGCATATGAATGCCATGTAAAACTGTAAAAAATCAATTAACTTAATAGTTCAATATAAATAGAACCTCTTGTAACTAGTTTCACAGTTACGCCTCGAGATTTGAGATAGCTAAGAGGAGTTTGTAACCTCAACGGAAAGATTAAAACCATCGTCAACTTCCAAACTCTGGTTGTGTCACCTCTCTTCAAGTAATCCTAAAGTCTGTAGAAGTCCCCCTCACCGGTAAAAAGTCTTATCTTGATCCAGGTTTTCCCTTAATAATTTAAATACAAAATGTAGATTTATTGATATAATGACGTCTCTGACTAACTTTTGCCATAACTACCATGTAACACCTTCCTCAAATAAGCGCCGCTCCCTCTCAACAATAGTGCGAAGCGCATTAATTGGTATTGTTAGACATTTTTAAAGCTGAAAATTATTATTGTTGTTATCATTCATTGATTTATTTCTCAAAGGGGGAAAAGATGTCAAAGCTACTCAAGCTTACTTTTTTCAAAGTTTTTTTGTTGTTGTTGTTTCTTAATTTCAATGTCATTTTAACCTCTTGTTTAACTACACAAGGAAAGAGAGGCTGCAAACGAATAAAGACAAGATACATTTAAGGTCTTTATTAATTTTTGTCTCCGAAGTCTACAAAAGGTCACATGTTGATTTTCGCCCACACAAATATTAATGATCTTCTAAGTTTCACTGGGAAAGCGTCCAGTATCAAGGTGTTTTGTCAGTATAAGTTCGTATACTCTCATTTTTCTTCAAAGTCTACTCTAGAGAAGCTAAGGAAACCTGAGATTACTGGCCCCAATTTTACAAGCTGATAACAAAAATCTTTTTGGAGTGTTGTATTTAAGAGGCAAAATAACAAATAGAGCTCAGGCTAGAGCTGAATCAAATGTCTTCTTGCCGGACCTCTCAGATCAATCAATCAGTCGATCAATCAATTAAACTGTTTAATGGAAAATGGATCGTTTATGATCTTGAGCCAAGAAGCATGTTGGAATGATAAGACCTACAGGAAACACGTGCAAACAAATCTTGATATATATGACGAGATTCATGTCCCAAATTATTAGTGTTGTCTCGTCAATTCAAGTAGAAGCCGTTTCTCTAACTCATTATTTTATTTTTTACGACAAATGACAAAGTGACTTTGGTTTCTCCGTCACTTTTATGAAGGCTGTTTCGTCGCTAAAGAACGTTTTCTTGAAATGTGAACATGGAGGTAAATTTTAGCCATAATATCATAGGTGACGAATTGCTCCTTAATTCTGGCGCGAAATTTCAGCGTTAATTTGTAATTTCACATGTGAAATTACAAAATTGCCATGGCAACCCTTCCGTACGTCTCAGTGTCAAGATGGCGACGAAGTTTTAAAATGCCATGAATGAAGATGTCAGGGCACAAAAAGACGCTTTAGAAAACCTGAACACACAAGAGAACATCAAGAAGGATTCTAACAGGTATTTTGCCGAAAAAGTCTGAAAAATTCTGAACTTTAAAAAGCCAAAAGCCAAATTCAAGGTCTAAACATTTGAAAGAGTGGAGTTCTCGATCGATACGATCCAGGATAAACATGTCAAAAATCCAAGATTGCTAACGTAATTCGTCACCCATGATACTAATAGGTAATCAAATGGTATTACTCGTGAAATTAGGGAATAATTTCACTTGCCTTTTATCCAAATCCTAATAATTTCCCTCGTCTGAAGGCTCGGGAAATTATTAGGATTTAGACAAAACGCGCGTGAAATTATTCCCTAATTTCACGCGTCACCATTTGATTACACATACTTATCTAATATTCTCCACCAAACGTTTTTGACATCAAATCCAGGCTTTGTACCGTAATCCAACCGTAAAAAAAATGAATTGTGTCGTGAAATGTAAGAAGAAAAATATTTCTGGTATAGAAGGATCGAGTAGCATTCTGTTATTTAACGCTTGAAAAGATAGTAGATTAAACTGAATTTTTAAACTGATCAAGAAGGTCAGACAATAGAAGGAAGTGTGACGTCAGGTTACCATGGTTTCAAAATTTCTGGATCTCAACAATCTTTCTTGACAGAGGAGCAAACGTTTTATTCTTGAGAGCAATTATGCACTGTCATTTTTTTCATTTGTTTCCTGCCATATTTTCAGGTCCACGGTTTGTTGAGTTCTAGAAATTTTGTTACCATGGCAACGTGGCGTGAGGACTTCCTTCTGTTAACAGTCTACAAAGCGCTTCGTTGTTGTTGTTTATTCTTTACATGTTTTTCTTTTGACGGCGGTCAAGACCTGGATACATTAACTACGCAGATCGAAGAATGGGCTACTGTTTCAGTTTTATTAATAATTTATTTACAATAACGAACAAGAAAAAAAAAGTTGTTCTAATACCGTTAAAGAAATAATACCTATATATGTACATCTTTAAAGAAAAGAAAATTCAAAATACGCATCAGAATGATTTGGTCACGAAGATTTTCCTTTTAATGCACCATGTTTAGAACCTACATGTTACGAAGGGCTAAACAATGACGAATTTATGAACTGTAGTTCAACAGCGAAGATTACGCCTTAAGTGCTGCTGTTCTCGTCCCGTTGTTAGCAGCTAATCCTCGAGTTTGTCCAGAAATTTTCTTCTTCATGTGTTCCGCCATGCCGGGCAGGCGTGAAAAGTAGTTACGAGCCAGTACGTGCTTGTGTAGAATCTTCCCGATAAACATCCGCCCGTATGCCTGATGGAAAGAAATACAAAGTTAGAGTGAGGATACTCGAAGGAAGTGAAGGGAATCACCTCCAACTTGGGGGATGGGGGTGGGGTTGGAAATGGAGGGCGATTTCTTTATCCCAACCCCAAAAGAGCTTACTCAGCAGGGGTAAAACCATTGCGTGTAATATTTTTCTCGTATTTCACGACTTGGTGAATTAAGGGAGTAGTTATCTCATCATGCATGGACTAAATATTAATTGTGCCATCAATCTCGTACCGGAAGAAGCACCAAACGAAAAAGCAGACATTGCTTAATAATCCTCATTAACAAGGATCGATCAAGCATACACGGACGGTCATACACCTACTTTTGAAGTACAGTAACAACCAGCGACTTAAAGAGCTTGTTTTTTAAAAACCTGCTTGGCTAACATTTGCCAGATAGGCCCCCTCTAAACAGAACCTGTGGAGCCCAAAATTTAAAACAAGTTCTTATTTTCTATTAAAATTCTACATAAAAAAATCCGGACACTTGGGCAACTAAGATAAGTCAACATTTAGGATCCTCTTTGTAGACAAAGGTGCCTTGTTACTCCAACTACAACTGCAATACAGGTTTTACCTAAGGAATGAACTAAATACCACTAACTACTCTTAGCTATAATGTATTTTTCCTTCAGACTGAATGAGAACCTATCAAGAACCTAAATAGCTTAAATTTATGCTAATCAACATATTATATGTAAGAAACTCTTTAGACTAACGTGGGGAAATGCAGGTTCTTAGTCGCGGTTTTTACTGTATGATCAGATTCCCCCTTCCACATCCGACTAAAAGACACTCTTTACGGCTTCCTCAGTTTACTCAGGCATCTTACCCACACCCATCTATTGACGAGGGGTTTAAAACGACAAAGACAAACAAAGAAAAGGAGCCGTACCTCAGTAACGTTTTCCAGTTTGGCGTGAGCAGATGCCTCCTCCTTTGTGAGCAAAATACAGTTCCACGGAGACCACTCTTCGTACTTATTCCACCGTACAAGAATCAAGTCAAACAAGTCTTCGTGAGCACTGAGCACGCTCTGGCTATTCCATATGTTTTCCACAAGATAGCGTAAATCAGGTTCCTGAAAAAGAGGAACAGATTTAGTCAAAGATTTTTCAGTTTGCACATGACAATTGATGCTTGTTCCCTCATGATAAGAATTCTCTGGATTAAGTTAATATGAGGCAAATGTCTGCGAAAAAAAAAGAAAGTTTAAAGCAGATACGTACAAAGTTAGAGAAAAAGCTAGGGCCATCCAGATGTGTAAGTTATGAAACACAGTTATGAAAAACAGGGCAAAAATTCTCTTAGAGCGTGATTACATAATCCGGAATGGCCCCGTCTGCCAGGTTGGACTATTTTATCATGTGGCCACGTTGGCTCGGTTGTCACATAATTACAAAGTTGATTTTTGTTGCGTTTAACCAAGGTGCAGAGATCTCGGTCTCAAAGCGGCAAACCGAGCCACCCCGTGTAAAATTCAGGCCCTGAGTGACTTAAAAATTGCAGCTATCGTTTACAAAGGGAAACTGTTCGCTCCTTTGATCGTAACTGGTGACTGGCTGCCTGGCAACATGCTCTTACTGAAATGAAATAGTTAAAATGTCCCCCAAACCGACTACCGATGCCTTAATTTCAATTTCGACATTTACATTGTAAAATATTGTAGCTCACGTACAGGTAAATTTAGGAAATTTTTGAGGGAAAGAAGTACTTGTTTTCATATCACGAAACTTGGAAATGCAGACTTCTTATAGATTACCGAATCTGCCTGTACCTGGAGTAAATATGCTATTTTAGAACCATCTTCAAAGCTCTCTTCTGAACGCCTCAGCTCCTTCAACATTGCTCTATACTGCGAGAAGTCATAACGTAATCTGGCATCGTTGTCGAGTTTCATACACTTTCTACATCTTCCAACAACCCTGTGTAGCCAAAGAAGAAACAAAGGTCACATCATGTAAATCCTCTTGAACTCATCAACTTCAAATATGAACGAAACGTGTTTAATCAAGAAACATCTAAAACTTCGATAAGATGAAGGACAAGTCAAATAATTGTGCTTCGCCAGGTACGCAGGCTAAGGCTGGCGTCACAAGAAATGTTAAAAATGCAGCGTGCAAAGAAAGTAGTGTGAGATAGCCCAGGGCTGGTAGATTTTGCTGTCGGGCTAGTGAATTCTGTTTTTAACGTACCCGGCGGGCAAGTGATGTTTTTTGACGAATTTGAATAAAAGAAGGACTGTCAAATCAATTCTGCTCGTCAAAAAGCTTTTGGGGCTAGTTGAAATGACGTCTGGCCTAGTAAATGCTAGCTTCAGCTTGCCTGAATGGCAAGTTGTAAAAATGATTATCTTTGCACCCTGGAAATAGCACGTCACGGAGCTGAATGAGCCCGTTTTCCGACCGGAGTTTAGCAAGTTTCAAAAAAATTTAGCCAGCTAAGTTCATTATATAGTTAACAATTATTCCACGAGTGCGCGTTGGATATGGGACGCTAGATACCCAGCTGGTTGGCTATAATCATCTCATATCCAACAAGCGCAAGTGGGATACTAGGAGTGAAGCACGGGCAGCAGAGCACCATGGATAAGAAAATGTGTAATCTACTCATCTGAGAAATTTTGGTAATCACGTGACCGTACGCCCGCCCGACCGTCCATCCGCAACCAATGTAAAAAAAACTCAATCAACAGGTATGGCAACCCAAATGCAACTCAATGTTATTTTGGCGGGAAATCGCATTGCCACCCGCGTCTTGTAAAGCAGACTGAGAGACAACTAAAGAGTCAGTAAAGACGAAAACGGAAAGCGGAAATTGTTTCTGTATCCGTGTTGTCTAAAGTATTAAGCATAGGGTAATTGTCGTGACCACAAATTTGGAATATAGAGGAAGAGAAAGACAGAGAAAAAGAGAAAGTAGGCTGCAGGCCAGCGAAGCTCAACGAGGAAAAGGGCGACAAAGATCTAGAGCGAGAGATAAAGATCAAAGGAGACACATTTTTGTTGGAAGAACAACATGAAAATTTTGTTGCTGCGGTGACAAAATGAGAAATGCTAGCGGCCACCAATGTAAGGTGAAAGTGAGCGGCAGTGAAAAAAATGAAAAGTGTAACTAAGAAGTTTCTGGAAGTTTCACGTAGCAGTCGTGCAAAATAACGGCAAAGAAATGTACATGTACATACTCCGGCATTGTCTTCGCCGCTTAGCACTACACGATTTTATAGTTTGTTTGAACAAACTATAAACTAGATAAATAATCAGATTTGAAGACATTTAGTTAAAACTTCCCGAACGATAACTCTTTATTATCGCTAACTTCTAATGGCTGAAACTAAAAATTAAAAGAATTAATCTAAGCTTGACTCACCGAGAATTGGATGAAAGTTGGAATTCTGTTGATGGCAAGTATGAGTTGCAACTTGGACAGAAGTAAATATTTTTTCGTAATACTGACGGATCTTGTGGAACCTAAATAAGAGAGAAAGATAAAAGGTTTTTCTACCATACATTGCAAAAAAGCAGATGGGGATCAAATTAGGAATTTAATTGACGGCACGACTATTATTTAAGCGTGGTTGAGGTGAAGAAAACCATAACAGTTTCACTAAAGACAAAAGGCATGTCTTGGCCTGCTCTGCCCAGCAAAAGTAAACCAAGAGGAAATAACCTTGTTCGGTATACTGACATATATGACAAACGAGCTTATTACTTTACTGAATTCTTAGGAACGTTTTTCACAGGGTGTATGAGCAACTTATTTTTCGAGTCAAGCGTTGTAATTTTCTGCTGCATGAATTCATGACTTCGCACTTCTTTTCTATCCTCCAGAAACTATACTGCCATCATGGAAAGGAAAATAACCTGTATAACAGTCAATTTCGAATGAATCCCAAATTTCGCTAGTAAACAACATTCTTGTTCGAGACTCCCTTAAAATTTCCATCACGAGAGCAAAATGAACTGAAACGGAGGTGTCATGTGATGTTTTGTGAGTAATATTACTGCACCTTGATGATCCGAGCTGCCTCGGGGTTGAAAAGAGGTGTTTTGCAATACTGAAGAAACAAAGTTAAAATTCTCTTGCGTAACCCTGAAAAATAAAATAAGCGCGTGTAAGGTAGCTTTATGAATAGCCTGCGAACAAGCTCTTCATTTGGGGGAGTCGCGCTTCACTCGCCATAAATAGAGAGCTTGCTAGCAGGCTCCTCTCGGGAGGACAACTGACAACAGTGCGGGGCTTGTTAGCCTCGTCTCCAGTCGCTGACGATCACCTTCTTAGGGGGTTATTCGGGTTAATTCGTCCCCATCATACCCCTCACGCGCTTCTCGCTTGTCTCCAGCTCTCGCCCTTCTCGCTTGTTCCGTGCTCCCCACTGAGCCATTGGGAAAGCCTATAGAGGAGGCAGACGCAACGCGCATCACCGCACTATCACGCTCCTCTTGTGTCTGGAGTCCTAAAGTTTCACAACGGTGTCAAACTGTGAGGGACGCGCGCAAATAGAATGAAGGACGAGAGAACGTCCCCGAACTACGGAACAGCACCAGGGTCATTCTACAGTGTAGTGTTACTTGCTGTGGAAGTGGCGATTTGAAAATCTCCGTTGGAAAGTGCAGTGTATTTCGGGGTCGATTTTCTTTAAATGCCAGGAAACTAAGACTAAATTAAACAGTCGCTAATCTTCCACAAGAAAACAAACGATAAACGATATAGTGCAGTAGAGGTTAAGTTATACAGGTAAAAAAATATAATAATAATAAATAAAATAAAACGTTTTAAATGCGTCATCATTTGAACATGATGCAGGAATGTTCTTTACAAAGCATGCTTGTAAGTAATCCAGGACTGCTTATAAATATACCTTCTAGATTCGATTCTTTGACTCCTCTCATCAATAAATCAGCCTCCCTGTCAATCAATTCAATAATCTCTTGCGTCAGTTTACAGTCGTGTTCTTTTACAGTATGTTTTAGGGTCAGCAGTACATCCAATCTTTCATCCTGCGTTAGGTACTTCATGCTAAGCGTACTGTAAATGTCCCGTAATTCTTGGGCGCGGATGGTGTAGGGCGTGTCCATCTCCGTTATCTTTCCGTCAAAAGCTTTCCATTGCTTTGGGGCCGCAGCCTGTGGAGAGAACAAAGCGGTGTAAATGTACAGCATGTTTAAAAAGGGAAGCGGGGTGAACAAAAGCCATAAAGAAACTGTAAATTAAGAATCATTAATTTTGACAAATCGAGATTAAGCAATGTACGACCTTAGTTCCATTGAAGGTGCCTGGAAACACATAAGAATAAACAACTTTTATCCATGCATGATAACTTGTAAAATTTCTATTGTTTACTATGGTTCCACTCGGATCAACCTTGTTACTCACTAATTTTTATGTGAGAAGAATTTCATTCTGTCACACAAATATCAAAAGTCGAGCTCATAACTTTTCTCGAGTGCAAAGCCAAGCTAGGAATTTATATTTTCGTCGGCAAAGCGATAGAGAGAGCAGGAGCGCTGGAGCAAACTACCCGAACCGGAAAATTGAAGCGAAGGACTTTGAAAAAGCCTACAGTATCTTCATAGAGATTTGGAAAAACATTTTTTTCACCACTCTTCAAGCCGAATCATTTTTGAAATCACGAAAACAACCGAAATTTGGCGATGCCACCAGTTTTCACGCGAAATGACGACTGAGAAACGTGCGCAGAAAGTCCGTTCTTATGACGTGCCACTACCCAGATCTGGGTAGTGCTTCTGAATGGTTAAGGCACATTTCCCATGACCAGTCAGAGGCACTACTCAGATCTGGTTAGTGACACGTCATCATTTGCCCGCCTTTTCTGTCTCGGAGGTGGGGCATATGCAAAGTTTGCACTGCCGGGGGGCCGGGCATTTGCCAATCCGGCGCAGCTGGAATTGACTCAAGCATAACGTCGCGAAATGTCGGCTGTTTTCAATTTCTCAGACCGTAAGTTACACGACATCACAAAAACACACAGGTTGAGCAAACCTTGTTCAAAAAACTCTTGATCCTCTTGTCCTTGTTTTCCTCATCAGCAACCAGCTTGTGTCTATCGATGGAGGCGAGGAGATGTGCTTCCTGTTCTAACAGCCCAACAAGGGCTGCTTTTCTCTCTGGACCAGAGTACAGCTCGTCTATAAGTGCCATTTCTTCATTACGCCACTCTTGAAAAATAACAATACAAAAATGTATTAGCAGTAAGTACGCCGCAAGCATCGTATTCCAAGTTTACAAGGAGGAACCAATGTTGGGTAAGAGCCACAAATCCACCCTCAAGAAAAAGGGTTTAAAAAACGGAGTGTAGTGTTAACCTCAAGAGACTGTTAAGTAACGACAAATTATCAAAAATTTTATTGAACGAGTATAGCCACAACCAAGAAATGTGAAAATCAAGACAAGCCTCTACACTTAAGACATTTCTTTATCATATTTTCATGCGCACTTTACAATCAACTTACTCTCTAAATGAGAATAAAGGAGATCAAAGTCTTCCTTTGTCTTGGGATTCATTCTTCTTTCCCATTCTTTTCTTATTCTTTCTGCTCTTTCCCTCTGTTTCCTGAGCTCTTCCTGTCTTTCCCATTCCTGGCGTCGGATGCAATCCTCTCTTAGTTTTTGAACATAATTCTTTGCTAGCCACCTTCTCCAATATGTTTGCAGGATAATAACCTGGAAAATATGTTAAAAATATATCAAAAGGATTATTGAGCCTCTCTATGGATACCTACAGACTATGTTTTTGTCACATGTTTTCCACTAAATTAATGTTTTTTCAACAAGATTGTTGTATAGCAAGAACGTTTTTGTGTAGTAATATTGATAAAAAGCTTGAGTAATATAACCATGGTGACAACAACAAAAGACAGTTAACAGGTTTAAAGTAAGGAGCCCAAAAGTGACTGTTTTTGACTTATTCACATCCTTTCATACAGATTTAGTCCAATCAGAAGCCAGCTGGAAACTGTCCTCAACTTCTGATTGGTTAATTGAAGGAGGTCACACTTTTGGGATCCTTGTTGTAATAACTATTAAGCAACACAAAAATTCTGAACGTGCAGCAGACTTTTTGACAAACTTCTTTGCTAACATTGCACAACTAATGTTTTCAAACTTGATCTTGATGGCAATGCAATCATTGCAGCTTATAGATTTTGTCAGAAATACACAGAGAGAATCTCATTATTAAACCATAAAACACTCTTAAAGCCCCCAAATCATGAATTTTAGCAATCACGTACTGACCTTCTTTAAAATTTTTCTGTGATGCTCCTCAGCTGTGACATATCTGCCTGGAATCAGTATTTTATCTGTGACATTTGATACATAACATCCATCTTTGGTCTAATAAACGAAGAAACAAAATTAAAATACAAAACTGTACACTTTAAGCATTTCACAGCCAATTTTCTCAAACTCATGGTATACCATTTGTGTTGATGTTGTGTTCGTTGTTTGCTGGACTCTGTTTCTAAGTTTGTAAGTCTGAGTATCTCGATGAAACTTCTCAACAGAAGATGGTACACGGATCTTTGGAATTGTTTGAGCAGCGGCATTATGGAACTCTACTCCTGTTAGTCTATGTTTGTAGCCTCCTAAGAATGGCTTCTTTCTGTTTTCTTGCACAATGTGAACAACCACCTCGACTTCCCTGCCATCTGAAAATAAAATCAAAAACAAAAACAATTTTTAATAAGAAAATTCCTTTTCAGGTAGTGATGACACTGGCAGCATTAAGGGCCAGTCGATTCAGACGTTGCTAAGGGAGTAAAAACAACTCAAAGTAACAGTCTGAAATTCAGGCTGAAAGGTTGTTACATATTCCCATTCAGAGAGGATTGTGATGGCCTTCTCAACGTAGGACTTAATGTTGTGATTTTTAATTTTGTATGATAAAACTTTTACATTGTGTGGGTTGATGTTATGCTGGACCTGTTTCCTGGCAGGTCTCTAAAACAGCAGAAGTTTTATGGGATTGGTGTTCTTTGATAATATTGTCAGTGAAAAAAAGAATTTGGCACACTGTCAGCTGAGTAATTTGATTTACTGAGTGCAAAATGAGCCAGTTGTAACATAAAATCTATTTACCAATTTCTACTTTGACATTGACTTTGTCTGGCAGTTTGTAGGTTGGTGATACTTTTGTATACTTCAGAGGTTTATTAACAGGATCTGCAGACTGGATTTCCACTTGAACTGTCTGTCCACCTTGCACACCCAGATCAGATAACACTGTCTGATCTTCTACAAGTTTCCCTTTACGGAGAGAGTGCAAAGGCATATTAAGAAAGTCAGCAGAAGGTGAAAGATTGACTTGTTACATTCAGAAATATTAATTTTAGTTTATAGGTCTCTTATCATACCTGTAACAACTAGTGACAAAATGAAAGGTAGTGCTACATATTTTGCCTGGGATTTAGTAGTGCATCCACATTACTAAGGTGTCTGCAAACAAAACTTCCATATGCATGTATAGATAAAATGAAATCTTATATCATCACTTAAAAATATTATCATTATCTTTTATGATGCAGTCACTTTAGATTTAGAGCCATTTTTCTTTTGACTGATGATTACTATTAACTAGTCTTTGTACAATAAGGGCAATAAGGTTAAGTGAAAATATAAGCTGAAGACTATAGCGGTAAGTGGCTGAAACATCACAAAAATAACCTATAGTTAAACCTTTTGAGAGACAAAGATAAAAGACAACCATCCCGTCTTTTCTATTAAGGACCCCATCCCTAAAAAACAACAACAACAACAACCACAGCAACAGCAAAGGCTAAAAAAGCTTGGGGTGGGGGCTTTTAGTATTATTATTTTATTACAAATTTATGACCGTCAACAATACAAGTGACACTTACCATCAAAGAGCATCAGTATCATTTGGGGCGACTGGTTAAGCTCTGACGCAAAATGGTTTCTGAGCTCAAGAAATGACTGCTTTAATGAACATGTCATGTTCTGAACATGTCCCTCTGGCATGATAATGAACTTGACTGAAGATAAGATACATGTAACATGCAATAATAATTATTAATGTTTTACATTAAATAAATATAGGCAGAGGCTGCGTAAACCAAATAGATAGCCTGAAATAATGTCTGGAAGGGTACTCTTGAGACCCAGGATTTGACTGAACTCAGGAAATGCACAGCGTCTTGATGCGAGCAGGATTCACCAAAATCTTGACTCAGGATACTTTATTGGGAAAGAAAACAGTATCAGGGCTGTAGCATGGAGAGGGGCCGGGGGGGACCGTGCCCCCCAGTTTTTTTCCTACAAAGGCAAAACATGCATGCATAAAGTTGAAAATAAAAATTCATCTCCCAGAGCATTGAAACAATGATGTCTTTGCAGCTAGGTGAAACATTGTCTGGTTTTATGGTTACAGAGACCAGTTCAATAGGTACTCCAGGGGGCGAACGCAGTTTTTTAAACAAAGCTTTTTCTTCTCTCCCCTCCCCCTCCCCTGCAATTCCATTTTTGGCTCTTGTCCCAACTTTCTCGACGAACCCACCCAGAAACGCTTGCTACATGTATGCAGGCTATAAATTTGATTCAAAAGAGTCAGATAAAACTCCAAGCCAATTTATACCGCACATTTTACCTGAATCCGATTCAAAAGATAGGATTCAGGTAAAATTTCTCCGTGGAAATCGGCCTTGAGGTTTGTAAATAAAAAACAGAATGTACCACGGTATAGCAGCTGTACTTTGTTGATAGGAAACTTATCACCAATTAAGCTTACCATTTGCAGTGAAGCCATCCCTAAAGTTTCCTGCAGATTCAGCATGACCCAGCTCGCTATCAATGGACCTTTCTGCCTGTGAAGTCGGAGGGGCCACTGGAGGCGCTTCACTCTCTCGCTCCGACTGAGACTCAATAACTCTGTTATCACCGTTATCCACTTTAGATGGCGCGTCCGCAGATGCATCTGCATCCTTTCCAACGGGTGATTCTCTCCCCTCGGTTTGAGCATTTGCTTCTTGAGTTTCAACGTTTTTATCAGGTTCGGAAATAACGACAGACATGGCTGTTTCTTCAGCTTCTTCGACTGGTGTGCCTTGCTGTTCTTCCGAAGGGTTTTTAATCTTTTCCTCCCTTTCCTCCGGATTTTCTGCATCATCCTTCACATTTACAACCTCAGATACATTTTCTTGCTTCTCTACTTTCACTTCTTCTTCCTCATCTACCTTTCTGGTTTCCACAGTTTGAGCAGAACCCTCGTCGACTTCGCCGCCATTTTCCTCGGCGGTTTGCGGGAGATCGCTTGCTACTTGTCCTTGTGGATCACTTTCTTGTTCCTCTTTTTTCTCGCTCTTCTTTTCATTTTCACCTTGATTATTTGTACTCTCCTCTGCTGCAGACATTTTTGCTCAAAATAGTCAGATGTATTGCAAATCAAAAGACAAAGTGTGTGAGAGCAAACAAGGTTCTAAAAGTCCCGAAGAGAGCTGTTTTCCATACTGTCGTTTCCATGGAAACAGCTGGCTTTAAGGATCATGGGCTCATAAAATGATGAAAACATGGTGGTATCATCGACGCTATCATGATAGTGTTCTCAAGCGTTAGAGCGATTTTCGTATGACCTTGAAAAATGGTTTCGGTAAGTGTTTCTTATTTGTTTCATCAGCCAATGGATGAATAGGTCAAAACATGGCCTCTTCGTTTTCCCGCCAAAGAAAACCCTAACGTGAAAAGGCATTGTCCGATTGGCCAGTCACGTCGCAGTATGACGTCAAAGCGAAGCATCGGTTGATTTCTAGAAAGTTCTGGGGCGTGAAGTTTTTTCACCCGAGCGTTCGCTCAACCAACCAAAAGCCGCGTGCGTTTGTATCTGTTCGATAAACCAATCAAATCGCTCTATTTCCGTTCGTTTGTTGTTCCTGTTTTGTTTGCGCGTTTTCATTTCGAGGTCATACGAAAATCGCTCTAATCATAGAAATATTGAAAAGAAATAGCAGAGAAGAAAAAAAACGTTTGTTTGATAGGGGAAAAAAATAACGTTGATACGTCAATATCGACGAATATTTCGTCATGGCAAGTCTGACGTCACAACAGAGGGCTGGAAAGCTGTGTGGTTACCAAGCTTGAAGAAGCCTGGTCGCTAAGCTATCTTTCTCTTTCTTTCTCGGCGGAGTCACGTTGGAAAACTGAAATTTCGTGCGCAAGTTTTCCGGGTTTTGCCGACTCTAACCTTTTGTCTTAGCTCCTTAGAAACAGCTGCAGATTGTCAAGGGATAATTCGACTACAAAGACAACCGATATTTTGTTTGATGAGTGCAGTAGATGTCATCATTTTCTGAGGAGACGATTGAAGCGCCTCCAGCGAAAAAACGAAAAACTTCTAACTCGGGTGGTGTTTCAAATTCAGTTTCGCAAGAAAATCATTCCACAGAGAAGGTAAAACGACGTAGAATTTAAAAATTGAAGATCGCTGACATTTATGCCTGGATTTTAATGATTATTCTTTTAAATATTACTTTCATCTGAACAGACCATGGCGATGGACAGCAACGGAAGTGCTGTGAACCAAATGCAGATTGATGAAGGGCTATACTCTCGACAACTGTAAGAAGAAAAATTCCTTTATTATTGTCCTTTTATGGCCTTCACGTTTCATAAAATGCAATAGTAAAAGTGTTTTGAGAGTAATACTGGCGAGTCAGCTGGTTATTTATTAATGAGCTGACTTAGTAAACACGTATGGCTTTCGATACTAGTGCATTCGGTTATTTTTTGCCTCTACAAAGCGGTGTTGCCTTATAAGTGACGAAAGCAGGGTGCAAAGAAAGTCATTTTTACAGCGTGCCATTTGGGCAAGCTGAGGGTAGCATGTACTAGCCCAAACGTCATTTCACAGTTCTTCTTCAAAAAACTTCACTTGCCCATCAGGCAAGTTAAGAACAGCAGTCACTAGCCTGATAGCAAAATTCACTAGCCCTGGGCTATCAGACACTACTTTCTTTGCATGCTACGAAAGCCACGCCACATTTAATCACGCCAACGACCGATATGTGGATGCATACCTGTTGCACTGTTTGAAACATCACCAGGAACGAAGGCACCAGGTAGTGTCTTAAACACAGCTTGACTACTGTAGCTTCAGACCAGGATTTTCAGTAAAAATTCCAAATGCCCCTGGGCTAAGCAAAGTACCAGAACCCAGTTTTTAGAGAAGTTTATTTTTGAGCATATGACAACCAATGCAAAAATGGGTGACAATGTTAGCAATAGATAAAATGTCACGTCAACTGCCTGTATTACACCAATCAATGATTGATTGGTGCAATACAGGCAGTTAGAAACTGTATCATGATATTTTTGTCTAGGTATGTACTTGGCCATGAAGCCATGAAGAAAATGGCTGTTTCCAATGTTCTTATATCTGGACTAAAAGGTCTTGGAGTAGAAATAGGTAAGCTACGTGCCTTCAACTTACCCTGCAAGTATAGCTGTCTGTCCTCACTCCTTACTACTCCAAGAGACATTTTGCAGGATAGACGTCTATGTTTTGGCCCTATAAATTTTGTACTGATGACAAGAAGCTTTTGAGCTTTGCCACCTGGGTTTTCAATAAGAGCTGGTGGTCGGCGAAATTGGCGGACTATATCAGGTGAACTTGCTGCCTACTTTTCTTTGGAAATTACCCCCAGTTTGAGTAGAGTATTCATGTGCTGTCGCTGATTTAAAAAGCCAAAATTTTATGATGTCTGTGTTCTGTTCAAACACTCTAATTTTGCTCCAGAATGCTGGAAATGCATTCTAAGAGGCCCAGTGTTCAAAATTTTTCCAGAAACTTGCACCTTCGGGCTAGCAAGTCATGCCTTTGCTGCGAGTTTTTTCCTTCTCTACCTACTCCAAAGCTTTTGCCACCTACTTAAAATCTTATTGAAAAACCCTGTGCTACTGCTTGCATTTTTGTTTGCAGAAGAACTCAAAACTTTTCAACAATAGACCAGGAAAAACATCTGGAACCCTATGACAACCAGATTAATCAGACCAAATTTGTTTTTGGTGCTGAATTTCAGACCCTTTCACCCATGATTCTTTCCTAGCAATGAAGAGCGAGGAAAGAAGTGTGTATTTGCAGTCAACCTCTGACTTCAGGCCTCTTTTTTACTGAGTTGTTTGGTGGCAGGATTACTTGTTTCTTTTGTTCCAGTACAAATATAGGTACTCTAGAATGTTATTAGACCCACATCTAAATGTATGGCAATTCCATGGAAAACAGCAGACTCAGGATTGCAAAATTATTTTTTCAAAATACAAAACATGTCCAGTATCAATGAAAGGGTCTTCAGATGTACCTACAGTGTTTTATAACCAGAAAGTCAGTTTAGAAGCTCTACCTTAAAAATCACCGTTAAATTATTGACCTAATAAAATTATGTATGTCACTATTACTA
This sequence comes from Porites rus, assembly GCA_964035705.1. Lineage (NCBI taxonomy): Eukaryota > Metazoa > Cnidaria > Anthozoa > Scleractinia > Poritidae > Porites > Porites rus. The sequence goes on from OZ037999.1 coordinate 22,259,742, forward strand.
GTTCTTTGGTGGTTAAATTCTAAATTTCTCTCACTAACATTGAAATAATTATCTTGTACCTTCAGCTAAAAATGTGGTCTTGGGTGGCGTGAAGTCAGTTACCTTACATGATACAGGAAATGTTGAAATGTCAGACTTGTCCTCTCAGGTGAGTTTTAACCTACTCTGTAACTTTATTTCACTAAAACAGCAAGCAAAGAGCAAGTTCCTTAATTCATATACTGTACTCTCTGTAGATCTGATTATGTAGGAGTTTAAAGGAAAATGTAATGGAGATTTTGTTTTCATTTGCCTCTTATAGTTCTTTCTTCAAGCTGACGACATTGGAAAAAACAGGGCAGAGGTATCTTTGAAAAGGATTTCTGAGCTCAACAGTTATGTTCGTATGTCTGTTAGTACTGAACAGCTGACAGAAAAATTCCTGGGACAGTTTCAGGTAAGCACTGCTGCACAGTGTTATCCATAGATCCTCGAACTTAATACATCGTTTATCACCTGTCAGAGATGCCATCATTTAGTGTAATTTGCAGCTGAAATCTGTTTCCATACTCGTTCAATGTAGTTCAGCTTCCTTCATCATCATCACTGGATTCCCCCTAGCCTGCTTGGCAGGTGCAAAAAGGGGAGAGGATGGGGATAGAGGAAAAAAGGGCGAAAGGGAAAAGAGAAGGTAGCCCTCTCTCCTGAATCCCCCTTCCTTTTTCCCTTCCTCCCAATCCCCTATCCCTTTTGATGCCTACTACTTAGGCTAGATCCCTCTTCCTAAGTGGGAAGTGGAGCAGGATTCTTCCATTCACCATAGCCTGAAAGCACAATTGTCAATTTAGGATGCCACAATTGTAATTGGTTTCTCGCATAATTCTTGAGCCTCTGAGGGATGTCTGTATAAATTCCATGCTGATGACATGTTACTTCCTAAGTCCTGTTATTACATGTACTTGAATCTGAAGGTTGTGCTGTGAGGAAAATCTGCTTAAAACCAATTTGAAGCACTACCCCAATCTGGTTATTGACACACATGATATCAGTATGGAATTTTGGTGCTTGTTCTTCCGACATCATATCGCAGGGAAAGCAGCGATGGTCTTGCACAATGTTGGCTGTCTTCTCAGGCCAACAATGATATGAAAAAGGCTTTTGCATTTTTTCGATGATCAGTATCATATTGTATTAATTTTTTGTGATCAATTCTTTTGGTTTGTTTTGGTTTTTCCACCGCCACCACCATACATGTATGTACAAATGTACATGTGCTGTAAAAAAAACCTACTTGTACAAAGTGTAAATATACAGTATCTTCTTTCAATTCTCCTTAGCTGGCAGCAGAAACAATGCAAGAGCAACTTCTCATTTCCCAGTTTATATCTATAGGTTGTAGTGCTAACACAGTCTACCTTTGATGAGCAACTTTGGGTTGGTGATTTCTGTCATGCACGGGGTATCAAGTTTATCATCGCTGATACAAGGGGACTTTTTGGGTAAGTCTCTGTTCTGTTTAGAGTTTATTCAAGATGCCTTAGAGACAGAGCCAAGTGTGTGCATTACAAGGAAACTACTACGGTAACCTGGGCATGGTTTTATTAATTTCCATGGTGTTATTTAAAGTGTATAGTTCGTGGTAAGGGCAGGATAGAATGTTGCTCCACAATAATTTGGAGGTTTTAAGTTAAAACCAAAATACTATTTATCCAGATTTCTGTTAAACATAATGGTTTTCCTTTCAATTTTTTTTTATATGTATGCTTGGAAATAAAAGGAGAATTCAACATTACATCAAGAGTCGCCTTGGGCCTTATTTCATGCGTCCCTTAACATCTGTGTCCTTTAGACTTCACTGTTGGAAAGATAGCCAGATTAATGTACTTTCTTTGATAAGTGATGCAGTAGCTGAATATTATGTTTTGAAATTATCCATTTCAGTCAAATATTTTGTGATTTTGGTGAGAGCTTCACAGTGGTAGATACCAATGGGGAACAGCCAGTCAGTAACATGATTTCTTCTGTTTCTAAGGTATGTATGGTGCTGTACACTGATGACTCAATTCTTGTTCTTGATTTTTACAGGGTTTGTAGAGAGTCTTGAATTCTTGAAAAAAGTCTTGAAATTTGCAAACCAGGCAGAGAAATGTCCAAAAATCAACAATCCAGTCTGGGAAACATAGTGCAAAGTCTGGAGTTTTAAACCTGCAGCATGGGCTTTATTGCTTAAAAGTGAATTTTTTTTTTGAAGTTGTCTTATTCTTTTCTTTAGTCAAAACATTCAATCACAGAATGAGGAAGTTTCAGAACTCTTTTACATAAGTCTGCATAACATGGGCTGTATGCTTGCAGTGTACCGAGGTTTCATCAATGATTTGCTGATTAATTTGATGATCTAGAGTTTGCAAAAAGAAATTATTAATTCTGTAAAAAGTCTTGAATTTCGGATTCAAAAGGTTTTATGCACCCTGTTTTCAAAAGTCAAACTTCTGAGTTGTGAAAATTTTTATTATAACGTTTGATTTTTGTGACTTTTGGTTCTGTTGTATGTATTAATTTACACTGTAATTTTGCAGTAATGTTTAGTTTGTACAACTGCAATGTTTTCTTTACATGTAGCTCTAATGGCGATGAGGTAATAAATAATGTTAATTTTTTCTAGGATGAGCAAGGTGTTGTAACTTGTCTTGATGAGCAAAGGCATGGTTATGAGTCTGGTGATTTTGTGACTTTCTCTGAAGTTCAGGTAATAATAAGCTGCTGATTTTTACATGTAATAAGAGACAGTTATTAAATTACAATTTCATTCAAACATTGACAAGAAAAAGGTCTTTAGGTGGTCTTTGCCTGATACCATCATTCCTGTTTAGTTTTTAATTAGCAAAATCACACATGCAAAACCTGTTCAACACCTCCATTTCAACTATGACATCAATTGACTTGCTATGCAAATGCTACCCCCCTAAGTTCAACAGTGTGACATGGCTTTGGAAAACACAGCATCTTGCAATGCATCAAAGCCTGTTGTCAAAATACCCAAAATCCATGTTATATAGTATGTAGTTCTAACTGAGATTATGAAGAAATCTCATGGTTTGTCCATTCATAATACAATGCCATTGAAACCTCTTCAGTAGCACTGTTACTGTGGATGAAGTCCTGTGGTGTTACCATTCAAATGAAACCATAGCCTGCAAACGGCAGACCTCTCTCTTCGCTATCGCCACTGAGGGACGTTTCGCGAGGAGGAACGTCTGCTATTCAATGACAGAAATTCCATGCTGATGACGCAAAATCTGTCCGGAATCCGGTCAGAAGAGCTATATTTTTGGTCGACGGAGTAGTTTCATTGTTTTAGCTATTGTTTACGAATGACAGACAGAAGACAAAAGGCCGCAAAGGTCAAATGTAAATGCGATGAATCTCTAACAAAACAGTCAATATTTGTGGAATATAGTCTTCTCTAGAAGAAGCATTTTAGTTTTGCTGAAGCTCATTTGCACATGAACACGACACTTTACCAAAATCGACCAGGAGAAACGTAAAATTGAACAAATTTGCATTTGGAACCCCATGACTACCGGATTTATTATGTAAACATTGATTTACGTCATCAGTATGGAATTTTTGTCACTGAGTCGCAGACGTTCCTCCTCGCGAAACGTCCTTCGGCGGCGATGAGAGAGGAGAAACGTCTGCCATTTGCAGGGTAATGAAACCACAGCATTTCTTTCGATGTATTGGTTTGTTTCTAAGGATTTTGGAAAACACTATTTAAAAATTTTATGGAATTAAGACTTTGAGCAATTATTCAACAAATGGAAAGTTCACAGCACATTGCCTTCAAACCAGTTGTTTTTGTTTCAAGAAAAATGAATGTATGGAAAAATTTTGAGCAGGCTTCTCTATCCAATTGTCAAAAATCAATACTGACCACATTATTCCTCTTTTTCATCATTTTGTGTGATGTTTCATACTTTAACACAGAGTGCATAATGTTTCCTTCTGTGTTTCAGGGAATGACAGAATTGAATCAATGTGAACCTCGAGAAATAAAAGTTTTAGGTGATTAATGACTGATTGTAATATTATTATTTCTCACACACCGAATGTGATTTGTCTGCCACACAACAAAGCAACAGCACTTTAATCACAACCATCACAAAATTTTTAGAATAAACAAAGGAAATATAGAAAAAAAAACTGTCCTGAACTTGATTTAATGATATACTGTTGTCAAGCTAACTCAAACTTTTTTTTTGAATGAACAAAGTCGCACTGTTTGGCAAGAAACAAAAACTGAATTATGTGAAGAGTGTGAAAACTGATACCCTAAATTGAAACTTGTGCCCAGGTTTTACTCAGTGTGATTGAACTTCATTTCTTGCCCCTTTTGGAAGCCAGCCAACAAGAAAAAACATTTTTAACTGCATTTTAATATCCACCTTTGGTCACATAGCCCATTACTACACATATTTACATGTATTTGCATATATATTTGTCATCTTAACTTGAGTGACTAAATGTAATTCTGTTTATTCATTATAGGCCCTTACACATTCAGTATTGGTGACACTACTGCATACTCAGAGTATGTACGTGGTGGTATAGTCAGTCAAGTCAAAATGCCAAAAGTAGTGAAATTTGTGAGTACAGTATTTGTAATTGCATTGCTTCCTATTTTTCCCAGGTTTCTCACCCCAATAATAAAAGGACGTTCCAAATAAACAAGAGATATTCCATGCAAGCTGATGTTTTTTTTATTATTATTATTTGATTTATTTCACTGGAGATATGTGAACTTGCATATGCGCTTTAATAGCATTTGTGAAAACTTTATACAGTGTGCCTTTTTTATTAGACTCATACATGTAGGTTAGTTTGTTTGCCTGTTTTTATTATGGTGACCATTGTGATGCAAAGGTAAATAGAATAGCTTTTCTCTAAGTGTGAAACTGTGAAAAAGTGACAACAATACAAACTGTCTGTTGCAAACTTTGTGTGTTAAATTCTTTTGTTTTTATCTGGTACATTGTGCTGTTGGTACATGTAGGTAACTGTAGAATGTGAGGGGGTTTAATGGTTGACCCGTTTATTATGATTGTTAACTTGCCTAGCTTTTTCTTTCTCTCGCTAGAAATCTTTTAGGGATTCCCTCACAGCACCAGAGTTTGTTCTTACAGACTTTGGCAAAATGGAAAGGCCAGCACAACTTCATTTGGGATATGCAGTGAGTGAATATTATAAAATAGTTTTCTAGTGTTACTTTAATTTTTCTTTTGATTTATTTCTATCAATTTTCCTGTTCTTTTGACTAGGCCCTGCATAAGTTTGTAAAAGAATATGGAGTTCTCCCTAGACCCAGAAATCAGGTAATTTTCTAAGTATTGACAGTTATTCTTCATAGAATGAAATTGGCATCATCATTTTACCTATTAGCCTAGCCATTTCTCTGGGGTAATCTACCCTTATTTATGGCTACCTATACCGGTAATTGTCTTGTACTCATACACAGAAACGGTGTATCTTAAGGTTTATATTTTTAACTGTTTTTGTTTCCACACCACACAGGAAGATGCCAAAAAGTTCATTTCACTGGCCAAACAGCTCAATTCAGAAAAGATATGTTTACAGGTAACTCAAACCTGAAAGTTAAATTTCAAATATTTTCCCAAATATTCAACCATGGGCAAGTTATTAAACGAACATGTAATCTTGAGCAATTTCTCCAAACCTGTTTTTGTTATTTGTTTGTCATTTCCTTTCTTAATTTTTTTTTCTTTTACTGAAAAATGATATAGGTGGATGAAGTTGATGAGCAACTTCTGACACAACTGGCCTACAATGCAAGAGGTGATATTTGTCCAATGCAGGGGGTTATTGGAGGAATTACAGCTCAGGAAGTTATGAAGGTAAACGTCAGCCTAGTGTACCTTTCCCACCCCTGGGTCAAGTACACTCTTTTGACCACTTCCCAAATCTCTGTTGACCATTTTATTCTCGTCTTTTTCAGTACATTTAACACTAGCCTGTGTCACACAGCTAAATGCAACCTAACCTCATTTAGTAATGTCTGCAAAGCAGTACGTAGATCCTTGTTCAGGGCCCCAATGGACTCAATGAATTATCAGAAGTGTGTTTCAAATTTCCTATTAACTTCATTGGCAAATCAACAATGGTATTTTTAACCTGTGAATCATGGTGTATACTCAAATCCTGGCCGTAAACAGGTGAGGACCTAGAACAAGGATTTTGGTGCTGTTTTGCAGACAGACTTAGAAAGAACTTATTTCCACCAATGGGAAAGGCTTGTCAAACACATACCTAACACAACAAAAAAATAATTGTTGTCATTATCATTATCATTATCATGACCATTATTAATTTTGCAGGCCCCAGCATACAAAGAAAGTTGTGTCCGATAACCCGGGGCTAGTGGATTTTGCTATTGGGCCACTGAGTGATTTTTGTTCTTAACTTGCCCGACAGGCAGTACTGCTTTTTGGGAAAATTCAAATCACAGAAGGATTGTAATCAATCCTGCAAATCAAAAAGGGTTTTGGGGCTAGTTGAAATGACTTGTGGGCTAGTACATGATAGCTACAGCTTGCCCGAATGGCTAGCTGTAAAACCGACTTTCTTCACACCCTGAGGCCCATTAGTGTTTATATCAATGAGAAAATTCTGACTCGTGATCAGGGAAGTTGTCAATGAATGTCACTACATTAGTGTACTGTTACTTGCCTTTCTTGTTTTAGGCCTGCAGTGGAAAGTTTAGTCCTATCTTTCAACTTCTGTACTTTGATAGTCTTGAATGCTTGCCAGAGGAAGGAGAAATACCAGAAGCCTCATGCCAACAAGTGAGATAACATTCATTTAAGGAGAAAAATTAATAGTGAAAACTTATCCATAATCAATAAGCCTAATTCAAACATTTTACATGTACAATGTATAACCTTTTTGGCATCTCTCAAGATACTCACTTGGTAAAAACATATTTCACTGAACAAGAGTATCCCGTTTACTCCTCGTCAATGTATGGAGACATTTTATCTTTTTTTTTTTTCACTCTAACTTTAAAATCTGTGAACGAAATCCTATGGTGCTACAATTCAATTGAACTTTTGTCGGAAGAACTTTTGCATAGCTCCATGTATAGCTGGTGAGATAGGTGAGGTACAGAGTTCATTCAGTTGGTTGGGTTTGTGCGTGGCTGGCCTTAGGCTTCAGCTGGTAGTGCTGCCGCTGTAGCACATTGCTGATCTAGGTTGCAGCTCTTACTGCTCTAGTTTTCTAGCGACCACTGGCCTAGGTGTGTTGCCACTGCACAGCATTGTTGTGTTGTGTTGTTGGCCAAGGCTTCAGCTCATAGTACCAAGGAAATGAGGCTTCATGATCATATAATGGGAGTCAACAGTTATGCCAATCATTCAGTGGGTTTCTCAAACATTAATAGGGAGCTGAAACAACAGGGTTTTTGAGTGACACACGTCAACCAGAAGTGGACTTTTTGCTTCCTTGGGCAGCTAGGTCTGGTTCAAACTCTTAGGCGAATCGTCTGTATAAGAGAAAAGACACTAAGCAATACAAATTTGTACGCCTCACTTCCTGTTGACATGCATCACTCAAAAACATCTTTTAATACTTAAGCTCTCTAATGCCAAATGTGTGCAGTTGTCCCTTCTTTAGCTACTCCATTGTTTCTTTATTGCTCATGCATTTGGTTATACTCAACAGAACGCTAACAGTGAAATTAATACCACTTTTTTTTGGATTTTTGCCATTGCCAGACAAACATACATGTATTAGGAAAGAAAGGGATAATTGAGGATAAGTGCAGATTTTTTTGTGACCAGTAAGACTGTTTAAACCTTCTGGGGTTTATTTTTGTAAGAGACAATCATGCTTATGATGATGATGTTCTCTTTAGACCGGATCAAGATATGATGGACAAATTGCAGTCTTTGGAAAGGAATTTCAAAAGAAGCTGTCAGAGCAGAAGTACTTTATTGTGAGTGCCAGTGCCTTAACAGTTTATTAAGTGCTATAGCTTAACAGTATCGTTTTGTCTGAAGGAAACAGACATGATGTTCTATTCTATGAACAAATCTCCCCTCCCCCAACCCCTTCCATTTTTTTTTGCTCTCACTCCAACTTTTTTGCAATAATTCGAGTGGTAACACTTGCTACGCTGGCTAACATTTGCCATGGAAAATAGGCATTGCAATAATTAAGGTGATTCCCTGGTTTTGCACTGCGCATCTCTTACTGTGCATAACAAGATGGCCTCCGTAAAAAAGAGCATGTGAAGTAACATTATTAAAATGAAGTTGACCGGAGAGAAACGCTATTTCAATTTTTGCTTGCGGTTGTTTCTTGCCGAGGTGAGACTCAGTGTGGTGGGAATGTGCATAACGTAAGCATACGCGTGTTGCTGAGTTTGACTTCCTCACGGAGAACCTCGATAGTGGATGTTTAATTTGTGCTTATTCACTTTGATTTTCATTTAAATGCTTTCTTTATCACATTGTGTCCTAAATGTGATATCTCAATGTAAATTCTGTAAGAACGGATTTTTTAATACTTTCTTCCCCCTTTCGCATACATTCTATTTTGAAACTCGCCCCAGTCCTCTCTCAAAAATCAAGGAAAAGGCATTTGGTGCGCACTTTCTGCAGCTCTACCGCAAAAACGAGTACGGTGACCCCCATGTTTTAATTCATGATTTTAATAAGGACAGTGCTTCCTTTCAGTGAGAAAAAATTGACAGAAATCTATGTTCAGTTTTTCGGCAATTTTAGTGAATTGTACGGATTGAGCTATCACGTGTCGAATAGCACGTGTCCAATTTAATTCTACTTTGGAGCATTAAGTAAAAACAAGGGCATTAAAAGGCATTTTTCTGGTACATAAGTGGATAAACAATACATTAAAGTCAAATTCTGTGTGATACCACATGCATCATTGAAAAAATCTTTCCTTTTTGTCTAGTTTTGGGCTGCGAGCGGTTTTTGTCAAAGGGTCCAAAATAGCCGTATTTGTCAGCATTGTGACGTCAACACGAGCACGGTGACCTCCACTTTTTATTACCTTTTTATCATCTTCTTGACTTGTTACATCAGTGTACCAAGTTTCATCTACAATCTATGTTAGGTTCTTTTACTAGGGAATCACCTTAAGAACGGTGGCTGCAGGATGCGACAGCCGACAGCTCCTTTGAAAACAGTGTCTTGATATTATTATTGTTGTCGTTACAGGTTGGTGCTGGTGCTATTGGATGTGAACATCTCAAAAATTTTGCCATGATGGGTTTAGCTTGCAGTGATGCTGGGCAGCTGTTTGTCACAGATATGGACACCATTGAAAAATCCAACCTTAACAGGCAATTTCTTTTCAGACCAGGAGATGTACAGGTGAGGCTGATGCAATAAATATTTAATCTTTCATTATCTTAAAATAATGATAGACAAACCTCTTTTAAATAGCTTGCGGGAGCAGACCCTTCTTTTGGCTCCTGTATTTTCTCTGCAGGTGAAACAAGAGCCGAAAAGGCACCTGTTCCCTGCAGGCTACTTTTATATTACACACTTTAAAAATAAACTAGGTAAAGTCGAATTTCATCCAACTCACACAAATATTTTCAGCAACCAACATTTCATGATGTAGTCATTTTTTTGAGCTGCAAACTGAGTGCTGACTTGTTTGAATTGAGCACAATGCAAGGTGGGCTCTTGTCACAATTTGCCAAATTCATGTTCCTGGAATATTATTTAGAGTATAACAACCCAAGTCGAGCTATTTCTATTGCCTACAAAACCTTTGAGCACATTTTGATATTTCAGTTTAACCACTAAGAAAAATAAGAACCCTTTCTCTTAGAGTTAACATTAAGGTCTCGTCCCAGTTGTTCAAAAGGTGGATAGATTACTATCCAGTGTATAAGGCAATTGCATTCCCGAATACTTATTCACTGGATAGTGATCCATCCCGTGGATGTGCTATCCAACATTTGAACAATCAAGACCTGGAATGAATGAGTGAACACTCTTGCAAGAATTGGCTTGCCTGTTGCCAAAACTTTTGAGAGGAGTGAGGGGGTGGGATCTAGTAAAGTAAAGTAAAACTTTATTTACACAGGGTATCCCATTCAGCTCTAAGGCTGGTCTCCATAGGGGCCCTGTATCTTAAAAATATTAATTTACATCAAGAATTTTCATGAACTAAATACATTTAAAAAGCCTAAAAAAAATACAATACTGGAATTTAAGAACTACGTTAAAAAGCCTAAAAATACAATGCAAAATCAGATTTAAAGCCTAAAATAGTAATAAAGTAACAACTGAACAACCCTAGCAGTGGTTGCCTCTTTGCAGGTGGGTACGGCTTTACTTCTTTATTCGTTCGAACCTGTTTGACATCAGCGTGAATGTACATTGTGCCTTGTTTTAGACCCAGCCTTGTCCTTAGCCTGCGAGCAAACTGTCCAGTTGGGGGGTATCGTGAAAAGGAGACGCGCGAAAGGCACGCCAGAGGAGGCACGGTTTCGCCGATCGCTCGCCCGTTCTCGCGCGGCTTGCTTCGCTCGCCGCAAATAGGAGAGGTTGCTCGCAGGCTACCTTGTTCTATAAAGGGAATAACTTTTTAGCGGCTGTTTTGAGTACACCACTGGTTTGCCTAAACACTACAAAACCGCAGTTTCTTTAGTCAAGTTTTATTAATTGGCATTTTATACTTAAATGGAATTATTTACAGACAGCCTGTCCTCTTTCCACCTTGTAGTACTATCATTGTTTTGGTGTTGTTTTAGCAATTGAAATCAGAGGTTGCAGCGAGGGCGGTCAAGGTAATGAATCCTGAGATTAATATTACGGCTCACCAAAACAGAGTTGGCCCAGAAACAGAAAGTATCCTTTAACACTGCCAATCATGCTCTATTACATTAATGAAGAAATGAATTCACTCTAATTGGCCAGTCAAGTGATAACTATTAGCCGAGGGAGACCACGAGTAGTGCCCTCTTTTGCCTATAGATAGCAGAGGAAGCAGAAGAAGTGGGCTCTAGAATTCACGTCTTGCAAGGAGACATGCCGAGGTAATACTTAAGCGTTCCAGGCGCTAACAGGGTGGAGAGTGACGCAAAATGGGGAGCGGAAGAGAGGGAGAGGGATGGGGAATCTTTGGTTCAGCTTAGGTTCTTGGAAAACTTCCCACCTACCCCTCCCCCAAGCCAACATTTTGCCCTAAATGAGAAGTTAGTGTTAATGTTGTCTTTAAGGGAGGGGTAGTTGGACAGTTTCCCAGAAACCAAAATTGATCGTCTTTTGGGCTCATTATCCTGTTTTCAGCTTGCTACGTGTGCATTTTTTTTCGTAAAGAACTTCCATGGGAAGATCGTTTGTAGTCAATAATTTCTTTTAAGATTGTGATGATATATTTTCCAACCCTTTCCTGAATAATATTCCACCTTCACCGTGTTGCCAACACCACGTTTTCAAGACGAACTGATGTATGATTTCATCGCTGTCGCATGGCAAACAAACAAGGTTATAGACGTTCGAGCATTGAAAATTTCCTTAATAATCCAACCGTATGGTATTATACCATAGGTTACGAAGGGTTTGCATACGTTCCCTCCCCCTCTCCCTCTCCCTTTCTCCGCTGCCCCCACCCTCTTGCCTTAAGTTTTTTCCATGTCGTTTTGCTTTCGCTGGCTTTACTATCTAGACGCCTTGATCAGGCTAGGTGACATTCGGGGAAAACAATGGCTAATTCAAGGGCCCTCGCGTTTTGTTCCCTACAGCCTTGCTTAGACCATTAATTACAATTATTTTGGTAATTATTGCCAATTTAGTTATTTGGTAGGTCATCGCAGGTTTTCCTTAACAGTGCTAGAAACATACAATGATGATTTCTTTGAGGCACTTGATGGTGTGACAAATGCGTTGGACAACGTGGATGCCAGTAAGTATTCCACTGTTTCTTTTATTTTGAGAATGCATGTATTCCCGGTGACCGAAAAAGAGAAGAGTACAACCTGGAGCCTCGACTCTCTTAACGAACACCTCGGTAAAACGGACACATACAGGTGGTCCCTGGCTTTCTTTACCCCCTATATTTGACTCTCCGTAAGACGGAAACAAGTGCTGGTTCCAGTGGAGTCGGTATAAGCTAAGAGAGTTGATCGTATACATAAAAATTTTGTTTTTTTCAGGAATGTACATGGACAGAAGGTGTGTCTATTATCACAAGCCACTACTGGAATCAGGAACTTTAGGAACGAAGGGCAATGTACAGGTAGAAACTTCAAAATAAGAAATTACTGAAGTCAGTAGTTCTTGTTCAGTTCATGAGGTTTAGTCTGACTGCAGTATCACAGGGTCCAGAGGAGTTTCGTGTGAATAAATGAATGACTTATTTAAAGTCTCACCTTGAAAACTGTCTATACCTGTCGCTTAGCACGATTAATTAGCCCAATGGGATTTTTATGAATCTACTTTAAACGATTTCTTCGCTTCTTATCTGACCGAGATCGACTTTGTTGTTCGCCATTTTGAAAATCAATAACCGCAAGCCATATCCTCGCTGGCGCACGGCACGTCGCCCGAAGGGCTTGCGAGCCCTCAGTCTCTTGGTTTGCGGTCTATAGAATGTGTAAGAAAACTGTAACGCGATCAAAATAACCCATTTCTTCAGAGGTTTTCGACGGGTTTTGATGTTATAACGACAAACACATCTCCTCTGGACCCTGTGCAGTATGAGTGCAAACTCGTAGCCTGCCAACAAGCTTTGGAGAAAGGAAAACAATCAACTCTCCGGTAGCTACATGTTCCATCTGGGGCATCGTTACCAAGGACTAATTGGCCTGCATGAATTCCGGAGATCACGTTTGTTTTTCGGGGGTCGTTGATTTTAGAACTTTACGATGTTGAACTCAGACGCAACCAAGTGTTTAACGCATGATGAAACATTAACTGTGAGTTTAGTGAACGGCTTAAAGAGCATTCCTCAAGATAGGTTCATTTAGCCTGCCTGGTGAAAGTCGAAAGGGAAGGGTGGGTGGGGGAGGGCGTTGAAGGGGCTGGGAGGAAGGGAAAAAGGGAGGGGAATTGGGGAGAGAGGAAAAGGGGGCGCCTGTCAAGAACCCCCTTTTGTTTATTCCTGCGGCCACTAGCCTGCGTGCAGCCGATAACTAAACTCTGATTAGTACCGTCTGCGAAGCAGCGCGGAGATCCTTGTTCTGAACCCCCAACGGACTCAACGAATTACCGGAAGTGCGTTTCGAATTCCCCTTCAACCTGATTGGCGATCACGACAAACAAAACAAAGGCCTTTTTTAACTGGCCAATCGTGGCGCGTACTCAAATCTGGGTACACAGCTGGAAGTCCAGAACAAGGATTTCGGCGCTGTTTCGCAGACGGAGTTAACCAGAGTTTAATTTCGTCTGCGCGCAGGCTATGCGGCCACAGGCGTTTGCAAATTTCTGATTGGTTATGCCGTAATGAGTAACTTGTTGACGTTCATTAAGTAACGAACAACCATGATGAAGGCATTGAAGGAAATATGTTCTATAGGCCATTTGCACTAAGAGATCATGTGACATCGTCTTTATGAAAATGAAAGTTACAGGATTTTGCCTGTGAAAAACGATTAGTGGGTCACATCTTAAACAAAATAGTAGTGATTTGGTTTTTTCAAACCCGCACCATTAAGTTCCTACCTGGTCACGTGACCAAAATGTTCTCTGTCAATTTTTGGCATCCGCAAGATTCAAACTCATTGTTTAACGGAAGCATTGGTTACGTGACCAGGTGACCTCCTATTGGCGTATGCTCTGGAAAATTAAAATTACGCCAATCTATTATTGGCTTCACATTGAAATTCTTTTCCCTTTTGCGCTTTGCCCATTGCCCCTTCCCTTTATTGCGTTTTTCACGTGGGCTGTGTTCATTTCCCGTTTATTTTTTTTATTTCCCACGAAATCTGCCGCTAAAAATCGCTCTTATTCTTTAACGTGCATTTTTTCAGGTTGTGCTTCCTCGCCTAACAGAATCTTACAGCTCTTCACAAGATCCACCAGAAAAATCAATTCCCATTTGTACTTTGAAGAATTTTCCAAATGCGATCGAACATACCCTGCAGGTATGAACCATGGTGCTGGGTAACTGTTATTGAAGATGGTTGGTATGCAGCGTAGGCTCGCCTTTACCAAGAACTGACTAGCCAGAACGGGCTGGGAATTTCAATGTAATCAGGACTGTCCAGCCTGAGATCTTTAAGCGTTGAAAAGTTTAAAGCATACATTTTGGCTAAAGTTCGATTAAATATAGCCCCTTGTAATTCATCTTGCTGATTAGCAGCACCTGTTAATGCCTTGACATCTTCATCCGTATCATCGCGGATCCCGAGTTTGGCATTGAGATGTATGAAACATTGCCATAGCAGTTTTGTGATTTCACGTGCTGGGATGTTGAGCCGAAATGAAGGAGTGTTCTGCAACCGTAATATTAACAAACGCCTCTATTGTGGCCGTGTGTCATGTAGGCCTTGCTGTCTAGTTGAAGTTATCATTCATTTTGTGTTCATTAGATCTATAGAATTTTGATTAATAACTGTAAACATGGCTTAAAATTTTTCAGTGGGCCAGAGATGCATTTGAGGGTGAGTTCACTATCCCCGCAGAGAATGTTAACCAGTATATCGGGTACGTACAGATGAGATCTGAGTAATCGGCAACTGAAACGAAATTAAATTCTTATTATATGAATTCTTAGGACTGTTATTTTTGTTTTGTGTGCTGTTGTGGTTTCCTGGCCACGAAAGAGCGATCAGAAGCTTGATAAGTACTTCGCATACTTAAAATATGATGTCATGCCTATTATTTTTCATCTAGTTTATCTTGGCAGCTGTTGTTGTTGTTTTTTGTTTTTTTTAAGTCTAGTTTGCTATGGTGTTCCAACAAAAACTTTATAAATTTACTTTCAGTGTGGAACAATTTTTACATTTCCAGTGAAGTTTACAAAAGACACTGATCAAATACTTTCGCTTTACCTTACTCTAGTGACCCCAAGTTCATTGAAAGAACAGATAAACTCCCAGGCATGCAAGCTGTAAGTGTTGTTATCATTAATTAATGCCCATGAGTAAATGCAAAACGCTCCTCAGTTGTTTATCTCATTTGAGAGGGCTAGTATAGTTTGAACATCTGTACGCTTGTCAGTAATCTTTACGTCGTGCTTGTGTTACTCCTTCCTTTGACTCAACTTAATTATGAGCTGTAGCTATGTTGTGGGTGCTTTCTCTTCCCGCATCATAAATATGTACTATGCTTATCCTTTACTGCGCTTTCCAAAAGTTCACATGGCGTTCGTCTATGTCTTTTGCGGTTTTGATTTAGGTATTGTACTCTGCAAGATCGTGTCGCATGAGATTTAGCCGACATTTCGCGACGCCAGGAACGACTGTAGAAATTCGAAACCGACGATGCGTCACTACCCACATCTGGATAGTGCTTCTGATTGGGTGAAGCAAACTTTCAACCAACCAGAAGCACTACACAGTTCTGGGTAGTGACGCGTCATCAGTGTGGAATTTAGCTTGTCCTAGGCTCCCATTCAGTCCCAGTCCCAGTCCCAACGCGGTTCTCGAGCATTTCTTTGCGATCCACCTTACCTACTATCTTGGGCCTTCATTTCGCGGGGAAACCAGTGGTGGCGTCGGCAAATGTCGACTTTTCTTCCCAGGCTTTGTTCACACTATGCTGGATAGCTCATCGTCTTGGTGTCCGCTATAGTGTGAACAGCAACGGTGCAGAACTGGAACAAGTCGTTCACACATATCGAACAACGCGCTGGAGTGGTTGGCCGAGGGGGGTTTGGTGAACTAAATCCCATTCCTCATTTCGGAATATTTACTTCCGTCTCAGTGGATTTCAGGCCTCGTTCCTACCTATTCACTTCCGCTACGTTCCGAATACTTGTTCACACTGCACCAAGTGTAACACAGAACCAATCCGAAATGTAACGCTACTAGCTTTCGAGACCGGCGCGGCGCTTCGCTCCGTTGCAGAAATCGCGCCTAAATCGCCGTTCTTATGTGTGAACAGAAGCACTATAAGGTATGGTTTTCGCTCCGGCGTAAAAACTAGCCGGTATATTGTGAACATAGACTCAGGCTAAAGCCAGAGAAGGAAGTGCTTTGTTGTAAAAAACCTGTGGTTTGCGATTAACTATTCCTATTTTTTTTTCGTAAATTTCAGGAGGCAGCGTGGCCGAGTGGTCAGTGCGTCG